>OV651826.1:8767910-9150410 GCA_927349885.1 Psylliodes chrysocephalus | reverse complement strand
TGTGATGTGTGTGTGATGTGTGTGTGATATGTGTGTGATGTGTGTGATGTGTGTGTGATGTGTGATGTGTGTGTGATGTGTGTGTGATGTGTGTGTGATGTGTGTGTGATGTGTGTGTGATGTGTGTGTGATGTGTGTGTAATGTGTGTGTGATGTGTGTGTGATGTGTGTGTGACGTGTGTGACGTGTGTGTGACGTGTGTGTGATGTGTGTGTGTGTGTGTGTGATGTGTGTGTGTGATGTGTGTGTGTGTGTGATGAAGTGTGTGTGATGAAGTGTGTGTGATGAAGTGTGTGTGATGAAGTGTGTGTGATGAAGTGTGTGTGATGAAGTGTGTGTGATGAAGTGTGTGTGTGATGAAGTGTGTGTGATGAAGTGTGTGTGATGAAGTGTGTGTGATGAAGTGTGTGTGATGAAGTGTGTGTGTGATGAAGTGTGTGTGTGATGAAGTGTGTGTGATGAAGTGTGTGTGATGAAGTGTGTGTGATGAAGTGTGTGTGATGAAGTGTGTGTGATGAAGTGTGTGTGATGAAGTGTGTGTGATGAAGTGTGTGTGATGAAGTGTGTGTGATGAAGTGTGTGTGATGAAGTGTGTGTGATGAAGTGTGTGTGATGAAGTGTGTGTGATGAAGTGTGTGTGATGAAGTGTGTGTGATGAAGTGTGTGTGATGAAGTGTGTGTGATGAAGTGTGTGTGATGAAGTGTGTGTGATGAAGTGTGTGTGATGTGTGTGTGTGTGATGTGTGTGTGATGTGTGTGTGATGTGTGTGTGACGTGTGTGTGATGTGTGTGTGTGTGTGATGTGTGTGTGATGTGTGTGATGTGTGTGATGTGTGTGATGTGTGTGTGATGTGTGATGTGTGTGTGATGTGTGTGTGATGTGTGTGTGATGTGTGTGTGATGTGTGTGTGATGTGTGTGTGATGTGTGTGTGATGTGTGTGTGATGTGTGTGTAATGTGTGTGTGATGTGTGTGTGATGTGTGTGTGATGTGTGTGTGATGTGTGTGTGGTGTGTGTGGTGTGTGTGTGTGTGGTGTGTGTAGTGTGTGTAGTGTGTGTAGTGTGTGTAGTGTGTGTAGTGTGTGTAGTGTGTGTAGTGTGTGTAGTGTGTGTAGTGTGTGTAGTGTGTGTAGTGTGTGTAGTGTGTGTAGTGTGTGTAGTGTGTGTAGTGTGTGTGGTGTGAGAGTGTCTATAATAAATTTTGGATAAAGTCGGAACATTTGGGAGGGTACTTTATGGGAGGCCGTTTTTATATTTTATGGAATATGTCTCTTATTTATGTTTGGAGAAAAAAAATTGTTTAAATAAAAGTTACTTCTAATATTACTATCTATAATTTTTGCTTTATGTAAAAATTTCCTGAAATGGTCCGTATTCGAGAAATTTGACAAAATGTACAAAATTCTGATTCTTATGAAAATTGTTGAACTAAAAGTTGTTTGCGATATCGATCTCTATAATTTTTGTTTATATATGATTTTTCTAAAATGGACCATAATGGAAAAATGGGGGAAGAGTGCTAAATTTAAATTTTTCAGTATTTTCGTTTTCAATGAATATCTATAGAAAAATATTTCGAGGTAGATGTATGGGAAAATGTATATATTTAGTTTATCCTCTAAATATTTATAGAGGTGCTGCAATAGGTTGTACAAAACCGGAAAAAGCCTATAATAACTAGATAGGAAAGTCATGTGTTGGACACATCAGATTTTTATATACTATCTTAGAAATTATTGTAAGATGTACGGTTCCCAATATTCAGGGCCGACAAGAGGGGGAGTAGCCGGGACTAATTCCCGGGACCCGGTCTCAAGTGGGGACCTGGCAGCGGCATAAGGGGGGCCGGCAGCTTTAGGTGACGACGTTTTTTTTAGAAATGTGATATGAGAATAGGTTAATTTTTTTTATAAAATTGTTTTCGCGAGGCCCGACCTGGAAAATTGTCCCGGGGCCCGACCTGGCTGATGGTTTTATTGTATATAGGTAGATACTTCGGATCTGTGTGTTCTCAATATCTGTTTTATTTCTTGAAGTTCTTCAATGCATCCAGTTTAAATAGTTTTTTTTTTACATTTATAAGAGTCACCTCTTTTTGGATACATTTTTCTTATAAAATTTATAAAGCAGTTAGTCCTGACGCCTAACCTCAGAAAGATAAGTTCTAGGAAAACAATAATACACACATTTAACCAGTGTACAACTTCTATAGTAATGCAGTAATTTAAAGCAAAAGAACCACTTAAGCAGTTTTATTAACTATAATAAATTTATGGATAAACCTAGTAGTAACTACAGTTTACAACGGTATTATTAAGGGAATATGTATCCTATTATAATTAGTTGTAATTGAGAAGTTACAGAAACGTTATAACAACCACATATATTGTACATTTTAAAACGACTTTTAATAAATTAACGTTGTTACAACTCTAGTTAAATCATACTCAACAAATTCTAACAAAAACGTCGTACTATTAGTTTATACACTATTAAAAAGTTGTATATCAGTTATAAAAATTTAAGTTATTTAACGTGTCGTTTACGTGTGTTTTGTAACGTTTTAATTAATTATGCCAACATTTTATAACTATGTGTGTTACTTGGGTAGCAATAATTTAATATTTTAAATAAAAGTGCCTAGATGTTAAAGACATACCTGTATTTTGTTTAGTAACTTCACAGTAAAAATATGTTGAATTAAACTTCGAATATTTGTCACACTGGCATCGATTTGCTGAGTTGCAATAAGCATGTGGACCCATTGCATTACACCAATCATTATTCATACAAGACAAAGTGTCTTGAAGTGTTGCTGAAAAATAATTATTTCACCTTTACCAAAGATTTAAAACATCATTAATTGATTGTGTTTGATTATTTTTGCAAAGACTATAAAAAAAGTTTTAATTAATTGAAGACTTACTTTTAATACAATTTCTATTTGATTCATCTCCAAACCAATAGTCTAAACAGTAACATGTGTTATGCTGCCACGACGAAGGTTTTATAACACATTTACTTGCACTTGTCAAAGATGAGTCTGCCATACCGAGTTCTGGGATACATTTATTGCCAAAAAAGAAGTAACCTTGTTTACAAACACACGAATTATGAAAACACATTGTGTTTGCTTCAGTGCAATCGGCACTTTTATCACAAATTCCAAAACCTAGAATTAGTATGAGATAATATTTACATTTGCAATTTAAATTGACTGATGGTACCTGGCAGACAGTTTCCTTCTTCATTGAGAAACTGATAGGCACTTGAACATTTGCAAATTTTTTCTTTTTCATCACAAAATGAATTTTTCATATTAATACAATCATTATCATATGTACAATTAATGTTACCTACAAAATAAGATTAAAACTTCATATGCGTTTATTTGTAAATAAAATTTCTACATACTTCCATAAATGTAATCACTTTTTACGTCTTCGTAGTCATTGGGTACTTCTTCAAAATTATGTTCAAATTGAAGAATTTGGTCAAGCAATAAAGTGTCATTTTTCTTAATACACTTTCCAATATGGCAAATCAATTTATCGTCGTTGCAGTCCATATCTATAGCACATGCTAAAAAATTAATCGTGTTACCAGTGTCAATATTAGAAAGGAAAAATTAAAAAAATAAAAAACGAACGAGATTCAAATAAGTATAAACTGAGGAGATATTTTAAACAACTGCTTGAATTTTACGATGTATCAGAAAGAACTGGCCTGATATCAGCACATACTTTATAAATCATAATAAAATAAATACAAGATTCAATAAAGAAAACGTAACTGAGAAATAGAAAGATCGGTCAAGCACCAATCGTGACTTACGTTAATTACCAACCGCTTTATTTTCGAAATAACGAATGCACGCAAATATGACTTTATAGAAAGTTCGAGCAGACAAAATTTATTTTAGGTATAACGTTATATACTCGGGTACTTTCGGTGTGACCATTGTTTAGACAGTATTGACTTTGTTCCTATCATTTGTTTAGATCGTGGCAATCGTAGTTTAGATTAATATATTTGAGTGGATAATTTTTTTTGGAATTAATATTATTAGCAGAGACGGATGATGATGATATAGAGTTCATACTACTAAATATTTTTGGAAATGATGAAGAACCGCATGGTTTAAATAAACTTAAATAAAATAATAAATTCCAATAAAACACTCCTAACAATGATCCAACAATATTCAGCCTCTTCCCAATGTACTTTAAAAAACCACAAAAACAATAAAATGTTTATATTGCCACTAATATTTTAAAATTACTACGAATACAGTAGACGCCAACAAACACAAGCGAAGCCAAAACAGAAACAAGAAACCGGGAAACCGTCTCAAAAGACAAATGACAAACGGCACTATGGATGATATTAAATTCGGATATATTCGGCTTCCTCAAAGAAGTATTATATATATATATATATATATATATATATATATATATATATATATATATATAATATTTATAAAACAAAATTAAAGTACATTTCTGAAATATTACTATGTAATATTTCTCAAATATGTCAAATATTTGATTTCTGAAAGATATAAAATTTTTACTTAAGTGAAATATTAAATTTACAGGGCATTTTTGGCACATTTCAGAAATGTTTCTGGGACGTTTCGTAATATTTATGCACCATTACAAATATTTATATGTAACATTTTTGAAATATTTCCGAAATGTTTGTGCTGTATGGGTGTAAAGTCAACAGATGCGTGTGTTTTACAATAACAGACCAACAAATAATGGTAATGAATAAAAACCAAACCACGATCGATAATATTATATAATTCTTGGATTTAGACTACGTTACTACCAAAACAAATATAATCAAGGAATTTCCAGAATTGATCGTTGTTTATTTTTAGATGCTCACTTTCGTTTTGCGTATGTCTTGACAATTCGTTTCTATTCAGAACCGGGAACTGATTTGACAGTACAGAAACTGTTTTGTAATTAGGTTTGGTTGTGTTGAAACACGTTTTTTTACAGAAAACCATGTGGTAACATTTTCAAACGATTTTAAATTTATAGTTAATTAAATTCATAAATACTTATCTAATTGGTAGGTACTTACTGTGCTTTCTAGTCTTTATCCTACAATCATATACTCTATCATAATAATTTTTGCTACAAGTACACTTTCCAGAAGAACATTGTAAGGCCAGAGGATCGTTCTTATCGTAACAGTCGATATCGTTTTTACAACTATCACCTTTGCCGACATATTTTTGACATTTCCCTTTGTACCATCTGAATCTGGTGTCACAAACACAGACATTGTTGATACAAGATGCGTTGTCTCCCAACCATTCACATTGTTTGGATTTCTTACAATACGACTGGTATTCTACCACATCTAAAAAAACACGGTTTTCTAAATACATGCTTAAATAACGACTGAAATAAAATTTTATTTCCTTAACACAATGACTGCCACGGTTATTTTCAGGATTCCAGTCATGTTCAATTATTAAAAACTGATTATAGTACATAGTAAGTAATCAACAAGAAGCATATAATGCAGTCATAGAATTACTACAAGAAACGTTAGTTTTCGTTCTTATAGTTACCTATCACGTAAGAATTAAAACTGTCTTCCAGAAATATAAAAAACCAATGTATTCAAAATAAATTCAGAAAATTTTATTAAAAATATATTTAAAAAAATATATAATTCTACTAGGAAGAGATAAAACTAGCAACCTAATAAACAGTACCTAAAAACTAAGTTTAAATTAGTTAATTAAGAAATGATTTCTCCTTCCTCTCTCTACCAAAAAAAAAATATATATATAGATAACATACTTATATTAAATACTTTATTTTTTTACACACGTTACACATGTTTTATATTTTCCTTTTAGTGTCCATGCACAACCTCATTGGTTCAATGGACTAAATGTATATCTATTTATTCAGCATCTATAATTTGTAAATAAAAAATTGTAAAAACAATTATTGTAATGAAAAGAATAAATAGAGTTTATTATTATTATTATTATATAAAATGTTTTTCTTTAAAAGAACCAAAAGTGGTTAACAGCTGTCACTACCAAAAAAAGATTTGTATTGCGCGCAAAATTATTTAGTTATTTAACTTGCAAAGCGCTCACGGCATAACGCCATCATCAGTGCTCATCTACAAAAATTGTAGGTGTAAGTATACGATATAAAAATAAGTAAATATAAACAAGACATTTGATCGCGGAAGTTAATGCAAGTTAATTTGTATACAGAAACGCATTATTTTTGTTCAATCAGTGATTAAAAGCCAACCTTTTGTATGGAAGATTGTATTAAATAAAAATATTCATTTGCTTGTTGATTTTAAAATCATTTTATGTCATCATACTTTCTATTCATTTGTTAATAAATTTTCTGTTCATGTAAATCAGTCTTCATTTGTTGTTCTCTTGACGTTATCTATCCACTACCAATTTAATCGTAGCTGCACGAATATAGTATATAAAAAACTACGAGATAAGTCGTAGTCAACGTGTTAACAAATGCCACACTGTATATTATAAATGATCAGACATTCAAATTACAAAAAATGTAATATTTTTAAATCGTATTTTTATCAATAAAATAAACACAAGATAACATTCAATCAAATTTCGATAAGTATAGGTATGCGATACAAAAATCTTTAACTATGGAAATGTTTTCCTCTATAGAGAACAATGAGTGTATTGGGATTTTTTTTGTAGACTATTAATTATTTACTTACACGGTAGGCAGCTGCCATCAGTATCGGTATAAGAAATTTGATCACAAACACATTTTTTATCTTTGCATATGGCATTACCGGTGCAATTTGAGTTATAACTACAATCTTCATCCAATGCAAATATTCCAGAAATCCCTGAAAAATAATATAAAAATAATTAATCTCTAGAACGAATAGAATAAATAACAATGAATTTATAAGTAAAAAGGTTTATAAAAAAATCAAAAACAAAAACATAAAGCTTTAATAAGGTAAAAAACTGTGTAACTTGTACATTCTGTATAAAATTAATTAATATAATGTAAATAATAAAATTATTTTGTAAAACTATACGTGAGCGTATACTTAATATAATAATATGGTATAAAATTAAGACTTAAGACATATTATATGTGGTTTGGCGAATAGACTCAGTTCCCGCAGTCAAAAAATAAAAAAAATTACTGCAAGCCAAGCAACTTTGCAATATGAATTACGTTGCTATCATTTATACATACATTTTTACAATTAATAATTACTTGACAAATTAATAGAATAAAACAAAAGTATCCTACGCCGTGTACCTAATTACTGTTCTTGTTTATTAAATACAACCAAATATAAATCAATACAATATAACAATCAACCAATCTATATATCATTACTATATTAAATTTACTGTAACGTTTGTTTATTTGTAAATAAATTATTTAAATACTTATTTATTTTATAATAGAGCTGTAAAAGTAACGAGAAAATCAATACCCGTATGTATTCGTTACTTCAGATCTGACTACCCGTATAAAAATATTCGTTACTCGTTACTTTCGTTACTGTGATGCAAATCTACAGAACATGCGGCGCATGGGCCTCGCACACGTCTAATGCGGATGCGGAATTGGTGTCTAACTAATCGTACGTACGCATTGGTTCGGTTGTTAGGTTGGTACTGACAGGGTTGCCAATCTGTGAGTAATTCCTCACATTTGTGAGTAATTTACTAGTCTGTGAGTAATTTTGTGAGTAAAGGGCAATTGTGAGTAATATGTGAGTAATCGGGAAGTCAGCGTGGGTATATTCATGGTAGTTAGGCAAAATCCTGATCGCATAATTTAATAAAACCGTGTTCTTTTAAAAAAATTTAATATAAGCCTAATTTTACCCCCTAGCACTTTTAGCAGTCATAACAATTTTGTAGTTTTAAAATTGCAGCGTCCTCTATTGCTTGGTCAATGCAATAGAGTAAAAGTGATTTTGATGTTTTACAACCCCTAGGTGTCTTGTCGATAGTGATAGTCCCATTGGGACTGTCCCAATCGTCGATTAATATCTTTTTTTGTTCATTTTTATTAGTAGATTTTTTTAAGTATTAGAATTAATGATTTATTATTATTTCGCCCATTAATAAAGAATATGCTCTAATTCTCCATCCCTTTTTGTTTAGCTGATTACAAAGATGTTTTATATACAGAGTGATTCATAACTATTGGGACATAGGCTAAGGACAGGTTATTTGTACCAAAATATGGCGATAGGGCCAAATATATCTTAATAAAATATTGCTGTGGAATAAGATACAGGACGTTAAATAATAATAATAATAGTAATAAAAATAGACTATAATCTAACAGCAAATTATTTGACACTGCAAAGCAAACTTTTCATAAATGAAATATTTTGTTAGTTGTTCAATTGCGTTTTTCTCGATAACGGGTAAAATTTCTAATCAAATATACTAAAAAGATTCGTAAAAAAAGCTACCAATTAATTTCATCATCAGGAATCATTCACGTGGCGCCTTCTGTAACAAAATGTGAAATAATATATAAAATATTATTTCTTGTCGAAAAATATGCCTTTGTACCAATTTTGATAACAATTCATAAATATACAGTGACATCAGAAAAAAACGAAAAAACGGAAATAAAATTTAACACCCTGTATCTTATTCCTATCGCCATATTTTTGTGCAAATAACCTGCCCTTGGCCTATGTCCCAATAGTTATGAATCAACCTGTATATTACTTGGTTATTAAAATAGTGAATGCACAGAAGAAAAGTGCATCTGTTTTGACTCTTGTATGTTCTGAAAATTGCTCTTTTGATGATTAGCAACATTGCACAGTAGTAAAATAAATTCAAACAAAAGTGCAAGAGTACAAAATATACAATTTATATAAAAAAACTAGTAATTGATATTTTGAAATTGTGAGTAATTGTGAGTAATCCGGAAAAGTTTTTGAGAGTAAATCGGTAAAGACCGGTTGGCAACCCTGGGTACTGTCTAGACATGGGTAACGCAGCGCTGCGTTGCGTTATTGCGTTAACGCAGTTGTATGCGTTATGAGCGTTGATACACCAGCTGTTACTGTATCAGCGCAACGCAATTTTCGATACTGAGTCGAAAGGATCGCGAGTTGTTGGTGCGCCATGCGCCAGGCACTGATTCCGTTTTCCGTGACGAGTTGAGAATTTTAATTTACGTAATTGATGCAACTCGTAATGCAGATTACCCATAATCTATCAAGTAATTATGTTCTTTGCAACATGTCACATAATTTTTTGTAGGATTGTAGGTCGAATTTTATGGATTTTAACCTTGTACACTGTCAGTTTTTAGTTCTTCCCATTTTGATTGGCTACTAGTATACAAAAATTATATCCTTTTTATATAAATTGAAATTTTTGTATTCTTTGTAAAATCCGAACACAATGAAATAAAAAATGGGTGCATTATACTATTATATTTTCGTTTATTTTTAAACATACAATTTAGTTAAATTCCCAATTGCGTTATTGCCTTGAACACGGTTTGACCCTTATAAAAGGACAGCCCGCGCTGAATAACACCGGTATCATGCGATACACCGAGATGCATCGACTTCATTCGGCGCAGGCAGTGGTGTGACGCAATAACGCAATTGCGTTAACGCAATGAGTTGGCGCAATAGAGTGCGCCGGAGTTAGTGTATTAACGCAAAGAATTTTAGTGCGTTACCCATGTCTAGTACTGTCTAACAGGGGGTGCGGATGAGATTAGATATCGAATCGTTGGTTAATTAAATACTTAGCGAATTTGTAATTAGTAACAAAGTCGTGTAGTTCACTGAGCATGAGCAATGACGTAAAGTTTTGCAAAATAAAATATCGTCAGACAGAAACATATTTTTCTAACACACTAGTAGAAACAATAATAATACTCCATAAAATCATAACTTAAATAAACAAAAACATATTATATTCTTGCAACACGCTAACAGGAAAACAACTATTATACTATTCTATAAAACCAAAATAAGTCCCAGTCGGCGTGCGACTTGATAGTCGATAGCTCGATTCGCATCAGACTCACACTCGCATTTCGCATCTTGCACACCAAACCGGTATGTTTGTGCGATATGCGACGATGCGGATTCGAGTAACGAAGTAACGAAATTTAAAATGCAGTAACGAATTCGTATTTCGTATCTGACCGACTACTCGTTACTGAGTAACGAATACATACGGTTTGCCACAGCTCTATTTTATAATCTTCACTGTCTATATATAACTGCCGCGTTGTTTCTCCACCAATATTTAGGTACAAATTTAAAATTCTGATGGATTCGAGAATGATCTTCGCCAAAGCTAGAGACATTATCACGTTCTACCTGGGAAGATCTCGAAAGCGCCTCCGCCATAGCCATCACATATGTTTGGTCTTAAGGGATTTAATTATGTATGATAATCGGACAAGTTAAGCCCTCAAATGCCAAATAAGACAGAGAGGGATTTGGAGGATTAGAGCATGACTGCATAATGAAATGGCTCACATTACATTACTATGGAAATAGAGAAGGATAATTTAATAAATTTTTTAAACCTAAATATCATTAAAATTAATAAAGCCCACAGTTTTGGGATATTTCATTATAGACCAGAGCATACTGGCGCATTCGTTTGCAAAATTGTTTTAATTTGTAATTTTTTTTTAATATCCGGAAGGCTTGCCTAATTATAAAAGTGTAAGATGACACTCAATATTTGTTGATGTTATTGTTTAAAGAACGAAAAATTAATTCATTGCAAAAAATGCATTTTTCGCACTACGAAACTAGCCCGACTCATAATATTATCACCACAACGGACAACCAATCTTAATTTTTTTGTAGATAAACTATTGTAGTTCTAATAATGTTTTATACAGATGTCCCAAATTGTACGGATCCAATCAAAACAGTTTATAGATTTCATAATTGTAAGCCAAACAGTTCATATTAGCATAGAAACATTGATCAAATTTCGATCAAAAGTTAGATAAGTAATTAAAAATATCAAAATATTAAATATCACAAGGGGCGTGCAACTGAAAATGTATCATTTCTATCAATTTTGAACCAACAGTAACTTTGCTAATTATAGAAATCGCACCATTGTTAATATGAACCATTTTGCTTAAAATTATGAGATCTTTAACCTGTCTCCGTTTTATATAATTTGGGATACCCTGTATATAAGACCTCTGAAATAGGGGTCTCGAAAAAATTTATTATTAGTAATAATACCTACTAAATATTAAAAACCAATGGTAAAATTAGAATGGTAAAATATCTGACACTGAAAGAGCCCTTCCTCAACTATAATAATTATATCTCTTTAAAGAAAATGGATAATTATATTTTTTTATTAGAAAAACCATAACTTACAATCTTGTTTAAAAATCATATTAAATTTTCTCCTCGTCTACTGATTCTTCGCTGTCCTCTTCAAAAACTGGCTTTGGTAGCTGGCATTTCCATTTTTGGTTAAGAGTTTAAACAAATTTACCTGTTCAGAGGGAGAAGGGTTCACCTATACATCTGTTTTCATGGCCAGGTTCATTGAAGAGTAAAAAAGGTCTTCTTTGGATATTGATGCTTTTTCCGTGGCTGCTACGTATTACGGGATTTTCTTTGTTATTCTCAAGGGCCCACTGCTTGAACGAGGGCCTGCCGGTCTTATGACCGGTAGAACGACGGCTGACGACCCAATCCGACACTGGTTGGGGGTAGCCGAGATAGCTCTGTTGAAGAGGCCATTAAACCTCTTAATACATTAAGAGAAAGAACAACAACGAATATAATTTTATTACAAATTTTTTAATAATATTAAACAGATCTTCGGAATGGATCTTTTTAACCATTCCAGTAAATTGACTCGTTGTATCGCATCCTGTTAAATTATGGAAAGCAGGTAGGTTGTTCGTTAGATTGTCATTAAGGGCTATTTTATGAACTGCCACGTAACCAGTAAAATTTCTGATTCAGGCTTTTAATCAAATTTCACTAGGAAGGTTTTTAAAATACACCAAAATAATAGGCACATCGGTATTGTTAGAGTCAATAATGCATGTAGAAAAACCTTCCGATTTAGCACAGAGTACATGAAGTAAAATTCTAGTGTCAGCTTCTTCATGGTTTGGTTCTAATAGTTCTCGATTGTCTTCACGAATATCAATATTGGATTTAAAGGCTGTAATGTTATTAAATCCGTTACTCGTTACAAATTGTATCTTATAATCATGGACACCGTAACCAGGAAGTTCGTTTGATAAAATATTGGTTAACTGTTTATTCAGTGAATAAATAAATTCCATTGTTGTGGAAACGGGATCTCTTAATTAGTAATAATTCTATTAAATGATTTGGAAGAGTAACAACACCTTTAATCGAATTTTTTGTGTAACGATCAAAAACAACGTCAATATGTGCTTTATATTTGTTTTGAAATACAATTTTTGAAAATATATCAGAATATTCCTTAAATCAAAAGACAAGTGAAAATTCCAAAAATAAATAAGAGGTCGACCAAAAATCGATAGATTTTGAAAAGATCGGCGAAGCATCGGAAGACGAGGAGAAAATATAATACGATTATTACACAAGATTGTAAGTTGAAGTTTTTCTGATAAAAAAATATGAATATCCATGCTCGTTAATTGAAGAAATATAATTATTAAAGTTGAGGGAGGGCTCTTTCAGTGTTAGATATTTTCGCATTCTAATTATACTCATGACACAATATTTGTTTTCAATATTTAATAGGTATTATATTATACTATTCCAAATTACCTAAAACGGGGTTAATTGGAAACCGCGGGGCTATTTGGGACCAAAAAAAAAATTTGCAACGCCGCCGCAACAGGTGCACGTCAAACCAAAATGTGCACCACGTGGTAGCATGTTTAGGGCAAACGTGATGACTCGCTTCAGTAAATTGAATTAACTGTTGAAAGCGTGAGGTGACTTCAAAGACATTGTGAAAATCGACGTAAAAAACGATAGTGTCTAATTTTCTGTTCTCGAAATTTGACTGCTGGTGATAAGGTAACTTTGATAGTTGTAACCACAAAGCACATAGAGGTTCCACGTGAATGACCAAGGTCAAAACCGACAACTGACATTTTTTATGCTATTTGCTCCAAACTCTAGATGGGGCTATTGGTGAAATTATGATTTCTTACTCCATTTTTAAGCCTTATGGGAGAAAAACTTAACCAAAGACTCCAAAGATGTGACGTGTATTTATTTATTTTCTTGGTTAGTTTCATTTTTCCGTCTGATTTTAGTGATTTTTTGTTGGCTTTGGCTTTTGGTTCCTGTTTATAGTTTCGTCTTAGTTATTTGCAAAATTGTGATGTTTCGCTTTTTTATTTCCTACTGTGTTTTGCAATAATTTTGGTGCTACGTTGAAAACTTCGAGAAAAACTTCATTGATTCACCATATATTCACCATGCATCTGCATCATAAAAAGACAAACGGGGACAACAACTAATTGATAATCAATTTATCACTGGACTAGATTCCAAAATCATTTTTCACATAATAAGAGAGTAATACCACCATCTGTATTTGGAAGGAAAATGCCTATTTATCATTGAATGAATAGTTAAAAGGATTCACCTTTTAATACAATACCTATATTACATTTGTCCTCAGTTAAAAAGACATTTATAAAATATATAACTTTAGTGTTAATAAAATGTAATATCCTAGTCTCTACTTCACATTTAAATTATTGATAGGTATTTTAAAGATTTGAGATTATATATCTATTTGCTCCAAGTAAGTATTCGTTAAATTTGTATTATTATTTGTATTTATTTTTATCTAATAATATTTATTTAAGTTATTAATAAACATATTTTAAGAATGTTCTATTTTATTATTTATTGATATATCTTATATTTATTTAATAAAAATATGCAGAACCAACTCTCCACATTAGACCCCTCATAACAAATTAATTCTTCAAATTTGGTATAATCGACCTAAATTATTTTGTAAAATAAAAGTTTCGAACTTACTAGTTCCATACTTTATTTTATAAAATAATTTATGTGGAAATCATTTAAAATTTAATTTAAAACTACTACCTACTCCTAAAAATTACAATTTGAATTTACCGCCATCTGTCAATTGTCATTTTAGTTCCAGCTCCAAACACAAGGTGGCGCTAATTTGGTTTAAAAGTTTAACATTGGCGTGGGGTCTCTAGAAGATACATGCTTTGTGGTTGTAACTAATTGTTAAGACGACTGTAGATGACTTAACATAAATACTGTAAAGATATATTACATGTTAGATTTTTAACAGAGTATTTTTTTAGTGGGGTGATTTGGAACATAACAATGGGTTTATTTGGGACATTGGCAGGTTAATTGGGACAGCAAAAAACATGAAATATGTGACCGATAACAGTGAGTTTTTTGCCTGTACGCTATAAAAATGGTGCGAAACTATCGAAGAAAAATGAGTAATTGCCAAAAATAAATATTTTTTTAATGTTTTTTGTAACTTAGGATAATAATATTATTTGTAAACGTTTGGTTACAACTACAAAATAAATGTTTTTATTTATTTTGAGTGTCCTGAAAAGCCCTAACAATCAATATTATTCGAGTTCTAACGCAGTTTGCGATTAGTATAGCCCCACCCTACGGGGTAGTTTGGAACCGCTATAAAAGAAAAAATGTTCCCTCTGTAATAAGGAAGGCTCATTGTTTCACATAAGACAGATATATCTACTACCTTTCAAAATATATATAAACAAGGTAGATAATAAGTACATGTTTGAAGTACCAGTAAAAAATGTTTCTAATTTGTCCCAATTAACCCCGTTCTACGGTATATAAAACGAAGATAATTTTAAGCAAAAAGGTTATTAACAATGGTCCGATTTTCATCAGTAGTAAAGTTACTAGTGGTTCAAAATTGATAGGAATGATAAATTTTCAGCTGCACACCACTTGTGAAATTTGATATTTTCTTGGTTTTTTAATTAGTTATCTAACTTTTACATCTTTTGACTTTTGATCGAATTTTGGTCAATGTTTGCATGTTACGTGTTAATATGAACTTTTTTGCTTACAATTATGAAATCTATAAACTGTTTCACTTGGATCCGTACAATTTGGGACATCTGTTTAAAACATTATCAGAATAAGAATAGTTTATCTACAAAAAAAAATTAAGATTGGTTATCCGTTGTGGTGATAATATGAGCGGGGCTAGTTTCGTAGTGCAAAAGACAAAGATATATGTTTACAATTATAGGTGCAACTAAGATGGAATATAGAAAGCGATAACACCGTTAGCAGAGTCTAGATCTCTAGAACTGTCGAACAGGAAAATACCGTAGGTTCAATACCCCCTTTAACACCTAGCAGCCAGCTACCAGGGGGTCGATTCTCGACTTGTAGGAACCTTTTCCTATAGGAATTTGTGACACTTTCCTATATGTAGGAAAATGTCATAAATTTTCGATGTACATAAAAATGTCAAAAATTCCTATAGGAAAATATTCCTACGAGTCGAGAATCGACCCCCAAGCAGACTCAGCGACAAACTTCCAAAACGACTGGATGATTATGTGTTGAAATAAAAAAAAGGGAGACGAAACACGCTATATATAATTTTTTTCGTTTTTCACATTTGATAGATTATTTTATTCACTGTCATTTTGGAAAAATTAAATGTTAAATACTTTAACAGTATTTTTATGTTACTGTTAGTGAATATACAACAAAAACATTCTAAATAAAATAATAACTTGCCCAAAATCTGTAAAGAGATCACACAAATTATAAAGTTAGAGAGCATTATCAAACACAAACACAAACACCTGTTAACTAGATTAAAATGAAAGTGTAGTGCTATTTTAAAAAATCAGATAAAATATATTTAATTCAGAAACTCATCAACATAGATAAATAAATAGCTCATCAACGTCCGTATCGATATTTGCTCGGTTTCCTGTTTTTTATTTAGTAGTTTCTAGTACTTAGGTACATTTTCTAATGGCTGTAAATAAAATGTTTAGCAAATTAAACTACAAAACTATCGTGTTTTCGTATGTTCTAAGGACATAACCGGGGCACATTTGTCACCTTAAGATATGAGGTGTAAACTATGTTAATTAATTTTAAATGAAATAAATCTGATTTTAATATAGAATCGAATTTAATCGGTGTTAAGAATAATAGTACATAAAATGAAACGTATCGAATGAATACCTATCCAAGAATGCCGTGCTAATCACCAAATATTCTTATGTGTCCCAGTTCGACGTATCGTTCTACGAAATATGAGTAGCACTCGTGAATCATGACAGGGTGGTCCTAGCCTAGCGATAAACGAAACATCCGAGTGGTTACAGAAGGTGATAAACATTCACACTGTGCTGGATGAGATTTCATCAGGTGGATCTAACCTCTCAGAGTATGATGCAGATGTGTTGAAGTAACTAACTTGGATACAGACGGACAAGATATGTTCGATGAGCAAAACAATTTTGATACTGAAGATTAATTGCCACCATCAACCCAAATAACGCCACTCAACTCCTTTTACAAAAAGCGTTGAAACAAATTCTCCTAAGAGTTTAGGGACTTCGGTGGATTTATTTTTGGCTATGTTACACTGTTTTCCAAACAAATTTGTATACAGTACTAAAAAAAAACACGTAAAAAAGGACGCTCGAACCACAAAATTTAATTGGAGTAAAAAAAGCCCAGCTATAGAGATTTCTGCTCATTCATTTTTGTAATTAGGGACCAGTAAATACATGTCGAGAGACAAATTTGGATGGCCGCTTATTTATTTTCATCTAAACGACAATTCCATGGAAATTAAAAATGTAACAAGAACGATAAATTATAGAAACTATAATTGAACAATCAGCAACCTATATTTGTTCATTTCAGCCTAGCAGGCAACAATCCATAGATGAATCCAGGGGCAAAATAGCTTGAGTCAATATATGCCAATGAAGGCGATAAAGGGAGGATATAAAATATTGGTACGTGCTGATTAGTCAGGATACGCCCTGAAATTTAAAATATACAGTAGAAAAGTGAAAAGGAAAAGATCGAAGAATCCACAGTTGTAAAAGATCTCATAAGAAACTTAGTGGGAAAAAAATATCAAGTATATTTTGACATTTATTTGAATTTTGTGGAATTACAACGCGATTTGCTAAATGAAAAAATCTACGCTTGTGGAACGGCTCGAGCAGATAGATGATCTAAAAATGAAGAAGAAAAAGATGATGAAAAGAATCGAATTCAATTGGAAATTGAGTGAAGATGGCGTTCTGGAAAGATGGAAAAAACATATTCTTTTTTTTTTTAATTATTTCAATAGTTCTAAAGAAAAAGACACTCCAAATAGGAAACAAGAAGATGGGGCAAATGAACAGATTAATATGGGTTTCGTGGATAAGTCTGATGAATTAAAATATTGTTACAAGTTGGATAGAAAATCCAAACAGTGAGGACATATCATTTTTCCATTTTGTTGACTTAACATTAGTAAAATCCATTATAATTTTTAAAAATGTAACAACTGGTACCGGAATATCTTTAAAATACTTTAAAATTGAAAACTGATAAGGCTGCTTTTATACATCAGCATGGATCTAAAGTACGTTGTGCACATTGTAGTACCAAGGTACTACCTCATCGCACAAGATGGTAGTGTACTAGATGTAATGTAGTTTTATGTCTATCTACAATAATATTTTATAATAAATAACTAAATACCTAAATAAGTAGTTTTTTCGTACAAAAAGTCGATTTTTTCAATAAATGAAATAAAAAAATATTAAATTTTTCCATTATTTTTTTACCCTAATATCCCATAAAAATTAATCTCACACCCTTTAGTTTGAGAAAAAAAAGTTCATCCGCAAATGGTAAGCTAACTAAAAAACATGTGTGTCTTTGTCTTTTTTTATCACCATCTGCATACATTGTATAATTTTCAAGTGATTCAAAGTATAATACCTACTTATAGATTAGATTGACTAGTAGACACCTGTGGTTAGGTACTGAGTCAGCATATTTAAATTTTACTTTATTTTTTAGATGAAGTTAGAACATGACGACAGCGGCATCATCTTTTGGTGTATATCACACAGGATATTTCCAAATTTTCTCCTAGCAAATATAACTATTGTCGGCATAAACTTGACATGTTATGCCGAGGTCAATCGATCTGCATAGAAGTTCGTCTATGGTTAGACTCCACATTAGTGGGGAAAGAACTCCTCTGGTTGTACAGACTTTTGAAGTACAGATGGAGATGGTGTCCTGTCCAATCTGTGTCTTTGCAATTTTCGTAGATAACAACCAGTAGCGGCTTGTCACTTGTGTAATAGGGGGAGCACCAAAAAATTAATACCAAAAATCATTTAAACTTAAACGGCTGAATACAAGGCTTTTTAATTCCGTCACTTTAACGATAAATAATTATTACGAAGATAAATAATTATTACGAAGATAAATAAACAACACCACACTGGATCAACATAGCAAAACAAATCACAAAGCGATCGCCAGATGGGCTGAGGACTGACGGAGCTGCGCCCGCCAAAGGCGCCAACGCACGTATCCAAAATTCATAATTTCTTCTCACTACTCCGCGATTTATAGCAGGGACAGAAGTTGGAAAGGCTTTTTGCAATTCTCCCAATTTGACAATTCAATGTCCTGTCAGAATGGACAAAAATGCCCTATGCTTGGCGAAAACAAGCTTCTTAACCTGACTTTTTCATTAGTATTTGACTGTTATTGCAAATCGTGCAATTAATATTCTATATATTCAAAATAAATATTTATGTATGCCATTTTTAAACTAAACATACCGAAAACAACTCTAAATACTCAAAAAAAATAATGCAAACTTAGACTAATAACCTCACTAGAAGTGTTTTTCCCAAGGAAAGCATGTACTTTTGTTGTTTTTGCCAAAGGTCCACCATTTAAAGTCACGTGATTTGGATTGCCTAATTCACACACAGAAATTGATAGTTTTGCGGCGGAGGTAACCGAAGTGGACGCGATACATTGGCGTATAAAATTATTTTATAGTTGTTAACGATTTCGGGTAAATAGTTTCATAAATTTTAAATAGCTGTTGAAATTTTGTAGAATTATAATTTGAGATATTATAACACTTGTTTAATAATTTTTTTAGTCCATAAATACATGCGATTGTGCGGTTCCGCCGGCAACAATTTAAAAGTACTTATTCTATGAAACGACACTGGCAGATAAACATAACCGCGAAATTCTTGAAGTCGTCCGACGTGATTTGTCGTTTACCCCCTCTCTACTTACCAAAAGCCATTCCAACTTCTGCTCCTGCTATTCGCGATTCAAATTAAGTGATACGCCCTCTGGAGGAAATTTGTAGAAAGTGCCTATAAGTAGGATATCATTCAGTGTTGCCAGAAGTAGCGAAATTTCGCTACGTCGCGAATTTTAGCCCTTGAAGAAGTGGATAACACCTTTTAAGAATCAACATTTGTGTCTAGTAATATGTAATCAAAATCTATATTTATTTAAGGATTTTTTTTTAAATTTCAGTGCATTTATTAATTTTGTTTTAAAATCAGTTCATCATTTGGCAACATTGCCGTTTGTGTTCATTGTTTATATTTTAATTTGTATCAATTATAATTCGAGTTTTTTTCTTACTTTTTAGCTTTAAATTTGTTTATTTCTTATAGTATGTAATATTTATATTAAAAATGACATAATTATAAATTAATGTATTTGCCTGAATTTAATGCATTGTGCAACACATATCACTTCAAAGTCCTTCATTTCAGTGAAAAATAACAAATTCAGTGTAAAAATGAATTCAAAATAAATATAAAATAAGGTTATGAGTTATGAGCACCACCACAAAACATTCACTTCAGTTGGTATGAGTTCTAAATCTAATCACGATGTGATAACTAATCGTATTTCAAATTCGATGTTTTAAATGGCGGCCGATAACTCATCATTTGATTACTAATCGCTCTTTTATATATCATTCAGCAGAAAATCATAAATCGATTGCTTCTGCTGAATGCGGCCATTGATAATATTATCTGAAAATAGTTAAAAAATCACAAATACAAAATTGCGCCCAAAACAAACACATGTAAATAAACAAACATCCTACTTATAGGTGACAAATGAGAGGCGCGCGAAAATTAATTTGAATCGCGAATACACGTTGGTGTGGGCAACCATCAGTATTTCCAATTTGTTACAATTGTAACAAATCTATTACATTTATGAAGGATTTATTACATTATTATATTTCCAGTAAATCTATTACATTTTCAGTAAATCTTATTACATTTTCACGAACCTAACGATTTAACCTAACCGTGGTGTCTGGATTTTGATTTTACCGTTTACTCCAAACAATATAATAACAAGACGTACTGATTTAAATTTTTATGGTCTGCATGGGGGATTTTGTTATTAATTAATAATGGATTTAGTTTTTGTAGCTATGTTTGTCTAGATATGTTCTGATATTTTTGCAAAAAGATTTTAATTTTATATTATAAAAAACTAATTAAATTTGTGATAAAGAAACCAGAAGCTGCGACTACCGTTATGTACACAAATAGTGGAAAAAACTAAAGGAAGAAAAAACACATTTTACGTTGACTAAAACTTCTATTACATTTTCTTTAAATTGATTACAATTTTGAGAGTTTCTCTATTATATTTCTTCAGAGTGCTCTGACAACACTGGTAACCATATGGCAACCGTCCAGCGATTCGCTATGGGCTGCTGGTACTACGCCGATACTATATATACTATATATAATATAAGTGTTCACGGTCCACTTCAACCGATTGCTGCTGCATAAATGTTTGGCCACTACAGCGGCCTCTCTTGAAGATGTACTTACTTTACTTATATCCCTTATTAGAAAAGGTGTGCTCCCAGGAAAGTGAGTTTCGAGTAAGAGGAGAGCTCTTTCCTCCTCACTCTCTGTAAAGTTTTCATCTGGTTTCTTTAGAGCCATAGTATCTACCATCCCTTTTGCCAGGGCCTTGTGCAGTCTTGCTGTCGCAGGTGTAGAGTTAATCTCCTCGCATAATTTCCTGAAGCTATAACATTTAGCTTTTCTGATTGCTCTGTCGTAGGTGATAAGTATCTCGGCGTGTCTCGGTGTACCGCGACCAATCTCCGCTGTTTTATATTTGAAATTTGACAGATGGCTGTTCCACCAAGGAGCGTCTCTACTAAATCTATTTGGTTGAAGGCAGCAGATTGATTCATATGCCTCAAGTATTGCTTTATTTAGATTTTTGAGATCGCTTTCCAGAGCTAGTGCATGCTCCTGTTTAGTCTGTGCTATTTTTTTTAAAGTAGTGTTGAATTGGTCCCAGTCTACTTTTATAGGATTCCTCCTAAGGATCGCCTCAGGCGTGTCGCAATCAAACTTAAACACAATTATCTTTTGATCAGATAGAGATTGTTCACTCGATACTTTCCAGTTTGTAACTACATTTGAATGTTCAGTGTATTTAATGTGATATCTAATACCTCACTTCTTACCCTTATTACAAATATATTTTAGAAATCTCTCACCTCTTTGAATGGTATCGTTGTTTCCCCATATATGGTACTGTATGCATTGGCGTCGCATCCATGAAGTAATGGCAGATTTCTTCTCTGACAGTACTCCACTAATCTTCATACTTCCAGGAGTGGTACAGGCCCATCCCCTGCCAAGTAACTAAAAGCTATTACTCTATCTTGCCGCCTCATCTCAAATTCCAGGTATGCTCGAATTGGGACGAGATCCCGCGTTATGAATTCTGAAAAAAGGATATTTAATATTACTCACCATACGTATTTTTGTAATTTCGCAAAGTACCGTCACAAAATATATAGAAAAGTAGGTTATTTTTGAGGTTTTGTTTGGTGGTTCGAAAAAAATTAACACAGAATACTGTTTTCATATCGAGCTAGTGAAAATGAAGCAAGTAAACACTAATTCAAACTAAAAACTAAATTAATGATTGGTTTTTTATTCTAGTATAGATAAAAATCACAATTTTAAATTCATATCAAATCTACTTTGTAATCACCAGCCTTGTTACCCAAATGGATCATACAAATTCTGATTCTCTGTTGAACTTTAATTATTTCTGGATGAGGAGGTTTCGTAAATTTAAACAAAATTTCCAATCCACTTATAAACTTTTTCATTGCTGGCATCAGTTGTCCCATTCCAAACAAACTTTCTGCTTCTGGAAGAATTTCATCCAGTACCTAAAAAACAAAGTCATTAAATGGCATTCATAGTTAAGAAAACTTTAGTAACATGTCGCCCATCATGCTAAAGGCACAAGAAAAGAAGTACCTACACTTATAATTTTACTAGCAATATAGAGAAGACTAAAAATATTAATTTATACATACCATCAGACCTTTCAAATTAGGTAAAATACTATTAACGCTTTTACAGTATTCACAAGTTAAAAAAGGATCATCATCTCCTTCCAACAAAAATACAAAAGGGCATCGATCAGTTTTGCAAGGAATTCTCAATTCGTTGTCTTTCATTTCTTTAAACATCGGCCACATCTCTATACAGGGCGGACACAAACATTCGAACCAATAGTTGTTTTTCAACATATGTTGACGTTCTTGCACTTGCATGTTCATGTAGAGAGGTCCATAGTTTTCGTAAATTATGTCTCCAGACTTAATTGGTTTTATTGTTCTAACAACTATTTTGCTCTTTATGTTGTACCTGCAATATTTGAAACAATATTTGAAACGATAATCATATATTAAGAAAATCAAGAATTTTCTCTTCAATAAATTATATGGTCAATGCTTCAACAGATGTAATAATTGGTCTATCTTTTAAAGTAGTTAAATGAATGGGAGTCGTAAGTAGGTAGTGAACGTTTATATGCTATGAAAAGGAGCAGAATGATCGATTAGATCATTCACTGTCTATTTTCAGACTTAGGATCTTGTGTTTCTCTAATTTATATTTTAACATGAACCAATTCTAAGATGGGAGGCTTTTAGAAGAAAAATGGCGAGCGCTAACATTTAAAAAGAAATTACCTGACTATACTAGGATCACAAGAGTGATTAAACAATGCTAAAGTTGGATATAATCCTGCTCCAATAGTTGCATTTTCATACTTAGTCATAGTTCCCTCAACTTGTACGGGTTTACTGAGATTCTTCAATTCAGACACTTCATGAGCGTTAAACTGCAATAGCTGCAAATGTCTCAAAATTAAACTTCCAAAATATACTTCATCATCATTGAAAACATCATCAGTGCATTCGAAAGGAAAATATTTTCCAAATTTCAATAATCTTAGTAAAAATATTGCCATGCATGTAAAATGCAACAATTCTTCCTTTTTTCTCATAGTTTCATTCCTGCACAGGAAAAATACATTATCATAATCATCATAACGATAAACTTTTTTTTTAATAATATTCTTTTTGCAGTTATCTTTCAGATAATCTTTAAGTTTGTTCTTCTTATCATTGAAATAAGAAAAATGCTTCTGACTTATTATTCGTAAAGCTAACAAACAATTAACTGAAGCTCCTGAAGAGTAAAGTGAGGCTTGAATCGGACATTCGACTTTATGAAACGATTTATTAGCTAATCTTTCGCAAATAGTACTACAAAAAACAACATTAGCACACGTTGGACACGCTATGAGTTGTTCTACAGCTGTGAAACAGTACTGGCAATTAGTTAAAGCATGATTAGTGTCAACTACTGCACAATGAGCATTTTCTTCCACTATAATAGTTCCAGTTTCAATGTACTCATTTGCAACTGCATATCTGCCTTGATAAGTATCTTGCTGGAATTTAACTTTCGGGTGAGCTGCAATATACTCTTTGTCACCTTCAAAAATGTCAGGTTCATCCAGAGGTACTAGTTCATTTTTCGATACCAAATCTATTTTAGTCTCTCTAGCTTTCTCAATTTCTTTTATTTTAACTTGTATAGATTTTTCGTCGAGTTTGCTGAACTTCAGACTTTTTAAAGCTTCGTCGTATGCTTCTGAAGCTGATCTTTCGTTTTGCAATGCATCGTAGCATTTTGCTTTCCTTATCCATATTTTATACCTCAGATGTGCCGGATAATTGCCTACTTCTAAGAGGTAGTCTATGTCGTTGAAAACTTTTTTATATTCCTTCAGTTCGAAGTAACTTGCACTACGGTTCGATATAAGGATTGCGAGCAGTTCTCTGGATTCGTCTAAAAACAAGTTAATTTGAATAAAGAACTTAATATATTTTCATTTTTGTTATTAAAATAAAATATTGGATCAAGAAGATACAGAAGACAAAATCAGATATAACGTTTTTGAAAAATTACAAGATTTATTTATGATAAAAGTTTTTAAACGATGTCGGGCTCTTACTATCTCAATATTTCGCTATTGTTTAATTGATTAATAAGGAGAAAACTATAATGAACAATGGCCCTTTCCTATTATTGATAATCTCTACTACTCATGCGCAAATTCTATTTCCGCTTAACATCATCAAAATTTGTCGTTATGTTTCTTACCCTGAGTTTTAATTACAGATCCGCAAATGTCATTTTGTTTTTTCGTTCGATAGTATTGGTATGGGAGCCAGTACAGGGCTGTAGTCAGAATCAATTTTTAGATAGGGCATCCGAAATTTGAAGCAGGGCACGACGTTATAGTTTGGTCAAGGATATAGGGTAGTCAGAGACGTGTATGAAAAGGGGGTCGAAAATAGGTGGACCAGAAAATTTATTTACAAAGCAAACTGCATGGCATGTCGCGTTATAACATTTTTTAAATAAATGAACTAACAGAGGTGGAAAATACCTTTATAAAAATTCAAAATCAATAAAACTAAATGAAACACCAGACCTGCCATTCTCTCGTAAGCCAATACCATTCTTTGCTGAAGCTTGTTTATCACAGTTAACGTCAAAACAGTAGATTCGCATAACGGAGTACTGCAGCCGAATGTTGCCTTTGATGCAAAGAGATCATATGTATCTCTGAAGGCCTTCTTTTTTTTCGTATAAGAATTGAGCTGTATCAAGAATTTCACAACTTGTAGAAGGTCTAACTGCCAAATCTTCTATATATCTGTGTTGTGGAATGAGTTTGTTCTTGTCCGAAAATTGCGGCTTTTTTTCGAAGATAGTCCTTATATCCATACTCACAGTACATACCTTAATTTCGGTGTATAATGGTGAACCCAAGTCTCGTTTTAAATCTGCACAAAAAGTCTTTTGGATTGCTCTTAAATAGCAACAAACACTCAAACGTATTGTCCTATATGAGCGGCAACAAGAAGCCGACGCGGCCGGTGCGGCCGACGTGGGATAGGCGGTAAACGCGACCAGAGCATCCTACCTGTCAAAAGTAGACACAATGGTTAACTGGCATAGACTGAAGCTGTACAAGCGGCAGAGGCGGAAATATCAAATATTTTGACCGGCTGTGCCGCCTCAATTATTCGTAGCAAGGCAACATAAAAACAAACTCAAAAAATATGTTATAGACGAGATGGCCCGAGAAAAATTAATTGAAATTCTCAGATTGCCTTCTTACCACGCAAAGTTAAATCGCATTGAACTGATCTGGTCACAATGAAAAAGTTATGTTTCTCGAAACAATGCATTTAAATTACCTGATGTGTGAAATTTGTCTTTGAATGCAGTTTCAGATGTAAATGGAGAACATTGGAGAAAATGCATTGATCATGATACAAAAGGTGGAAAATTCATTTTGGAAAGTGGATATAGTAATGGAAAACTTAATAGACCCTATAATCTCAGAAAAGACAATGATAATGACACAAGTAGTTATAGTGAAGACAATTACTTTTAAAGATAGTTCTTGAACTTTTTATTTTATTGATTTTTGATTTTAGGTACTGAAGTGTTACTTTTAATGTCAAGAGAGTGAAAAAAGTTTAACAAAATTTTAACTATTAGAAGTTTTGGGATAATAACATTAGGTTATTTTTAATTAAAATGAATTTTAGTTAGGGTTTGAATCAGGTTGGAGGATTTGGAGTAATTATTTGAATTTAATTGATACATTTGAATTATTATACTCTTTACATAGTAGTCTGTGAAAATTATCTATTATGGGGTTACTTTCAAACCAATTATTTTAATATGTGACCCAAATTTAAAAATTTTTGTATCAAAATTCTTCTTATCAAATTTTAAACAACTTTTAAAAATGTCCGTCCTACCGATGTCACGTTTTTTGTCCGCACGATAAATCAATAACGAAAAATGATATCATCTTGAAATTTTTAGGAAAAATCAAGCTATTGAATTTGGTTAAATCTGATTAAAAATGGGGGTTTCCCATACAGCACACATTATTTCAGAAGTGTTTCAGAAAAATTTCAAACGTTTCAAACATATAACATTTCAAGCACAAGTTTCTGAAATATTTTAGTTAAATATTTAACTGAAAATGTTTCTGAAACATGGTATACATATTACACAAAAGGTTACTAAACGGGTTATGTTGTAATAGGCCAACAATTAATGAAGAATTTCTGATTTATAAGAAGAAGATGGGATATGTAGTTATTTTATTTCATCCTATGTATGTCAGTGTCCAGTCACCAGCTAGAAATAAGCCTATATTCTAAATAATTATAGATTTGAGTTGTCGGTTTTTAATATTTGTGTCGTGCTGTTGTTCTATGTTCTATGGGAAGTAGAATATCTCTTTAGAAATTGAGGTGAGAACTACATAAATAATACTTGCTTATGTGGAACTTCATGTTTTATTTAGGCACGAGTATTGTTTTATTATAGTTAATTTAAAACATTAATAATAAAACTATTGTTAATCAAATAATTTGTATAAATTCTTTTTTAATTACCTATAATTTGTTTCAGATTAGTGCATTTAAAGGAATTGGTGTTAGTTATTCAACGTTTCCAGAATAAAGTATTAAGGAACATCGTCGATGCATCCTGGTACTGTCGCAATACTGATCCTCATAGGGACCTTAAAGTGGAGACTGTTGAAAATACAACACAAAAATTTGCCAGTAGTCACCAACAACGACTGCTCCAATATAGAAACGTTGAGATTAACCAGCTCCTCAACAATGCCATTCTAATAAGAAGACTCAAAAGAACCAGGCCTTTTGAGTTAGTTCAGTGATATTAGATTAAAGCAGAGTATAGTGCGGTTAAGTGTTATACGTTAACGATAGTGTAACTAAATAATTAGACTTGAAAGTAAACTAGTGAGTAGAATATTAGTTTATGAAGTTTTTCATCCCTAGATAAGTTAGGTAAAAATAAAATTGCTAATTGATCTTAATGATTAGATTGTAATAATCGTGATTGTTTCTTTACTCAGGGCATTTAAAGGAATTAGTGGAAATGAAGCAATTCGCTTCTATATATTTTATGAGATATTGTTTAAAACTTATTTATTTACTTGTTTGTTTAAGAATCAATGTTTGAGTTTTGTGTATTTTAAATAAACATGTATATTTTTTTTAGTCTAATAATATTTTAGAAGAAGAAACTAGATTA
Source organism: Psylliodes chrysocephalus (assembly GCA_927349885.1). Classification (NCBI taxonomy): domain Eukaryota; kingdom Metazoa; phylum Arthropoda; class Insecta; order Coleoptera; family Chrysomelidae; genus Psylliodes; species Psylliodes chrysocephalus. The sequence goes on along the minus strand of OV651826.1, from coordinate 9,122,795 downwards.
TATTTTTGAAATATTACTATTTAATATTTCTAAGATTTCAATTTTTCATTTCAGAAATATTTCTGTAAAATATTTATTTAAAAATAAATCATAATTATTTAAAATTAATTTTTGTTTTGGGGTTGATTGATTAAAGTTGGGGTTTTCTAAAAAAATTAAGCTATAACTTTTGTGTTTATTACTTTGAATAATAATAATTAATAATAATAATAAATAATAATAAATACTTTATTGCTTATAAAACACTTAAGTTTACAGCAAGGATATGAGATTTTACAAACTATAAGTACCTACGGAAAGCCTATGTAATACCTAGCAGAACTGTAAGAAATACATTATATTTATTTATTTAATTTGAACAAGAAAATGAACCAGTAATATATTTATACCTATTTAACTTAAAAAAGTATATCAGGATATTAAAAAAAAATGGTAAAAATTTTATTTACTTTTGCAATGACCTCGTTTAAAATATAAATTTTTTACAATTTGATTATATAAATTATTTATTACTGCGATGGCTTAAGTGCAAAACGTCGTAACCCACAAAATTTCAAAAAATCGATTTTTGCGTCATTGGAGTCATATGTTTTAGCTGCGGTCTTATGTAAAACTATCGTAAGCAACAGTATAAAATGAAATTAGTTTTACGCGCCAAAACAAAGAGTTGTTTTTCGAAATTACATCTAAAGTCTACTTGGTTTTTTTTATTCCCCTGTAAAATTTACTTTTTGGGGTTACGACGTTTTGCACTCAAGCGATCGTGATGATAGTTTATTTTATTATTTTAGATCATGTATGCATATACAGTGCATTCCAAAAACTAAACAACAAAATACGAAGATCCTATATAGAGTTCAATATAAAACGAATATTTTATAAATTGTTGAAAAACCTTTTTTGACAATTAAGCGGTTAATAATTGTGTTTTCTATAAAAAAAGTTCGTTAGACCAAAACGAATTAAAAGAACCTTATTTTTATTTAATATATTGGATATTTATTTCAAATTATTTTTATCGTGTTCTTAATAACAAAGAAAAACACAAATACAAAATCGTCCCATTATAAATTTATAGTTGTGTTTTGTCCATTTATGATCTCTCTAAATTAAGAAATAATAAAATATTTGATGAAAAATTGGTAATATAACATTAGTGTTGTACAAAACTGGCCTTTTATCTTTGATTTTAGTAAAGAGTTGAGATATTTTTTACTATATGTATCTAGCAAACTTTTTAAATATTGTTACCTTATTGTAGTATTCTCCTGATGAAGGTATTAAACAACTGCGAAATATTGAGGAGATTTATTTAGTCTACAGACATTTTCAAATTTGTGTTTTCTAAGTAAACAGTCGATAACTAACAAGTAATATTGATATGATATCTGGTTCAAAATTAATTTATTGACGTATTTTTGTTGTCAAAATTTATTAATAAATATTTAATGGACAGTTTTCTAGGAATTGGAAATTGTTTTGAAAAGAAATGTTAGACAGGAGAAAAATTTTAAGAATTATTGTACAAATATATGTATTTTAGAGAAATAAAACGGAGAAAAACAATGTAAAATTTATTTCATATTATTGATATCAGAGTAAGGGTAAAAGTAGTTGTAAGTTGATATAGAAGAAAGAAGACAAGGTGTGAGATAGCGTAGAAGAACGGCGAAGTGCGACAAAAAAGACAATCTTTGAGACATAAATTTTATTAAAATTTTCAATTTTTTAAATTAAATTGTAAGCCAATCAAATCTTGGAGGCAATTTTTTTTTTTGATATTTGTCCAAATTATTGTGATTCCTGGATAATTGTAAAAGGAACCTACGGACCTGAGTTAACAAAAATGTACCTACAACTTTGATTATCATATCAGTATATTTATACATATATTTATTATGGCAATTTGAAATGCAGTAAAACGATTTCACATTAATATAAGCACTGAAAATCAATTCCAAAAGAGAAAAAATACATAAAGAATTGGGGTAGTTCTGCTATTTGGGCAGCTAACTCAACGGATAGTATCTAAAAGAAAATAGATAGAAAACTTGGACTAGCTCAAAACATTTTTAAAAATATGTGCTTAATAGATAAGAATAATGACAAGCACCACATTGTGTATTCAGTGAGTTAGTAAGAAAAACAAGAAGTAATAAAAACAAACTGTAAACAAAGAAATTTTTCATTAACTTTACAGGTACAAGAGAAACATTTAAAAAATATATTTTAGACAAGAAAAAAATTGTGAATTAATAGTTTTGAAACTTTTTATAGTTTTCGACCTTTTATAAATATTTAAGTATAACAGCATTCTTAATTAAATATAAAATAGAAAGTACGTACCTGAATTTTGCGGGCAACTGACAATTCCTATATTGTAAGCTTTCAAAGCATTCACATAATCCTTTTTTCCAAAAAAAGAATTCCCATTGGTTTTTTCTACTTGAGAAACCTCCAAATTTTTCCCATTCAATTCAGTTACAGTTATAGGAATTTTGGTAGCGGCTTCATACAGTAATCTAATTCTAGAATCTTCATCTGTAGTTTCCCTGAAGATTTTTACACATTCTTCAGATAACTGCCCAATGGCCTTCTCACAATACTTTTGAAAGACAGTGTAATCATTTTTGTCATTATGAGAAACACTCATATTGCTTCTAATGACCTATTTATAGTATTTTACCACTTGCTTCTCGACCGAGTATAATTATAGCACACAGTGTGGATCTATTTTTATAAGCACTGTTCTTTTAAGTTTGTACCTATAGTTCTTCTAGACGCCACGTTCAAATAACGGTATGTGGGTATGTTTGATCGTAAATTAAACACCCTGTTGGTTTGATTGATTTGCCCCTTAAAAAAACCTTTGTAATTTCATTCATGATCATATATCCAAACTAATATAAATAAAAAAATAAATGGTTGTATGTAGTTGTAGGTGGTTGATTTTTTTTGCTTGGACTTTTGTTTTTCAGCCAGTCACTTAATGACTATATAACTAATGCAAAATAAATGGTAACCAACAACGGCAACAAAACCAATCTATTACGACAAACAAAAATTAAAAAGGCAATACTTTTCAAAGGAAATAAACAAGGACATTCGCTTCTCCATCAGAACATTTTATCAAGACACACTAGAAATAGGCCACGGTGTGGGTAGGGTAATATAACAAAGGTAATAGGATATGTAAAAAACAAAGGTAACAAAAATTCTAACGAACAAGATGTTGGGGATAACATACTTGTCCAAATTTAGGTCTACTGATTGTTGTGATAAATCTGCTTGTGCCAATATTCTGTAGGTATGGTCAGATGTAACAATGTGTATTTTGTTGAGTTAGTGAAAGAAAATTCACTCCATGAATGTGACCACATTGAACGTAGTTTAGTTTTGAGAGTAACACAGTAATCACCCACGCATAAGTCGTATTCTGGATGTGGATTTCCAATATAAATACTATCTTTGCCAAGTTTATCGACATGCTTATTTTCTGCAAAGCCTATATGAGCTTTTATATACAAGAAACGAATTAGTGTACCAATTAGAGACAATTTTTTTAATTTTAAAGATATATGGGTTACAATTAACAGTTGGGCCTTTAAAACAGAAGGAGAATCAAAAACTAGCACTGCACTATTCCAAATAGAAAATGCAGAATTTAAACTGTGTGATTTTTCTATATTTCTAGATGGAATATAATAAGCAAAAAACCTGTTCCAGTGAAGGTTTTAGAAGATTCAGTATATATGATTAGGGAATTTTTCCAATTAGGGAGAAATGACCTTAATATATTTACTACTTATGCGTACATCATAGTTGAATCATACGATTTCTGTGAAGAAATAGAGAATAGTCAATCAAGTTGTTTCGTAGTGTACTGAGGCACGAGTTGAGTAAGTTCCCATTCTGTATGCTGAATCGGGACCTGCTAGACCTATACCGTCCACCCCCTTACTTTTTCATCCGCTGTAAGGTCTTCAGGTGATAAAATTCATCAGATTTTTATGTCACATTTTCTGATGGGCACGAAAGATGACATATAATCATCATTTAGCAGATTCTTAGATAAGCTTTTAAATCTGGGGTCGTCTTTGTGTTTGACATTCGCGTTTACTGCGTCTCGTGTTTTGTGACTATTCAAGGTAAGTCCAGCTTGTCACCCTAAGTGGAACGAGCCGGGTCAACGGAGTACAGTCGATCGTGTGTTGTTTGTAGGTCATCTGTTGAGGGAAAATAGAGTGTAAATAGCATACTCACCTGTATTAGTTCATTATTTCAAAAAGTGCCATGAGTTTTTGAATATTCTCCTGCTTTTTCGTCGCTTTTTGGGCTTTGGTCGTAATCGAGTTTTTAGTCATATTCGGGTTATTCGTTATAATCGGTTTTTGAGGTTTTGTTGTCGCAGTATAGCTCATTCCGGAGACAGTGTGAGCTGTTCTGGTGATAGCTTTGGGCATTCTTGGACATTCTCGGTAGTTTGCTGGGTGCGGTCCTTGGCAGTTTGCGCAAGTCGCTTTGATCTCCTTTTGTCTTGTGCACTCTTTTGCTCGGTGGTCTTCTCCGCATCTTACACATCTGATGCTCATTCGGCAATTTGACTGGGCATGGTGAAAACCCTGACATCTATAGCACTGGGTAGGTCCTATTGGTGCTCTTAGTGGTTCTACTCGAACTACTAAGCCTTGGCATCTATTGAAATCCTTGATAAGGTTTCTTTCTTGGGGTTTGATGTCAACGAGAAACATCGGGAGTTTCCTTTTGTCTCTCCTTGAACTTTCATCGGGTTTAGTCCAAAATCGGTGAGTTTTTCGAAGATTTCGTTTACCGGAGTGTGTTCTGGTAAGCCGCGTATAACCACTTTATACGGTTTGTCTTCTAATTTATTACTGTAGAACTTGCTACCTATCGTATCTAGATAGGCAGTGGTTTTCTTGTAGTCGTCTGAGGTTTACCAAGTTGTGTTAGGTCATCAGGTTTATATATGTTGGGCAAGTGACGTTGGCATTGTTGAAACGCAATGCATAATGGCGCGAATTTTTTTAATTTCCAATATTTATTAACAAGGTCAAATACATGTAGTTGGCTAATATTTCCAAAAAGTTCTACGTTTTGTAGGTGTACTTTTGTCAGAAAAAGTTTGCCATCTGATTGAAGAACAAACTTTAAATATAGTTACTTGTTACTTTAGATTGTGGCAGTAATTTGTTATTAAATTTAAATAGATGTTGACATTTTGACTTTTTTATTTGATTGATTGAAAAGAAGTGAGATAAGAAAAACGAGGGCGTTAATAAACTTCTTATCTCACAAAAAATGAGTGGGATAAGAGGTTCTTATCTCACGGACGTAGATAAAATAATAAAACTGTTTCTTCATCAGCACCTTACCAGGTTGGTTCTTACCAGAGTTGGTTTTTACAACCATTTTCAGAAAATTCAGTCCCTTGTTACAGTTGTTTAACATGTATTCTACATGCAATTTCCACGTGAGTTTTCTATCAAGGATTAACCCTAAATATTTGGCAAATTTTGTTTAGTAAATATTGTAATTAATAATTTATCTGATGACATTTAAAATCCATTTGTGCTCAGCCAATAATTTAATTTGTTTGCTATGGAGTCTAATGACCCCACTACATTTTCATATTTTCGGTGTTCAGTATAAAAACAAACATCATCCGCATATTGTATAATTTAAAAAAAAATATACGAAAAATACTAAGTTAATGTATTGGCCAAGATGGGGCTCAAAACTGAGCCCTCTGGTAACCCTGTGGATATACCAGTCTATTACAATAGAAATGTACGATACTATTAGCAACATGTGATGGTATATTAAATTGGTTAATCATTACTTTTTATTTTAAAATTGGAAGACATACAGCATCATATTCACCTTCAATGTTCATAAAGAAGAAGCCAAATCTTTATTTTTTGAAAAATTATTTTGTATGTCGATTACGATACTTGTCAAAGCATCAACTGTTCCGAAATATTTTTTATAGCCAAACTGGTTATTAGGCATTAGATTTTGTATTATATAACCACCATTCCAACCTATTTTTGATTAATCTTTCGAGAGTTCTCAGAATGCAGGACAGGAAAAAGATTGGTCTATAATTTAGGTTTTTACCCGGTTTCAATATCGGGACAACAACAACCTCCTTAAAAGCCATAATACTATTACTATTTACAATGATATCATTATATAAAATATATAAAGATTAATTTGAAATGTCAGATAAATTGGTTAACATAGGATACTTAATACTGTCATTTGTCTAATTCGATCATAGACAGCTAGAAAGTGATTAGTATCTTAAGATGATACATTTTTATTTGTAGGAAGTAGGGGGAGCAATTTTATCAAATAATGATATGATCCAATCATCATTTAAGGAACGGAGAGTCGCTTCTTGTCTTCTGCTTATTTTTCTTGCTTGGTTCCAGAGGTCATGAGAATGAATATTTTTATTAAGTTTAGAACACCAGTTAATCCAATTTTTTTTTGCTTTATTTTTTAAATTTTCTTTTTATATTCAGCATCATTTTTTTGGCAATTTATGTAATTAGACATAATTGGGGAATCCTTATAAATTCTTAGAGCCTCTCACGTCAGTTGTTCACAAACGGTGTCACATTTACGATCCCATCACTAGGGAGGTGAGGGGCGTTTTTTACATTGAAAAGGTTTATAAATGGGTATCGATTGAGTGGCCGCATTATTAATAATATCTATAAGAAAGTTATATTTGTCATTATTATCTGCAAACAATTTCGAATGTCGACTCTAAAAAATTTTTCATAGAGATTTTTATCACCATGAAAAAAAATTTTTAAAATCCATTTTCAGACATTTTTTTATAGTTAAACAGCTTTGAATTTTTGTGTTCCCGTCACTTATTTTAAATTAGTTTGTTTTTGGTGTGTATGTTTTTTGTTCGTTATTCATTGAACTACAATATTCTATATAAAATTCTTATATAAGAAACCAAAAAGTTTCTAAACAAAAAAGAAAATTCATTTTGTGTTTTATATTCTATCAGCGACGCACCCCAAAAAAGTTCTGGGGAAGAAAAGGCGGCTTGATCCCTGAAAAAATATCACCCTGCAGAACCATTTGGCATGCCAATGATGAAAGCCCTACAGCGTAACCTAAATTCCAAAGTTGAGCTAAATATCTCAATAACTGCAGGAACTATTAATAAAAAATATAAAAAATCTTTCAACACTTTGTATCTCGAATACAATGCAACTTTTTACTAACTTAACCCCACTAATTTTTTAGTACTTTACCTACGACTAGTACATAGTCGTTGACCTAACCTAGCAACGGAGTCACCATTATACAGGATGGTCCGACGAAAACGTACCAGATCCATTATCAGGATTGTGTCAACATTTTTGACAAACGCTCGACGAGCTAGACATCTTTCTATCATATATATTGTCATCTGTAATACGTCATTTCCTACCAAAGATATATAAAACCATTCCCCTACACCCTCCGTCACTTCAACCAATCCAATTTAAATAGGAAAATAACCAAATATTATTAATAAGGTACTTTTGTGGACAACTTTTGATTTCAGCCCCCGTAGTGCGATAAAAAGCCATTACGTATTGAAAATTGTAACATATTTTAAAACTATTAATAATTTAGTTTACAAATTATAAAAATATAATTTAATGAAACGTGAACTATAATACCTGTTAGTTCTGATAATACCTAATTGAAAAATCTTGCAGACGTTAAGAATTAAAACAATAAATTACAAATAAAATTAGCTTTCAAATGAAGTGTCACACTTTCTAACACGTAAAAGTTTTTTATTCCACTAGGGGACGCTAAACTCAAAATTAACGCCTAAATTCTCCATAAAGTTAGCTGTTCAATGATGTGCCAGACTTGGTACTTTCTCTATTTAAATTGTATATAAAATGTTGATGCCCTTTCTGATACTGGCACTAGTGCTTTTTAGTCGGATCGCCCTGTATATATAATTGTACGGATTTTTAGTTTTGCTACAAGTTAAGACCTTACATCTTGCTAAATTAAATAATAATTTATTTTTTATGGAACAATCGGAAATTTTTACTAAATAATTAATGACTCCAATTTTGTGAAATAATTTTAATTCATCCACATGTAGCCAGAATGTCACTTACTGGTAGGTCATTATTAAAGATTAGAAACAGAAGTGATCCTAGGTTTGAACCTTGTAGAACTCAAAATCCAGTTAAAAATATATGTGGTAATTCACCTTTATGATACAAGTTAAATTTTTAACTTTAAGTATGAAATAAAGTAGTTTAATAAGTGATCACTTTGTCAAACGCTTTGGCAAAATCTGTATAAATATATGAGCGATTTACAAAAATGTTTCTAAAGTTAGAAAAATTCATGTACTTCTGAAGGTACAGTACAGATACATTCAAGAAGTTTTGCTGTAACTTTTTTTAATAATGTGCAGTGTTTTTAAGACTTAAACTCGCTTTTTTTTAAATGTTTGATAAAAGAAGGGAGAAAAGTGAATATTTACATCCCTATTTTCTACGTCAATAACTAAACGGGATATTTTATTTTGTATCACTTTTATGGGACATACAACATGCATTAAAAATTATAAGTCAACAAAAGCGTATAATAAGGTACCTAATCCTTTTGCGTATGCCACTGGCAAAATCGAATTAATAGTATTTTCAGGTGAAAATAAACAGAGATTTCAAGAAAACATAAAATATCTTCATTTAGTCATTGAAATAGAAGATATGGTGCGTGATACTTGATTTATTGATTAATACCTGTTCTACCGTATTAATTATTTTTTATAACACGTCACTCGGCGCGTATTTAGTTTCATTTTTTCAATATTAAATTACATCCGAGAGTACCTACCAGAAAAATATTAGGTATACGTTGTAACAAGTCGGTCCATTAAGTAATAATTACATATAAAAATAAAATAGGTATTACCTAATTGGTACCTAGTCCGTATCCATAAAGGTTTTTTATTTAAAACAGAATACGTATCTATCTATCTACATTCGTTCTAAAACAAAAACTAATCAGTGCAAAATGCCGAACGTTACTAATTTGGTTATTTTAGTGAAGGAAAGCTTAGGTATTTTATATTTTTGTTTATTTTATTCTAATCAGAATACTTTTTTATATCAGTAAAAAACTGATGTAAAAAATAATCGGTTAACTGTAATGGTGGTTGTCTATACATCAGATACACAAAATACGAAATCGTATTGTGTAATCGATATCGATACTGGTTATTCGATTCAAACGTTAAATTTTTCTGATAAGTTCCCTTTAATTACTTGATTCTTGATTTGACATTGACGTTTTAGTTTTCAGTATTAGTTAGGTTATGAAATTAAATCCATTGAGTAGCTATGTTTACGTGTACAAACAATTAAAATAATATTTTTCCAGTATATTAAGTAAATTCTGTTTACGACAATGTCATTCATTAAAGTTTGTCCGCTTCGAAAATTAATACATTTTTAATAATGCATCTTTTACACAGATCTTGCAATGGAAAAAATCACCACTAATATAAAGCATAGAAGGAAAAATAATTATAAATCAAACAGGATGTCTGATGGTGAAGAAGGTGATATTGTAAGTATATTTTTAACTATTTGGCCCTTAAGTGACGTGTCAAGTAGAATATACCTTTCATACACACTAAATTATTTCTATTTTATTCATACTAAAGTAAGAATACTCTTAATCATTATTATTAATATACATATATAAAAAAAGAGTGCCTTGTGCCTGCCTTTGAATAACTAGAAAAATTGAAAAGGACTGCCAAATTATATTCTGAAAAGGAAATTGATTTTCATTAACAATTCTTTTATTTGAACATTCATATTAATAAATAAAAATATTTAGTGAACACTAAACATGAGGAGAATTCATACAACTGTCTTTCTGCATTGGTAAGGTTTGTTTATATTAAGCAACATTTAAAGGATAGTAAAAGTGTAGTATATTTACTATCAAATTGATGTATGTATAGTTGCTTTTAGCCCTTTCACAGAGAATTGATTTAGTGAGGTCAGGGACAAAAAAAGTAATGTTAATATATTTAAAAAAATATAAAGCTACTGTTAGGAGACAAAAATGATTATTCAAAGGATTTATAAATAGATGTTTCAGTGTTATATAATAATGCAGTTGCAGATTAGCTATTAATCTCTTTTTCACTTAGTTGTATAAAGTGGATAATGTTGCAATTCAGATTTCATAACTTCTCAGATAAATATATATTATTTTAAAGGTATTTCAAAATGTAATCTCTCAATCTTGCAGTTTCATAAAAATGCAAACTCAAATATTTTTCTTTGTAAAACTACAGATAAAACATTTATTAAAGTATATCTGTTTATTAATTTAATAAATTTAATTAGTTATCATAGTATATATAATAATCTAATCCTAATCATTTATTTGAACAAAACTTTCGAATAATTATTTTTTGTAAGTTAAAAATGCAAAAATAAGAATTATCACAAGTTTATCAGATTCTGGCAGAAGTAAAATTTGAGACAGATGGCAGATATGTTTTTTGTTGACAACATCAATTTTTTACTCGTCAAATTGCCACCTTCATCTACTACTTAAATGATTTGGTTTTTACCAACAATAGTTTAGCAACCACAATAATCAAAATATGGGTATTAATAGTGTTTACTCATATGCAAATGCAAATTGATGTGCTGGTACAATCAAAAGAATGTTAAGCAACCAAGGGGCTAAGTCAGAACTTTGTAAAAAAAACTCCATAGAATATTAAACTTTTTTATAATTTTTACAATTTGTACTCTTATCTCTTATTTGACAAACAGGTCTTAAAAGTAACTATATGACTTCAATATAAAAAGGTAGATTAAAATAAATAATGGACAATATAAAAATAAAATAAATCATAAACTAGCGTCTTCTAATAAATAGCATTTTAATTTTGAATTTAAAGATGTAACTTTTGTGTTACTTTTTATATCAGTAAATTTATTGTATTCACATAGCCTGTTGAAAACTATTATTCCTAGTACATTTCTTTGAAAATTGGTGAACATGAAATTTTTGTCGGTTTTGGGCTTGAGGCATACCACTTAAATTTATATGTTTATTAAAACATATTTTTACTTTGTAATACAGTCGTCAACAATACCCAGGTGACTATAAAATAATGTCACTGCCATATGACAGAACTGATTATTAAGCTGTCATAAAAGTCACAGTCACATTGATAAACATAAACATTTAGTGTAAGACTGAAAGTTATTTGGGTTGTATAGAGGAAAAAGGTTGTGGCACAAAATATTGTACAAGAATGAGGATAGAGGAGATCCTTGTGGAACACCTTGGGAAGAACAAAATGAGTCAAAAAACAGTCATTAACTTTTATGAGCCAAGAGCGATTTTCTAATAATAATCAATAATAGTTTATTGATTGTTTCTACATAAATAGGATTAAAAATTCCAATACATTATAGTCCATTAAGAAGATTTAAATAAATGAACCCAAACCACAAGTAATTTTAATTCCATTAAGTTATAACTAATTAACTAAAGGATGTCATTATTAAATCATTAAATTAGAAAACATACATTTTATTCAGTTGCAAGGAAAACTTATTTCACAGAATTTTTGTTAGCTATATGTCCTTCACTCTCGTGTGATCTTCCTCTGAGTGCCACGAGATTTTCTGTCTACTGTAGTAGCACATGATTTCCTATTTCTACATTTATTATTGTATTAACATTTTTTTCAAATAGCTTGCCTATTGATGCTAATAACGGAACGGTAGATAGGGATTTGGAAATTTTTAACAATAACCAGAATCTTTGAATAATTTAAAATTGAAATTAACAGCATGTCGTGGTAGACAAATATAAATTATCAAAATTAATGTCTTAATGTCTGTGTTTTAATAATAATTAAGAGTATCAGCTGCACATAATAGTATATTATGCAACGATTATGTAATAACCATTACATGAGAGTTTCATACGCTATTTTTTCTACACCCGATAAATAATCAAGAACTATAAATATTATATTTATATTTGTATTGAACACAATAACAGTAATTACTCGTATTTCTATAAAAATTCTACAAAATTGTAATTAATGGTATTATCTCGGGTATTGGTATTACCATAAATTTTTGGGGAAAAATATTTTGTACTGCATTTTCTGCTTTCTCTGATATGTGTGGAGGAGTCGATGGTATCAGACATTTTGATAATATAATTATCGAAGTGTAGCTATGTACGAAAATTTAATACGTACTGATTTTGACAATTAAAACGATTACATAGGAACATAGGTCAAACGTCAAATGCACGGCATGCATGATTGAAAAATTATGGGTTTCTATTGATTAAAAGTCTGTATCGTTATGAAAAATCTGTATCATAATTGGTATCATTATGAAACGGATTATGGGCATATAAGTGCATTATTATAATACGGGTGTAGAAAAATGTATTTTACATTCAACAACTTCCATATATCATTAATATAAACTAAAAACAATAGTTGGCCACTTCCTTGTGGGACTTCTAGGTCATTTGGTATTTGTAAAATCAGTTATGAGGTATATGTTTGAAAATAAATATTTTTTCAGGATGAAGACAATGAGGTGACATCTGATACTTGCGTATTACTTAACAGTGGGCTTTCCTCAAAGACTGATGTACTTATTAAACAACAAGAACCGCTATGGGTAACAGCAATGCAGATGTTTGTTCCTTTTCTCCTTGCCGGTTTTGGAATGGTAGCTGCGAGTTTATTACTTGACAAAGTTCAACATTGGCCAGTGTATCAAAACGTCACCGAAGTTTACATATTAGTACCTGCTCTTCTAGGTTTAAAAGGAAATTTAGAAATGACCCTGGCATCTCGACTATCCACCCACGCTAATCTGGGTCACTTAGACACTCAGAATCAGATGATCAGCTTAATTACAGGAAATCTTGCCTTAATATTGTGCCAAGCCATTGTAGTGGGGTTTCTAGCTTCAGTGGCTGCTGTTATTTTTGGTTGGGTACCTACAGGAGAGATTAATGTCAAACACACTCTCTTGTTATGCGCCAGTAGTATTGTTACAGCTTTTGGAGCGAGTTTTATTCTTGGTTTTGTTATGGTTGGGGTTATTATAATTTCAAGGTACTTTAATATCAACCCAGATAATGTAGCAACTCCTATAGCTGCTAGCTTAGGAGATTTAACAACTCTGGCGTGCCTATCATGGTTAGCCTCTATTTTCTACCACACTATGGACACTCATCCATATTTAACTTCCAGCTCTATAGTTTTAGGTTTACTTATGGTGCCCATTTGGGCTTGGATAGCCAGCCGAAATGAGCATACTCACAAAGTACTCTTCAGTGGTTGGAGTCCGGTGATTACAGCTATGATTATCAGTAGTATAGGAGGTTTAATTTTAGATTTCACGGTATCCGAATTTAAAGGAGTTGCAGTGTTTCAACTAGTCATTAATGGAGTTGGGGGGAATCTTGTTGCTGTTCAAGCGAGCCGGATCTCAACAGAACTTCACAGTATTGCACAACCAGGGCGTTTGCCACATCACATGCAAGTTTGTATGAGTCCATGTTCAGCATTTTGTGATAAAAAGGAAACGAGTCATGCTGGTACCGCTCAGATGCTTATGCTGATGGTAATACCTGGCCACTTAATATTTACTTATACAATCAGTTACTTAGAAGCAGGTCATACATCTCTTACATTCATTTTTGTAGCGGTGTATTTGTCCGCTGCGTTGTTACAAGTATTTTTGTTGTTATATATTGCCCAAATTATGACTTTGAATATGTGGAAACTTGGCATTGACCCTGATAATTCAGCTATTCCTTATCTAACAGCTTTGGGAGATTTATTAGGGACTTTACTTCTTGGAATTGCATTCCATTTCCTCTACATCATTGGAGATAGGGACAGTGATGTTGGAGATTAAAGTCTTCAAGGATGGACTGTTCTGTTTAAATGCCATACTCGGGGCCATATACTTAGATATTTTGTGATCCTGTTTTATTGTACAAATCCTGTTGGAATCAAAGAAATTGAAAATTCTAGGTGCTATTTAATAATAAATTTTTCTATTAATTTTGTTTTTATTTACAAGCCTTTAACAACTAAATTAATCTTTATATGGCCTTCTTATCTACTGATGACATTAACAAATAATGTGATTATGATTAATATTTGCAGTTTAACGAAAATAAATATTGTGGAATTTCACTTAAAATTATTTTTTATCAAAAATAATCAACTTACAGGGTGGATCAATAGAACAATCTAATAATTTTTCACAAACATATTGTCACTAAAAAGCAATTTATTAAATTAAAACGAACAGAAACGAGAAAAAATGATTAAAGCCTACTTCAATATCATTTAAATATACAGGGTGGGCCAAATATTTCCGCTCTGGGTATAGCAGCTAAACTAGAAGTAAAATACTGGGAATTAGGTACACACTAGACACTATAGGTAAGTGAAATCGAGTCAGTGTGTATAATTACTTTTAATAGTATGATAATAATAATATTTATTGGCAGAAGTAAATACATGAGTAACAAATAACAATTGGTTATATCTGGTAATATGTCAATAAATATTTGCAATATCTACGAGACTGAAGGGCCAGTGTGTAGATTAAATAATTTAGACAATTTTTAAACTGAACTAACAACAAAATTAAACGTTTTAAAAATAATACGAAGGTTTTGTTACTCAAGTAAAATGTTTTTTTTACTGAATGATATAAATTTTAGATTTGTGTAATTTTCAATTAATATGCGCAATTCTAGTCGTTCTGTTTCTTTAACAAATATTTTTGGTCTTTTTAAATTTAGAAATTGGTACATTTATCTGTGTTTCCAGCAAATAATTAAACATTTTAGGTGCCATAAATTATTTTTTGACCTATAGATTTGCACATATGCTGAATTAGAATTTTTTCCTTTTGGCGATTCATGCAAAGATTCTATTAATCCTCCATAGAAAGTGGGTTTGCATTCATTCAACCTTAGAAGCAATATTGTTATTAAAATGAGCTTTAGAGGAAGCACCAGATCTGCTTGTAAGTGTCCATATTCCTTTATTAATTCTACGTTATCAGTTAAGGTATTAAAACTAGTAATAAAAATATTTGCATAAATTCCATTATCTGTTTTTTGTTTAACGATTATTACATTTTGTTATTAAAAAGTAGATTGAATAAACAAAATCGAATCAAGGGGACCACAATATGTTATTTCAAACAAAGGACCAGTGGCGGCCTGCAAGGTCACCGGAAATTACACCGTTGAATTTTTATTTATATGGATAAAATTTATTAATTTCACGGTAACAAAGTAATTTTTTACTAGCTTTCCAATGAAGGATGAAAAGTAGGTAGTGGTTATTTTTTTATTTTTTTTGAAGTAGGTGGCACATAGGAGGTTGAAGGAAGTAAATATTGGATTTTGGTAAATGAAGAGTAGGAAAGAAAAAGTCCTTTATATATCATGATGATTGTATTTCTTTTGAAGCTACACCGAAGTCTTAAAACTTCTGACACGCCTAGTGGGTATGAGAAAATAAGTATGGTGAAATTCTATAGATAGAAGCAAGAAAATAAAGATTTCATTTTAAAAATTAGGTAATAAGGAAACTCAAAGTCATTTAACACATAATTTTATTTTTGTTTAAGCGGCGACTAGTTTCGGCCTCTATGGGCCATCATTAGGACTACAAATATATGTTAAAGACAGTGTCGGATTGAGCCGTAGCTCTACCGGTCAAAAGACAGGTAGGCCCTTGTTCAAATAGTGGGCCTTCGTTCAAGCAATGGGCCCTCGGTCATGCAGCGGGCCCTTGAGAAGAACAAACAAAGAATTAAATGCAAGCAACCCCGCAATACGTGAGATTTTTTTTACTCTTCAATGAAAAAGGTGGGCCCGCCAAAAGTTTTCAAGTGGTTCCTTGGTCCAGATCGTCTAGTGGTTGAAAGCCTATAACGACAATGGACGTGTGAGTTCGATTCCTGCTCAGTTCAAGCGATTTTTGATTAAAAAAAAGAAATGGTGTAGAGCGGGTTGCAAAAATAATTAATAATATTAAATAGTGTGTAGTGAGTTGCGGTTATGTAAAAAGAAAAGGGGGATATATATGATCTCAATGGATTATAATCCAGTAATGGACGTTTTTTAAATGTCTGGTATTCAACGTCCAAATATACCTAATTCAGAATTGGTCAAAAGTGTGCCATTTGTATACTTTACTGCACGTCCATTGGAAGCCAGATGTCCAGAAAAAACTAATTTTTTGACGTCCAGACATACAAAATTGTATGTCGAATGGACGTACAATGGACCTGTTTGTGCTGTCTGAGGGGGAGGATAAGTGTTAGTTAATAGAGCCGATTCCTGGTATCCTCTATCCGATCCTCTTCTAAGTGTGAGTTCCATGTTAACTTGCTGTCAAAGGTGAGACCTATGCACTTTTTACTTCTATTGCAAGGGTTAGTTTTGTGATAAGGATCTCTGAAGGTTTTAGTTTCATTTTCATATTTTTCCTTGTGGAAAGGACCATTTCTGTTTTTTTGGGATTGATGCACAGTGAATGGTCCTTCCACCACTTTTCTATATTTTTGGGAGCTACTTGCATTCTTTCGCAAAGTACGTTTTCAAAATTTCTTGTTTGTAGAATGACAAACAAGGTCATCTGCATACACCATTGTGTAGTGACTTCATTATTAAGACGGCTGATGAGGGTGTCAAGGACCATGTGAGGTGAGCACCCCTCCCTGTGGACATCCCCTTGCAACCAAGCCTCTTATATTTACATCTTCTACACTTGTTTACTGCTCGCTTTGAGAGCATGTTATGTATCCACCCACTAACCATCTGTGGAACGTTACTGTTAGTGAGGGGAAGGTGGTTTTGTTAAACGCACCTTCTATGTCTATATATGAAAACACCCAAGGCGAACTCCTTATTATCCAAGGCTCTCTCTATCAGGCCAGCAACTAGGTGAAGGGCTGAATCAGTATATCCGCCTGAGGTGTATGCATATGTTGATTTGGGTGTAGTGGTGTTGTACTCACCACATCCCTTATGTACCTTTCGCATAGCCTTTCCAATGTCTTCATGGAAAACGATGTTAAATTAATTGGTTAGTGTAATCCATCCTTCCAGGTTTGGATACGAATACCATTTTTACCTATCTCTATTTTTTGGGGATAAACCTCAGAGCTAACGAGGATCTGAATATACCTACCAGGTGCTGTGTGAGTTTTTCCAGACCCCACTGAAGTAGGGCTGAATAGATACCTTCAGATTCTGGCAACTTAAATGGAGAGAAGCTAGATATTGCTCATCTAATTTTGTGATCGTCTACAAAATGTTTGGCAGTTTGCCAGTCGTAGCCAGATGGGTTGTATTCTTTCTCTGCCGTCATCCACGTCTGTGATAACCGAGTTAGGGAAGTGTGTTGACAGCAAAAGTTTGATGCAATCTTCGAGATTAACAGTTTCCATGCCCATCCTCTTTGATTAGCGCACCAATGCTGCAGTGAGCTCTTCGATTTCTTCGCAGTATGATCTCCATATACCTCTGTTTTTGTCTAATGATTTTTTGTATTTTCTGAATTGAGATTTGTAAGTATCCCAGTCCTCTTTGAGTTTTGTGGTTATTGCCTTTTCTAATCATCTTCCTAAGGTAATCCAACTTGTAATACCACCATAAGGTAGTCGTCTGATCGCGTTGGATCAGCCTGAGGAGGCAGAATTTTTTATAGGCATTGTTTATTGTGCCTTGGGTAGTGTTCAAGTACTTTTGCAAAGCATTGTTATTGTTTGGTGTTTCGTCCTCGACCTTTCTCAGAGCATCTTGGAAAAGGTGGGCATACGTTGCCCTGTCCGTCTTCCTAAGGTTCTGAGATAGCGTGGAGGTCATAGCAACATCAAGTTTATTTTGAATATCAACCAGCGGTGGTCTGACATCGAAATATCAGACACTTGCCAATTTAAAATTGATTTATAGATACCAGTTGTGGATAAAGTGACATCTATTAATGTTTTACTGCCAGAGTTTAAAAATGTTGTTGTAGTACCTTTATTTAAAATACCAAGATTTTTGGTAATGCCATGAGAGTGCCAGCAGCTACTGTCAAATCGGCTAAAATATCAAGAAATGCTAGTTCATTTACATGAATTAAAATCAGTAATCCCCAAGAACTGGCCCTTGAGGAATACCCCTGTGAATCTGAAGTCGTGTTAACAATGTTCCCTTCCGGACAAGTAAGATTCCATTGACTTCAGAGCAATATATTTAATTCCTTAATTAAACTTTTGCAGCAGCAATTCGTGGCTTACACAATCAAATGCTTTTGTTAAGTCAACTACTACAGCAGCTTTACCTGTTGTAAACTATTTCTAAACAGTTAAACATTGCATCTATTTGCTAGATTCCTTACGAAATCCAAATTGATTCAGTGTTAGAATTGAATTCATAGTTTTTATGTAGTAGTATTAGTACCCTAGTTTTAAGAAAATATAGATACCTAATCTGAAACTTCCATTAATAAGAATTGTTATTACAGACAAAGCAGAATCTAATATTTTGAGAGATATTTCACCATACTCAGAGGAATATTATTTTTTTATTATCTCCAATGTATCTTTTAGTGCCTCCTCGTTAGTTCCAGTTAGAACGAAGGTCGAAGGTAGGTTGGTAGTGCATAAAAGCATCGGGTTAAGGTCTTATTCACAGAATCAGCAATATTATTTACAATAGTACTCATTTAAGTTATTAGGATAATATTTCTATTATGTTTACCTCTAAGTTCATTTACAATTTTCCAAGTATCTCTTGTTCCATTGGGATAATTGTCTAATTTGCATTTATAATAGGTGTCTTTTGAGATTCTGATTACATTTCTATATATTTTTCTATTTTTATTATAATAGTTCATAAAATAGTCATCTCGAAAATATTTGTGAGTGACCTCAAGAATAAACACGTATGCAGACACAACTGAATGGTAATAAAAATGATCAGAGGAATGAAGAAGAAAACAGAAAGACCGCATTTAATGAATAAAAAAGAGAATGGAGAGGCGTAGGGGCAAGATTAAGAAAATTAAACCCAGATTTAAAAAAAAATGAATACAAAAAAGACTTGGGCAAGTAAATCATCTTATAACCACTATCTTATAAGCACTAAAGTTTTTAGAACTGCAGTATCGAAAAGCCTCAAAATGAACGAAAATGAAAGGAACATTAGCGCAATGAACGAAACATGATAAGAACCAGAAAAATCGAAAATGACAATCCGTCTTTTAAAATATGTAATGCTTAAAGATGGATGAAGAGGAAGATTTAGTGAAAACATAGGATTTGCACTTATGAAGACTTCCACAGTATAAAGAGGCGGATTTCCCGCAAGGAACGTTAGGCACATGCCCAGGAGCGCGCTAGGAAAAAGAATCCAATCCAGGCGAGGATCTGGGAAGATTTATCGGGGGTAATTTTATTCGTCGCTATCATCTTGTTCTTTGCTTTCTCGTAAAATCTTGAGATTACAGTTAAATACATTCCAGGATTTGTTCGAATAGCTAGGGGGATAATTACCCTATTATCCCCCCTTGTATCCGCGCCTGGCGAAATCAGAACATTCGCAACGCCAACGCCATAAGTTTTAAATTAAATAAACTTAATTAATTCCGAGCTTAAAAAATCTAACTATGTATCACGGGTTTAGTTTTCTGTGGTCCATCTAAATTATATGGCCAATCATCTACTGCTCTTTCAGTAAATGGACTATCAGATTGGAAAAACACTGGCAATCTTTTGTGTACACACGAGAACTCATGTTTACATAAAGACTATGAATTAACATATTTAACGCGTAAGGAAAGCTTGGGAACTCCAAGCTTTCTCTATGAATCTTATGTTGACGCTGAAATTAAATACTGGAATTATAGAATTCTATATACATATAGTTTTCTTAATTTTTAAATTCATTTGGGTAGACTGCCAAATTTAAATTATTATTGTTTATATTCTCTAAAATGATGAAAATCATAAATAAATGTTCGTCAAGCACAATTAAACTCGTATATCTCATTTTTAAAACAAATATTCTGAATTGATTATCGTTCCATGTTCCATCTATTAGTAAATAAAGAAATTACGTTCGTTATTCAGTTTCGACAACCGTTCGATGGCTCGGTAGAAGACGACAAAATTATCAAAGACATGACTGGACACCACGGAGCTTGCTGCCATCTATTGATACTGTTCATTGTCCTCCAAGATAATTTGCATTGGTATTGTTCTACTAGTTGATCTAAATACAATGATAGAACATAATATTTCTTCCTTAGAAGAAATGGTGTCTTCTAAAATTTTTTCTATGGAAAATAAAATATCTTCAGTCGAGGAAAAAATAATGTCTTGCGTTAAGCAGAAAATAAAAGAGATGGAAAAGAGAATAGAAGAAATGGACCATACAAACAGGTCAAGGACAATGAAATAAAATGCCATAAGGTTAAGTCAACGAGGAAATTGGAAGGAACTGTGAGTCCTGCTCGTGTTAAAGTTCCAGCTTTCGACGGGAAGATATCGTGGACCAGTTACCTAAAACAGTTCAAAACGAATGGTTTGAAAGAGAAACCTGACCATGTCCCTTCGAAGAGATGTCTTAGATGTTCTTCAGACCATACCTGTGGAAAAGACGGATGACTGATCAACTTACAAACATGCGATATGGCCACGAATAAAAAGCCTTATTGAGAAATAGACTATCAGGTACAATTGCCGTGAAATGGAAAATGTAAGCGATTGGAAGGAACTGTAGCCAAATCTGATAAATAAGTTGCAGTTCGAGGAACAACGATTGTAAACGACGAGTTGGCTCCTACCAAAATTAGCGAAGAACAAGAGAACGATCACGTTTTAAAGCAGATGAGACAATGAAAAGAGGAAAATCGTCGACCTACTTGGCAAGAAGTGTCGAAACTCTCTCCAGTAGTTGTCATATTGGGCTCAGTGGGACTCTTTTATTCTAGAAGAAGGCTTATTAAAGCGAGTACTAGAGAAAGATGACGATTCTGAAAACAGGAAACAGTTGGTTATTCCAAAGACTAGAGTAGCCGAAGTACTTCGTCAGTTACACGAAAGTCCATCAGGAGAACATCTCAGTGTCAAGAAAACCCTTCAGAGAGTTCGTAAAAGGCTTTATTGGATGAACAGTTCTATTTGAGAGGATTGCCTTAGATATTGCTGGACCATTCCCATGACCGAATATGGTAATAAATATATACGCCATTTCAAATCAGGCCGTAACTCTTGCAAACGTGTTGATTAGAGTTTATCAGTCGATTTGGAGTGCCCTTAAGGATCCAAAGTGACCAATGCAGAAATTTTGAAAACCCGCTTTTCCAAGGAATCTGTGACAGACTAGGCATGAAGAAAAATAGAACTACAGCGTTGTACTCACAGTCTGATGGAATCGTAGAGCAAATGAATAAGACCATTGGTAAGTACATGTCAAAAATGCTGAGATTAGGATTTTTGCAATGGCTTATATAGATCAGCTGTTAATGAATTAATAGGCCAAACACCAGCAAAAGTCCTCTTTGTGCGTGAGATGAGGCTACCGTGTGACCTCGAGTTTGGATGCCGACCTACAGAAGACATAGCCAGTGAAGATTATGTGATCCAGCAATAATAAAAATGGACGATATGCATGAGTTGGCGACATGATGAAGAAATGGTACGATACCCAATCCATAGAAGGATGTTTTAAGGAAGATGACAAAGTCTGGCTCCACAACCCAAAAAGACAAGGATTATTCTCCAAAACTCCAAAGGTCTTTGGAAGGCCCGTACCTCATCAATTAACGACGATAACCAAAGGCAGTGCACCAAAACCAGCTCCAAGAAACACCTGACCTGTCTTTGAAGAATTTATGGATGCATATGGAAGTACCGGAAAAGCAAGATATGGTGTTACAACCGAGCAACAACATATGACATCTGTGTTTAGGAAGAAGTTTTGTCGATTGCCAGAACTTCCAAGATCAGTTACCAGCCTTGAAACTTCAAGATGAATCACGTTACCTTTTCTATTTGGTACCAAAGAACACCTTCCGAGATCGATCCACTTTTCATGATGTATGGGAAACATGCCAAAGATAGAGAGCAACCAGCTGAATTGGAGGATTATTAGAAATATGGTGGAAGTAATCTTCCAAAATACTTAGGTCCACATACTGCTCTGCAGCCATTCGCATAGTGCCCAGGTTTCAGCGAAAACCGTCCATTGTTATTTCCATGGAAATTAAGTTTCAATATTGTTTCAATGTTGTCGAATAAAGCTAAATTAATAAATAAATTAGAAGTGTGAATTATAATAGTGATTAAGTCTAAATAAGTTAATTAGTAATTGGCACAAATAAATTATAAATAAACTGTTTTACATAAACATAAATTAAACAATCAAAATATGATATATTTCAACGTATCTTAAACATAATGCTGCGTATTCTCAGACAAAAAGCCTACCAACAAATGCGGTGGCCTGACAAATACGCAAACTTCAGATGTTACCAGGTAGTGTCAGCCACCACACAGAACATTTTGGGTTCATTGTATAATTTTATGTTAAGATCAGTAATAGATTTATTTTCATATAGGTCTGACCTGTTTTTACCTATGTTAAGTATATCTTTTTTTAATATAATCGTTATTATTATACAGTCCACTTTATTTAATTAAGAACTAAAGCGGTATATTAAAGGAACCAAAACAGGTATAGTCATGTATTACCAAATGCTACCGTCTTGTCCTCTTTAGAACCAGAAATTATTTCGATCCATCCATTGAAGATCAACGGCACCAATACTTTCTATTCTTGATGCCATTGAAAGGACTATCAGCTTAATAATTAACTACTCCAAACTTGCGATACTTCGGTCAGAGACAACCCAGCGTGACGTGTAACTCAATGTATTTTTTTTGTTCGGTAAAAGTTGTTTGGGCGATTGTAACCATAACCAGTCTATGATGGCGCCACTAGTAAATAGTCCTTTGCCAATACTACATGTACAGAGATTTTTTACTCAGCATGCATTTTACTTCTTTTCTAGTAGGTGGGAACTTTGTGCTGCCATTAAAGCTGTCGAGACATTCATCTACCTACTTCATGAACAAAAGTAGCTGTAACAATAGATCTCTGTTCCAATTCACCTAAAATAATTATAGCCATTTTGTAATATATTATTAAACACACACATTATACAGTGGTTTTCTTAATAAATTGGAAATTACTTACCTTTAGAAAGAAACGTGTACAAAAACGCGAGTTTGGTTCCAGAAATTGCTTCATGCAAAAAATAATATGCGAAAATATACATCCCGCCCCCCCGCAAAGAAAATTAATTAAACAACAAAATCAGACTCAAAGAAATAAACGGGGCCCAAATTAAATTAATTTTAATAAAATGCACACGTTCATAACAACATTCATAACATTGTCAGTTGTCAGTTCTAATCTATACGTCGACGTCAAAAAACCAGCAACATCAGCGACCTCTAAGATTGGTGTTAGTTTTATTGGAGAGAGATAAATATATGTAAAGATCAATGTAAAAGAGAAAGAAAGTCATATATGTAATTTAAATGGACCACCGAAAAAATTGTCCTATTAAGTTACACGTCTCTGTTGTCTCTGCTTCGGTGTATCAATATTTGTAGTGCAGCCGTGACAACCTACTAGGATGAGTGACCATTTTTAGGAAACGCTGCGTATAAAGTCCAACCACTGCTGGTTTATTTGCATATCAAAGCTGAAAGACGGCGGTGCTACATCAAAGTAACGGTACTGTCTTTCGGAAAAGAAGTAAACATCAGAGGGTTCGGCTAAATTTCCGGTTTAGGTGTTCATCAGCGTCGGTGATTAAATATTGTTGTTAGAAATAATCCGACGTTAAATAAAAAGAATATATTTTTTTAATAATAGAAAAGAGTGTTATAAAATTATAGAACATTGCAAAGCCAATATGGCGGCTCCTACACAAGTTCCTTAAAGTCATAAATGTCAAAACGCAAAAACGTAATGATTATAATCAAGTCTATTGAATAACGACTTATTTGCTCAGTTTCCTAGTTACAAAATATGCTGAATTTCCTGCAAATTTATTCCAAAATTTACCAAGCCATCCATTATATATTTAAGTGGCGGAATGATCACTTTTTTCTAAAACGACATGAACATTTAGATATAATTGCCTCTAAATATTGTAATCACATCATATTGTAGGCCAGGAAACAATGAACAGACTTTTTGCAACTACCGAAAAATTTTCTGTAATATTTATGTATCGAACGCTATTGGTTTCAGCCTATCATCTTATGCTTAAAAGAAACAAATACATAATGTATAAAGGGTTATGAACAGTTTACTTGTAAAGTCAAACAAAATAAGGGACCAAATGTTGGAAGGGGCTACACTGATAAAAATATTCTGTAATATTGACAAACTAGATTTTGTTAAAGAATAACAAAATATTTTTTGTTGTGATAACAGAAATTTTTATTATACCAACAAAAAAAGAAATAAAATAACAAAATATTGATGTAATAATTTTGTATTCATTAAGAATATTTTTGTTTTTTCTACAGAAATCTTTTGATTTTTTAACAAATTGACTTGTTTAATAAAGAAAACATCAATGTTTGTTATATAATATAAAAAAATATTTTCTGCTAAATAATATTTTTAGTAATAGTTCCCAATTTTAGTTAGAAAGTGTCAGGTGACAGATGTCAAACAAAATATTTGTAAATTTAAAAAAGTATTAGGCATTCCAACGACCTGTCAAACAATAGGTGCCAGTGGGAAATTCTTGTATATCTAAGGGGGTAGCGACATAATCTTGCAACTTGGACGCTATTTTTATTCGAAGTAGTAGTCGCCAAGCCTGCCAATTTATGAAGAAATGTATAGGTGGGTTTTTTAAATATTTTTGTTATTGTGTTTGACATAAAATATTTAAATGTTATCCATTATTCATGATTTTACGTAAAGTAGATAGAATACACCGTATGTCGCCACCCTTAGATATACCAAACCTTCCCACTGGCAATTCATTTGTTTGGAATGCCTAATTGGTAAAAAGAAAAATTTTGTAACACTAACAAAACCAATATGGGGGAAAAAAGGGAATGGGACGCATTCCCTTTTTTTCAACAGCCAACGGCTTCTATTTTAAAGAATCGTTGGCCGAAATTAAAATATTGTTCAATGTCTTGAGTAAATTTAGTGAAAATAGAAAATAAAATTTTGTAACACTAACAAAAACCAATTTGGGGAAAAAGGGAATGAGAGCATTCCATTTTTTTCAACAGCCAACGGCTTCTATTTTAAAGCATCGTTGGCCGAAGTTGAAATAATGTTCAATGATATTGAGTAAATTGAATAATAATAGAAAATAAAATTTTGTAACACTAACAAAACCAATTTGGGGAAAAAGGGAATGTAAGCATTTCCTTTTTTTCAACAGCCAACGGCTTCTATTTTAAAGCATCGTTGGCCGAAGTTGAAATAATGTTCAATGTCTTGAGTAAATTTAGTGAAAATAGAAAATAAAATTTTGTAACAGTAACAAAAACCGATTTGGGGAAAAAAGGGAATGAGAGCATTCCCTTTTTTTCAACAGCCAACGGCTTCTATTTTAAAGCATCGTTGGCCGAAGTTAAAATAATGTTCAATGATATTGAGTAAATTAAATAATAATAGAAAATAAAATTTTGTAACACTAACAAAACCAATTTGGGGAAAAAAGGAATGGAAGCATTTCCTTTTTTTTTCAACAGCCAACGGCTTCTATTTTAAAGCATCGTTGGCCGAAGTTAAAATAATTTTCAATGATATTGAGTGAATTGAGTAAAAAAAAAATAAAATTTTATAGTGAAAAAGTGTAAAATATTTTTTAAAACGTTGTGAGAAGTGAATCAGTGTATCTCAGGTACAATTTATGCAATATAGAATAATTGATACTCAAAATACCCTATTCACATTTGAAATACAATGTACCTTTTTTTACAGAGATAGGTACTTTATATAAAAAATGTTATGCTACTTTTTCACTGATATAAGGTTTTAAAAAATATTACTATTTAATAAGTTGGCATTAATTCATTTCTGTGTGTCTTTATTTATGCAAATGAAATAATGTTAAATCATTTTATACCAAATTTCTTAGATACGTAAAATTGTAGGAAACAATATAGGCATTGAATTCATTTTAAGAAAATGTTTTTTGTTTGTAACAATTTGTCATTGAGGGTACCTCATATTAGAAGTGTTCATTAGGTATTTAATTAAACTGACCAAGGACGAAGTAATTTTAAATACCAAATAATTAATTTCCAACCAATTATTTATGTTTATATTTTTAAATCGTTTAGTTGTTTTGTTCGTTTATGTTTTATAACAAATACCTAATTTAATTGGGTCAAAAAATTTTACTTATATAATACATTTTTCATGATAACCATTTAATTGACATCAGTGTCTTTTTTACAAGACCCTCAAACCAGTACCTTGAATTCCTATAAATAGATTTATATTTTTTCAAGTAATCATATAAATATATTCCTACAAATGTGATTTGTTAAAGATCAATTCAATCTTCTATCCATAATTTAGTATTAAAAATACAGAAATATATTGATTACAAATAAAAAGAATCGTTAGCACCACCAAAATTAATTTGCTAAAACAACAAATTAAATGTTATTACAAAAGTTGGGTATAACAAAAATTAAATATCACAAAAAAAGATTGTTATAATAAAACAAAAAGTAGTGTAAAATCAGAAAAGTGCCTACGACGGTAAAACGAAGGCTTGTTTTTTTTTTCAGAAACATATTTGGAAAGAAAAAGGAAGAACTGAACGACAATTCAGCGAAAACAACAAGAGTTTACAAAGCCCGCTTCGCCTAGTGACAGGGCCGGCTCCAGGGTAGGGCGATCCGGGCGGCCCGGCCGCCCGGAGCGCAATGATCTAGGGGCGCCAAAATCATGGAAAATGAAAATAAACTCATAAAAAAAATTAAGTTACAGGCTTTTAAAAAATGCACTAAAAAGTGAAGAATAAATTATTTTTCATAATATTGCAGTGTTGTAAGTATACCAAATTTCATTGAAATCGGTTCACGGGAATTTTTTCAAAAACGCGTTGCAAGATTTGACTGATAGTTGACAAGATTAAGAAGTGGCAGGCGGAATTTATCATTTTTACTTTCCTATCTGTATACAGATAAGGAAAGTATAGGAATCATGATTTTTTTCTACCTCCAGTTTTCGACGGATTTTTACGTTTTGGGGTCCCCTGAATCCGTTTTGACTATTTTCGTGATGATGTCTGTGTGTGTGGGTGCGTGCGTGCGTGCGTGCGTGTGTGTGTGCGTCTGTGTGTGTGTGCGGGTGTGCGTCTGTGCGTCTGTGTGTCTGTGTGTGTGCGTCAGTGTGTGTGTCTGTATCCACCATAACTCATGAACCGATAGAAAGAAAAACACCAAATTTTAAACTTAAGCATTATTCCATCCTGCGGTGAAATGATTAGATTTTGGACAGAGTCGGAACATTTGGGGGGTACTTTATAAGTTGTCATTTTTATATTTTATGAAATATATCCGTTATTTACGTTTAAAGAAGAAAATTCTTCAAATAAAAGTTACTTATAATATTATTATCTATAATTTTTGTTTTATACAAAATTTTCGTAAAATGGTCCGTATTCGAGAAATTTGACAAAATGTAAAAAAATTATTTTTTTATAAAAATTGTTCAAATAAAAGTTGTTTGTAATATAATTCTCTATAATTCCATACATACATAATTTCTCTAAAATGGACCGTATTCAAGATATTTGAGAAAATGTGTAAATTTCGAATTTTGAAGAAAACTCAAAAACGGATAAAGGAAAAAATTTTAAACTTAAGTTTTATTTCGGCCTGAGGTGAAATGATTAGATTTTGGACGAAGGCGGAACATTTGGGGGGGTACTTTATGGGAGGCCGTTTTTATATTTTATGGAATATATCTATTATTGATGTTTGGAGAAGAAAATTGTTCAGATAAAAATTACTTACAATATTATTATCTATAATTTTGGTTCCATACAATTTTTTTTAAAATGGTCCGTATTCGACAAATTTGACAAAATGTAATAAAATTCAAATTTTTAGGAAAATTGTTTAAATAAAAGTTATTTGTGATATCGATCTCTATAATTTTTGTTTTTTATATGATTTTTCTAAAATGGACCATATTGGAAAATTTTAAGGAAAAGTGCTAAATTTAAATTTTTCAGTATTTTCGTTTTCAATATCTATAGAAAAATGTTTCGAGTTAGATGTATGTGGAAAATGTATATATTTAGTTTATCCTCTAAACATTTATAGAGGTGCTGCAATAGGTTGTACAAAATAACCGGAAAAAGCCTATAATAACTAGATAGGAAAGTCGTGTGTTGGACACATCAGATTTTTATTTCTAAGCACATAATTCAAATAATATAATATATTTAAACATTAAGGCAAAATCTAGTTGAATTCAATACAAAATGACAAAACCACTCAACCACCGCCTTTCAAGAATTGACAAGTTTTTCGGCCCGTGGCAACACGACTGTACAGGAAACAACAATTTTGAAACCAAGCAAAACAAGATCTAACAGCCCTTTTTAACTGCATATAAAAAGGAAGTAGACTTAAAACAATGCATTATTTTGTCCAGTGCGTTTGGCTTCTGTAAAGGTAAGTGTTTTAATTTTTGTTTTCATTTTTAAAAACTAAAAAAAATCCATCAGACATAAGCCCAAAAAAGGTAGGGGGGTAGATTTCAAAAATTAGAGTTTAGATCAAAACATGGCTTGTGTGGTATCAAATGAAAGGTAATTGAGTCTGGAGTTGAATAAAATGCATTTTATTTTTTTAAGCCAGTGACGCACAAGGGGGGATTTCAAAAATTATATTTTACATCAAAAAATGACTTGTGTGGTATCAAATGAAAGGTAATTGAGTCTGGAGTTGAATAAAATGCATTTTATTTTTTTAAGCCAGTGGCGCACGAGGGGGATTTCAAAAATTAGCGTTTATATCAAAAAATGGCTTGTGTGGTATCAAATGAAAGGTAATTGAGTCTGAAGTTGAATGAAATACATTTTTTTATGTCAGTGACGCATAAGGGGGAGGGATTTCGAAAATTAGAGTTTAAATCAAATCATGGCTTGTGTGGTATCGAATGAAAGGTAATTGAGTCTGAAGTTGAATAAAATACATTTTTTTAAGCCAGTGGCGCACAAGGGGGATTTCAGAAATTTTAATTTAAATCAAATCATGGCTTTTTTTGATATCAGTAATACCTTTTATTTTAATTAATTTGTTCCAGAAACCAAAATGTCCGATGCTAAGAGAAAACCCTCTGCGAGCGAATTTAAAAAGCGGAGATTGAACAAGCAAACGCAGCTTCAAAAACAGTCAGATGCGCTGCAGAACTTCTAAAAAGAAGGTAGTTTCAACGCTCCCACAACCGACCAACATTTGAACAATGCCCAGCACCTAGATACTGACTTTCCGGATATGGACCCCCCTTTGGACGCAACCGTCAGCATTACTGAGCTGGGTAAGTCATCTCAAACGAGTTTGGCGAGTAGTGATGCAGTTCCGTACAGTTCCAAAAATCAAAATTCGTAAGTTGTGCAGATTTCAGAGAAACATTTAGAATAGGCTACCGTCCAAAGTATCTCTTCTGACCCAGGATTATGGCCCGAAATCATGCGTGCAGCAGATAGAGTTTTTTTGGCTAAACGTGGTCCAGCTGCACCTTTGTATAATTTTGATTCTCCTTTTGATGATCAGCATAGAAGATTTTCACCAAAACATTACAAGAAAAGGCTAGAAATGGAGAAGAGGTTTTAAGAGAATGGATGGTATATTCCGTATTTCAAAATGCTTTGTACTGTTTTCCATGTCGACTTTTTGGTGCACCATCTAGCTTGAGCGTTCTTGGCAATCGGGGATTTAAAGACTGGAAGCATTTAGGGGACTCTTTAGCACATCATGAAAATGCTAAAACTCATATAGATTATTTGAAAACATGGCTTGAATTGAAGCAAAGATTGAAAATAGGTGAAACAATAGATGCAGTTTCTCAGAGACTCATTGATTCTGAGATAAATCACTGGTCTGAAGTTCTTTTACGCATTATATCAGTCGTTAAAATGCTAGGTGAAAGCTCTTTAGCTTTTCGAGGAACAAGCGATAAACTGTATGAACACAATAATGGAAACTTTTTGAAGTTAATTCAGTTATTGGCTGAGTTTGATTCAAGAATGAAGGAACACGTTCGCAGAGTCCTCAATAAAGAAGAAATCAAAGCTACATATCTAGGGAAAACTATACAAAATGAAATAATTGAATTATTGCATGACAACATAAAGCACCACATCATTGAGCAAGTTCAAAAGGCCAAGTATTATTCCGTGATTCTTGACTGTACTCATGATGCAAGTAAAGTAGAACAGATGACATTTATGGTAAGATTTGTCTCCATACAGGAATCAGAGTCTGAAGTTCAAGTTAATATCAACGAACATTTTTTGAGTTTTCTACCCATTGAGAGATCAACAGCTAAGGAATTGTCGGAGTTTTTACTACAAGAGCTAGAGAAAAACAGGCTTAAAGTAGAAAACAGCAGCCATTCGCTAAATTTGGTTGTAAACGATATGGCAAAATCCTCGTTTGAGGCAGCCAACTTCTTCAATATTGTTCAAAAGTTATATACATTTTTTTCTTCCTCTTCTTTTCGTTGGGCAATATTACTAAAATATATTGATACTTACACCCTAAAACCATTGAGTGATACGCGATGGGAAAGTCGAGTCGACTCATTAAAAGCTCTGCGGTTTCAAATTGGTCCAATTCACGATGCTTTGTACAGCATATATGAAGATTCAGAAATCGATAATATGATCAGAGACAAGGCTAGTGGATTATTAAATAATTTGAAGCAGTTCAAATTTATATGCTCTGTTGTGATCTGGTACAACATTTTGAGTCATATTAACTCCATCAGCAAACTTTTGCAAACTGTAAATTTTGATATGCTTAGCAACTTTTATTAACTTCTTTGAAAACCTGAGATCAGATGAAGCTTTTGAAAGCATCATTTTAGAAGCAACCGAGCTTGCTTCAGAGATTGACGTGGAAGCTAATTTCGAAACCACCACACCACGTCATCGTGTCAGAAGCAAAACAAGAACGTATTTGTATGAGGGCCCGGATGAACCCGTTCAAGACCTCAAACAAAAATATAAAAAGATTTTTTTTTCACACTGTAGATCAAGCAATAAATGCCTTGGAAAACCAGATATAATTTGCTAAATACTCACAGTAAATTAAGGTTTTGTCCGGAGTGCCCAAATGTCTAGGGCCGGCCTTGCTAGTGAACTCAAGAAAAACAAAATGGTAGGGAAAACAGCTTCATTAGTATCTTACAAAATGTATAAGAAGGCTTTTACAAACTCTAAACGAAAGAAACATGCCAACACAGTTTTGACCTATGCTTGTAAACGCCTTTTTAGAGGAAGACTTGAACAGTAGAAATCAGAAATCAGAAACCAGAACTAAATCTAAAATTAAAGTCCAAAAAACCACTTCAAGTTTGTGAGGTAATACAACAGTAAAATATCCTATATCTTATTCAGAAAACTTAAGCCGTTTAGAATAAATAAAAATAAACGTTAGTAACACAAAAAGAAATTTGTAAATACAACAAAATGAAATGTTATAATAAAAGAAGTTAGGTATACGTAAATATCAGTTACAGAAACATTGTTATAATTATTAAATGAAATTTTAAAACAAATAAAAAGAAATTAGTTAATATAATTATATTAAACAAAATAATTCGTTATAGCATCAACTATTTTTCTTATTTATTACCAAAACTTTCTGTTATATTTGCAAAAAAGTGTAACAATTACTTGACATTTTTTGTAAAGCAGTAAAGTAGGTGTTTCGTATGGTTCCTGTTATTATCCACATTTTGGCAAATAGGAATAATTATTGTACAGGAAACAAATATTTTAATTACAGACACAGAATTTATTTTTGATAGTATAGAAACAGAACAAAAGGACTAGAAGAGAGAAGGTATAGGAAAGAGAAAAATGACGTTCATACTGATTTTTTATTTAACATTCGGAAAACTACAAAAAAGTAGAAATGAAAAAAATTTTCGCAAACTGCACCGCCACTGCTTAGAGTATTTAAGTATGTCAGTAAACTATTTTTTTCTTCGTTTACCGACCTATTCACGGAAGGAAAGATCTGCGGGAAGATCACTGTATTCGACCACTAGTGGGAAATAGTGAACCAAGGTTTCATCTCTAGCGAATTCAGGGGCCATTTTTACGCATTTAAACAGTACTGAGGGCGTAATAGTATAATGACCGTAATAACAGGCTATTGCTTGACAATTGCGCATAAGACAGTTTGAAGTAAGGCATATCATTGAAAAGGTGCCACTCTTTTTCTACAAAATTTTAAATCTTACTTCTTACTCAATCTATTCAAAATTTTCAAAAAAATTTAACAATTTTTGTTTTTGTTCGTTTGCTAGTGAGTGACAGTATTTTAAATGTATAGACAGATGAGGTATGGGTGAAAATGTTTTTTCTATCAGTATTTCGGAAAAGTGGTACAAAAAAGTCTGCAGATGATCAAAGGGTAAGTACCTACTGTTCGTTAAATTTTCTATCCAGTGATGGATTTAGGTTATTTGACGCTCTACACAGAATATTCCAATCGTACCAGTACCCGGGAAAATTTAAAAATCGTGTGATTTTTTCAAAAGCATGAAAAATTAAATAAAACCAAGGAAATCAAAAACCAAGAGATTTTGGATTTTTGTCAAATTTTTGAGGGTGATCCAAACACTGAATTTTCAAGAGATAAAATAAATCTAATGAAACGTTTTTTGATAAACTAAACATGATATGATTAGTCTCATCATATATTGTTCCGTTATGGAGCTACAGGGTGATTTTTAAATGGCATGGTCTATTATCTTGAGTTGAGATTAGGGTGTTTTAGTTGAATTTGAAGTGTAAGAGGTTTAGATTATTAGTTTTGTATTATATTTCAAATTTAATTGAATACATAAATGCCAACAATTTAACAAAAAAAGTTAATTGTAATTAGTGATATAAATATGTTGTTGTACTAGTAATAACCTAATAACGCCACTGTGGGTTATGCCAGGTTTCTTTATAATTATAGCAAATGCGTCATTTGTATTAGTCAGATCTCCTAGCACGCAATATGAAATGTTTTTTTTTGACTTATTACTATTACCTATATGTTGTCATGTCCCTGATATCAATATTTGAGTTTATTTTGAAACCAAACGAAAACTTTTATCACACTTATTTACGTCAATGGCGTAGCGATTATTTTTTAAAGTGGTCAAATCTTCGAGATAGTTATTAGAGATAATAGATTATGACAAATGGAACAGGTTAATATAGGTGATTAATGACCGCCGTGGATTGCCAGACAGCTATTATCTTTACCAACAAGAGTGCTTAGCCTAAGAAGACATACTGCGGAAAATACTTTGGCACTGAATGTGTTAATCATGCTAGTATAGCACGTGTTTTCATTACATATTTCAATGTCTTATAGCTTAAATCTTTAGTCACGTGTAACACGACACATGTTGATATACACTGAATAGCTCATTATTTCTGGAATTTTAAGATTGATGTAGTGCCATCTACTCCTCTGTATGCAAGTGTTCTTTTGGCAGATTCGTGAGACATGTTGTCGCACTAACACAGTATTGAAATAGTCATGGCAAAGCTCCTGTATGAACATAAAATTGAATTTATAGATTTATTTGCATTTTATTAACATTTTTCATTTTTATTGCGGCATTGTCAAATTTATGTATTACCGAGGCCTAAACTATTTAATTATCCGGTATTAAACAAATATACTTTCGTATACTATATGTTATTTTAGATGGATGCGGTGTTGCCAAATTAAGGAATTTTTTTTCAATTTAAGAGTATTTCTTAAAAATTGGGTAACATGTGATCCATCGTTTAAAAAGTAATTTAGAGGGAAATGATATGCAAAATGTCAAACAAAGTTACGGTAGGTAAAGAAGTGTCTCAAGGATGTAATACTTTGGAATATATCAAATTAACGGTTTAGTTTTTGTGAAATAACTCAAAAATTACATAGTTTTCAATAATTTTAAAAATGGATCCGACGCGAGTCGAGGTCATCATCAAATTCTCTAAATGATTCCCCATTTAACCGACCTTCCATCTATATATTTAAGTGAGATAACAATATATAAAAACTCGAAGTTTAGACCCCGTATATATCATGTCCGAATATAGAGAATATTTTTTTTACTGCCAACATTGCTATACACATTTTCAAATCTATATAAAATCAAGTTTGTCATAAAGCTTCTGTTGAGCTCAAGCAATTTTTTCATTTAATGTATTTGAATTAAATAAACGGGAATTTCTACGAACATAACAGAATAATATTTTGTCAATCTTTCTATTAACGTTCACGAAGGTAGAATATATGTACCGGGGACGTTTTGGGGGCAGCAGGTGTAGTGGTGCAGGTATTGCAGATTGGTATCTTCGGATAATACAGAAAAAGTTTCAGTAGCAGATAATTGTAAAGCCGTTGGTGTGTTAAATTGCATATTGGTAAACGGAAGAACAACAGATAGTTTTAAGGTGAACAAAAGGGTGATGTAAGTGTTTAATCTTGCTTTGAAAGTGGCAATTAGAATTAGAAATGGCGGGATAAAAAGAAGGGGAACAATTTTCATTATGTGGATGATGTACTACTGAAGAATGTTTAAAGTAATCTGATAAATATAACAAATCAAGTAGGACTACAAAGATTACAGTCACTTAGAAGTTTTGAACAACAATAAATGTAATGAAAAAGTAGATGTAAACCTAAGATAGCAAAAAGTAAAGGGTATTTAAGGGAAATAAAGAAATATAATATCAAAGAAAATATATCTCACGGAATATTAAACTGCAGCGAGATCTGAACTATGACAGAGATAACGAAATCTAGATGAATATTTTGTGTAAGACGTTTAGAGAAAAATATAGAGTAGGTTTGGAAACCTAGAAAGAATATAAGATGCAAGAAAAGTAAAAATATAGGATAGAGAAACTCAGAAGGAAGAAGTACGCGTAGGCCTAAAAAGTGATAAAGGGAGCCGATGATTTAATCTGGAGAACCCAAAAGTCTTGTTTATAAATAATAAATGTTTAAAATCTCTAAAAAATAGAATAAAATTAATAAAAAATTTGGTCAAGAGAAAGTCGTACTTGCGCAATAGTGTTCCATGCCGTAGTTGTTTTAAAATAAACATAGTTGATAATTAGGTCTACAGATTTAGGCCAGGCTCTTAAACAAAGTATCAGCACAGTAGTGCTTCCTTTTTTGTATAAAAAAAGATGTAAATATCAAGGGAAGTGAGACTAAGAATTACTTCCATGGTTCTGGTCGGTGTGGTTTTCATGGATCCTGTTATATTAAAACATGTTGTTCTTTGAATTTGTTCTAGTTTGCGGAAAGCTGTCAATTTTTGGGTTATCGGTACCCAGACACCTGCACCTTATGTTAGCATAGGTCTTATGATGGCCAGGTAAGTCCATGCGACGACCCTGGGGGAGAAACCCCAGGTGCGCCCCACGGTTCTTCGGTATCTTTCATAAGCAATGTATGCTGTTTTGACTCTAAGTATGAGTTCCATGTTAACTTGCTGTCAAAGGTAAGACCTAGGTACTTTGCCTCTATTGCAAAGTTTAGCTTTGTGTTCAGGTGTTCTGGAGATTTTAATTCCATTTTCATCGTTTTCCTTGTGAGAATGACAATTTCTGTCTTCTTGGCATTGATAGATAGTGAATGGTCCTTACACCACTATTCTATAATTTTAAGAGCTACTTGCATTCTTTCGTAGAGTATAGAGTATAGACGGTCATTATTGAGGCGGCTGATGAGAGTGTCGAAGACCATGTTCCACAGTAGAGGTGATAGCAACCCTCCCTGTGGACATCCCCTTGCAACCAAGCCTCTTATATATCTATTTCTACTGCTCACTTTGAGAGCATGTTGTGTATCCACCTACTAACCATCTGTGGAACTTCCTGTTGTTTAGTGAGTGTATTCTCTTGGGAAAATGTCAATGAAAACATCCAAGGCAGACTCTTTATTATCCAGTAATCTCTTTATACGGCCAGCAACTAGGTAAAGGGCTAAATCAGTAGATCTGCTCGGGGTGGATGCATGTTAATTTGGGTGTAGTGGTGTTGTAATCATCACATCCCTTGTATACCTTTCACATAGCCATTACTCTGTCTTCATGGAAAACGATTGGTCGGTATGTTTTTAGGACGATGTAAACCATCCTTCCAGGTTTGGGTATAAAGAATACTTTTAACTGTCTTTATTTTTAAGGGATATATCTTAGAGCCAACGAGGATCTGAATATAACTACCAGATGTGGTGTGAGTTTTTCCAGATCCCGTTGAAGTAGGGCTGGAAATATACCGGCAGGTCCTGGCGATTTAAATGGAGAGAAGCTAGATATTGCCCATCTAATTTTGTCATCGTCCATAATGTGTTTGGCAGTTTGCCAATCGTAGATAGATGGGTTGTATTCTTCCTCTGCCCAGCCGGCCACATCACCCGAGTCAGGGAAGTGTGTTGACAGCAGAAACTTGATGCTATCTTCGAGGTTTGCAGTTTTCATGCCATCCTCTTTGATAAGGGCACCAATACTACGGTGTGGATCTTTTGAGAGAGCTTTTTGAAGCATCACTGCCTGCGGGAAATCTTCGATTTCTTCGCAATAGGATCTCCATGCATCTCTCTGTTTTTGTCTTACAATTTTTTTTATTTTCTCTAAGATTTGTAAGTATCCCAGTTCTCTTTGAGGTTTGTGGTTCTTGCCCTATTAAAAGATGCCCTAGCCATCTACCTGAGGTGATCCAACTCGTGACACCACCATGTAATAGTCATCTGATCGTGTTGGACCAGCCTCAGGGGGCAGGATTTCTTATAGGCATTGTTTATTGTGCTGTGGATAAGTGTTTGAGTGCTTTTTCAAAGCATTGTTATTGTTTGGTGTTTAGGCCTCCACCTCTTTCAAAGCCTATTGGAGAAGGTAAGCATAGGTTGTCCTGTCCGTCTTCATAGGGTTTCGAAAAAACGTGGAGGTCGGCAACATCAAGTTAATTTTGAATGTTAACCAGCGGCCAACTGACATCGAAATGTCAAATAACATACCTTAAATTTAAATGCAAAGCTTAAATGAAAAAAGCAAGCACACCAAGAAGAAAAGAAAGAAGTTAAACGTGAAATATAAAAAAAATTTACTGGTTAATTGGCAGAAGATCAAAATAATCAGTATTGCTCATCTACAAGCAAGTCTTAAAACCTGTATGTACTTATGTTGTACAACTTTGGGGTTACGTGGATATCGTTCAGAGACTTCAAAATTAAGTTCTCCGAAATATCGTGGATGCTCCCTGGTATATTCGGAATACAAATTTTCATAGAGATCTCGAGACAGATACCGTTATGGAAGAAATGCCAAGAAGTTATGCCAAAAACACGAAGCTTGAATTTATACCAAAAATATAAATTCTTAATTGTTGAACGCATCAATGGGTATCCGAAAGGGATTTATTTTGGTCCAATATTTTTTATTTCATATGTTAACAACATTTCGGATATTTTACAGAAAACGTAACGCAAATAAATGTATTATATATTTTTGAAATCGTGCTTGAAAGCACTTTCATTTGATGCTATACACGATAGCATCTGTTTCAAATTTCAAGACTGTATACGTCAAAAAGTCTTAAAGTAAAACGCCTATGACTGACACCGAGGTGATTTTCCCTGTGTTCCTTTTTACCGAATTGGAAATGGGAACGACTAACGAGTAAAAAAATACATAGTTACCTACTTAGTTCTCACTAACTGATTATTGTAAAAAAGTCGGTTAATTACGGATTATATCTACTTAGCAGCACTAATTTGATAAATAAATTGTTCTTACGCTATTGTATTTGAAAATAGAGTTAATCTTCATGGAGGTCATAACAACTTCCTTTTTAATATTTCTGGTTTAGCAGAAAAACAACCAAAGTTTGATTCATACCAAAGCGATTGTTTAAACGGTGACCCTGACCTAATTCCAAAATTTCATTTCCTTGCACTTTTTTATATACATTACTTAAATTATAAAAGTATAAACTATTATAATTCTATTGAGAACACTTTCATATCAACACTAATCAATATCTTATAGTTAATTGTTCCTTTCTGTTCTCAAGTCAGAAAGTAAATTTAAAATATTGTTTTTAAAATACTCCTGAGAATCTCTATTATTTAAGCAGATTTATATTGATATCCTTAAATAAAGGTTTATAGTTATCTTGTATAGGTACTTTGATAAATTTAAAAATGTTATTTAGAAAGTCATATTTGCATGCTGCAAGTATTTACTTGAGCTGTAGCGAGAACAGTAAAATGATAATAAATAACATTGTTATTTTCTCTTTTCTACTTATTGAAGTCAATTTTTATAGGTATAGGTAGGTACATCTCGTATAATTAATTTCAGGTTAAATTCGTAGACCTATAAGTTGGATAACTAATGATGAATCACCTCTCACTTCCGATTCGGACATCGTCGTGACAACATTGAAATGGCGGTCTCCGAATCGGGAGACCTCAAGTTCAACTAAAATCACGAAATATCAAGTACAAAAGTAACCATCCGACTTTAAAAAGTGTACTTAATTAAACAAAATATTCAGTGCCAAGAATTCTAAAGACAATTTAAAATAATTATCAAGTGTAGTAGAAGAGTGAGGACAGAATTCCGACGCACGAGGGTGCAGCTTTTCAACTTGAACAAAATTTAAAAAAATAACTTTAATTTTTTAATGACCACACTTCACATTTAGATAATCTGGTAATTTTATAGAATCTAGTACATTTTTATGTAATCTGGTACATTTTTTAGACAAATCTGGTACATTACAAAAATATATTCTGACAACACTGATTATGAGTGGTATCACATAGGTATCACGCGCCATATGACTTTAGATGCTATGGATATCACGTGCCATACTAGTCATCTAACAATTCATGTTCATTGCCAAAATCTGTTCGTTCAGTAGCGTAGAAACATGATATTGGCAAAATGAATGTTTAAATGGGGTATTAGTGAATATTAATAGATGAAAGTAGGTTGGTTATCTATTTTTGTTGTCATCTACGTTAATGTTGTAACCTCATAATCTAGATGGATACCAAAGCATCATACTATGACTTAGAACTAAAATCTAGGGTTTTAGTTCCATGCAAGATAATTTGGATGTTTTAATTTTAGTTTTGACATTATTAGATTGTCATCAATTTTAAATGTAACTTCTGTTAATAAAACCTTTTTAATTCATATCAGAGTTTTGACATTATTAGATTGTCATCAATTTTGAATGTAACTTCTGTAAATAAAACCTTTTTAATTCATATCATTTTATTTTTTTTTTTTTTCTATGAAAATCATTAAATTAAGCTTAACTTCTGAATTTATAAAATATTCTAATCCATTGATTATGTAGAACTATCACTGCAATCGGCTTTATTATCGAAACTTAAAGTTATGACCAAAGGTTCAATCATACCGTTCAAGCGGCCCATGTTAATTTCTTCCTTAATTACAATCCTTAGGTTTCATACGTTTTAATAAAAGTTGAACGTGAGCTATTTTAAATGTATTGTTTTTTCAAGCAACAAACCTTTTCACTTGCGCCCAAATTAGATCAATAGGATTGAATTCGCAGTGATAAGGGGGAAGCCTTAGTAGCGTAATATCACGATCATCAGCCATTTTGTCGACAGCATATTGAATATATTTATGGCGTTGTTTCTTTATAAGGTTCAGTAATTCCATTTTAAGCATCTCCTTAGTAACTTTTATTTTTATTCCAAAGCCAGCTTTGAATATCCTCTTTTCTTCTGAGAATGGTCGAAATGCATTCAACTCGTCAGCTGTGATAAGAAGCGTTATCTAGTACAATAACTTAATTTGGTTCTACACGTTGTAACACTTTTTAAAGCATTCTGTATTCATGTCCTCGTGGTAGTCTCTTGTTTTTTTGATATAAACACAAGAGCACTGTTTTCCAAAAAGCCACTATTATTTCCGATATGGGTACTAATTAGGCCCTGATAGTGCTTTCAAACCTGTGGATAATCTTTCCACAAAAGCTTGGCGATAACATTTTCAGCATTCACCCAAGTTTCATCGAGATAGTATATTTTTGGTGGCTCTAAACTCTAATATGTACTTCGCAAATGACGCCGTCACCTCTCAATTAAAATGAATTTCCCACACCGTTTAACAAAATAAAACTTCAAGCCCCATGCAGTTTTTCGTAAAGTTTCATGATGGAAAGAATTTCCTAGTATTTTGTAAGTTCGGAACAACAGATTTGAGGGTTGGTGCTTTATTTTCGCAAAAAAAAGAATGTGCAATTCTTCGTGTAATTTGTTTTTGGTTATAGTCCAATTTCAGCTGTTTTCGACCACAGGTATGCATTTTAGGAACTTGTGAGCAGCCTGTATTTCTAATTTCGCGTACAACTCGTTCAATTGTTAAAGGAGATATTCCAGTTAAAAAAGAACAAACAGTCTACGGCTTTATTTGTAGGAAGTATCTGTTTCAGCCCATCATACACTTTCCATACACTTTTTATTTTTTGATAAGTACTTTCGCCTTCGTAATTGGGTCCCACTTAGGCCCGCCTCTGAATCCATAACTAGATATTGTTACATTTATTTATTTTACACAGTTTAATTATTCTAATTTATTTTCACTAAATACCTACACTAACTTATTTTATAACTAATTTATTTGTAATCAATTTGTCTTTTCTCGACAATATTTATTTTTAAACTAGCTTAAAAGGCAAAGATTAGTCTAGTTAAATAAAAATTGCTGCTCACCATACTCAAAGAATTATAGGTATTTTTCGAACGTACTATATGAGTTATGGTAACATTTCCAGCGTTCTACAGCGTTCGCTTCAAATCTTCGTATACCGGCTGCCTTCTTCGTGCAGCATAGGCGTATCAGAAGGAGGTTTTAAAAGTATATTAAATATTTGTTGAATATTTTTGGTAATCGGACAAGTGATTGCCGAAATAAAGCAGAGAAGGGCTTAAGAGATTAAACCATGACAGTACTAGTCGAAAATGGCTCACACTATTGTAACAACAGAATTTATTACAATTATTTTCATTGAATTTATAAAGAGACTTTCTAATATTTTACTATTATTTTTAAAAATATTTTACTGCTCAACTATTTAATACATTTTAATGTACCTAATATTCTACACCAAAAATAAAACTCGTCAAATATGCACTAACGCGATACCAAATTGTAAGGCACAATTATGAACTAACTATATCAGACAGCGATACATATCTAATTTCGTCGAATGTTGGTTTTAACTGTCTTTGTGCGTGTGCTAATGTTCAACCCGTAACCTGTCTGTTATTTATTTACTTGAAATACATCCGTTTGTCACCGCCTCCGAATATTAGACTATCATCTTACGAAATTTTACTCTTTTGTTGAGTTAAAACTGATTTCAACTGACTTGGCATTTTTGACTCTTGTAAGTGATCCACACATGGAAGAACTTTCTTGTCTGTCTAACTAATACGAATGTAACGATCAACGAAATTCCCAAGAATGGAGATGAAATATTTTTATGTGTACAAATAAATTATAAAAAATGCAAATCAAGACAAGCATGCAAAAGCAGAACCTACTTTTTATCAGACTTTAAGGCATCTGTATAAAAAAGTAGAATTTTAAAATAGAAGAACAATTAGTGGTTATTTCTTAGATTAGAAAATTATTCATGATTAAGTTAGGTACCGATGTAAGAACAAACCGATATAAGGCTTTATTCAACAGTTTAGTAACTGTAAAATATAAACGACAAATGTTACATTGACAATTATGAATAATATTAATACAGGGTATTGTAAATATACTATATTTAGATCACCACATTCTTGCCATCTTCAAGAACAATAGTATTCTTTCAAATGAAGGGGAGGTTTTCGGACTCTCTTTGAATGTCGTGTCGACAATTCATCAACGACCGGATCAGAGGTTACCTCAACGTCAGGGGTTACTTCAACGTCAGGCGCATTCATCGATTCCAGAGGGTTTTCAATAGAAGCTTGTAGTTCTTTTTATCTCCACTCGAAGCTAAGTGAGGATTCGATACCGTAGTTTCTCTACCATCTGGAAGGAGTACGTACGAGTAATCCGGATTCGCTTCTAGTAGTTGGACTGACTGATGGTATTTATTTGATCGCACATGTCTCTTCATCAAAACTGGACCCGAAGCAGATAACCAAGTTGGCAATGATTGTCCATTGCTTGATCTTCGACTATTATGAAACATTCTTTCATGTGGAGTGTTGTTAGTAGCCGTGCACAATAAAGATCCAATTGAGTGTAGTACATCAGGAAGAACCATTTCCCACTGAGACATTTTTAGTTCTCTATCTCGCACAGCTAATTCAATCGTTTTCCAGATAGTTCCATTTTCCCTCTCTATTTATAGGGTTGTAGGCCATTGTTAGACTGGTAGCAACCCTGTTTGAGTTCAAATACTCTTTTAATTTTAGAGACATACATGCAGTACCTCTGTCGGAGTGAATGAAACTTGGTAAACCAAATATTGAGAAA
The DNA here is from genome assembly GCA_927349885.1 of Psylliodes chrysocephalus. NCBI lineage: Eukaryota > Metazoa > Arthropoda > Insecta > Coleoptera > Chrysomelidae > Psylliodes > Psylliodes chrysocephalus. Next base: position 9,079,829 of record OV651826.1, on the reverse strand, counting down.
AGACTTGATAGATTTTTAACAACTGATTTTGCTGAAACATCTGGTATTGGAAAAGCAAAGGGAAATCGACTATACTCGTCTATAACCGTCAAAAGGTATTTGTTATGGGATGAGGATGGTAATGGTCCTTTGTAATCTAAAGATAGTCTTTCAAATGGACGAATAGCTTTGATTAGACTCTGATTGTGTTTGAGAAATCTCTCTCTGAACAAGTAGAGCATGAGAGTGTCATCTTCCTTACATCATTTACAAAATAATGCAAATTCTTGGATCGCACCCAATGAGCCATTCAAGTAATGCCAGGGTGATACAAAGACTTGTGCAGATTGAAAAGAGTATTAAGTTGTGTAGACACATTAGCGGTTATGATAGATAAGTTGTTAGCTTTTGACAGCGTATCAGCAGTGTTATTGAATCTGCCAGGTTGGTAGATAATGTTATATTTATAACATGCTTACCAGCTAAACCAGCTTACGCAGGGATGGATATACAATCCCACCCAAGATTATTGATCTTTATGGAACTCAATGCCTTTAGTATTGGTTGATGTAATAGCTCTTTCAAGTCATCATAATAAGCAATTACTATAATTATCAAGATCTTGCCAGTTAAAAAATAAACGCTGAGTAAGCATGAATGACAGATCATTCTCAAGGCCACCGCGAGTCCCAGACTTGTCACAGCTCGATTGATTTTTGTGGGGGCACTTAAAGACATTTGGGCAGTTAAAAAATATTTATAATGATTTTGGTAATAATTACTCCGTTTCTTGATAATTTGTAAATAATGAGATAAAATTATTAAATCAAATTTATAAATAATAAATCATCAAACAATTTGTACAAGTATGAACAAAATTTCAAAGTAATTGACCGTGACAGGAAACATTATTTTTTCTAAATTACGCTATTTCTTGATTGTCAACAACAGCCTTCTGGGCCAGACGTAATAACTTATAAAAAAAAATTCAAAATACGACATCAACACTTAATTGTCGAATACCTTAGATTGTGAATACATTTTTGATTAACACGAAGGCAAGATTCTAGTACATATCTAGGTGTATGTGTATATTGGAATATATTAGTGCAAAATAAGTAATGAGGTAAGATTTTTTATACCTACCTTTTTAATGTATATATTTAACATAAAATATGCTTTTTATAATATATTATTTATGTTTTAAGCTGGTTTAACTAATTCACTAATTGTTCAATTTAAAAACAAATTATTTTATTTAAACGTTAAACTATCAGTAGTTACAACTATGTGAATACCTAAAACGAAATATTGGTTTGTAGCGAAAAATGTGTTACATTTAAAATATGCTCAGAGCATAAAATATATGTTGCTTGTCTTTTAATTCTATATAATAATTCAGCTTCATTTGTGAGAATGTTGCCCGCATATTCAAATTTTGGAACTCATCAAAGTAAGTTTGTACGTATTAATTTCAATATTATTTACTGTTTACGTTCATTACTGTTTTTTCCATATTGACTTAAAGTTTTAGTAGGTATATATGCTTTTATTTTTGTCTCCGTTTTTGTTTTTGTATCCTTGTCCGCAATTAACTATTTAGATAAACAAAAAATTCCATGTTTCCGACTAGGAAAATGCAAAAAAATCGCATAGATAGTCTGGTGATGATTGAATTTTGCCATTGTATACAACCCAAATGTAACGGACTTTTTGTTATGGAATTTTTTACTGAAATTCGTTCCTGTAAGTCTGGCTTTGATCAGTGGTATTACAAAGAGAGGGGAGATTATTGAGGACAAAAGTATATTACATTTATTAGCAGGGCCGCCGAGAGCCAGGCCGGGCCCCAGGACAATTCTGTAGAGCTGGCCCCGTGACAAAAAACAGCTCTTCAAACAAAAACTTTTCCTCTTCTAATTGAATTGACTAAAACTTTTCCTCCCCTACTTCAATTGAAGTTTCTAAAAAAAAAACTTCCCCCTCTCATCGTATGTCGAATTTCTCATACAAAACAAAAAAAAATCAGTTGTCGGGCCCCATTTATGCCGCTGCCGGGTTCCCTTTTGAGTCCGGGCCCCGGGAATTAGTCCCGGCTACCCCCCCCCCCTCTAGTCGGCCCTGTTTATTAGTGCCGTTTCTAATGAAAATGAAAACAATGCTCTCCTCGAAATAAAACAGCTATAGCAAGAATATCGTTATAATATTTTACCACAAAACTTTCCAATTTTATTGGCATTGGCAAAATTAAATATCGAATGTCGTAGGAATCTACAAGCTCTTCCAAGCATTTTCAATGACTTTTTGATTATGAAGACCCATACATTTTCAATAGGGTCAGAATTTTGCTGGCCATAGTAAAACATTTATGATGTTATTGATTCACTCATCCCTTATTATTCGAGCCGTATGAACTGGAAAATTATCCTAACATAAAAATATATTATTATAAACATTTACGTGTATTCCAAACTGATTTCTTACATGTTGAAAGGTAAAATTGCCAAGAAAATCTTTAACTGATGATACTATCACGTTGTCTAAGATGTTAGTGGAATCAAGGGCGTCGATAAGGGGGGGGTAATAGGGGTAATTATCCCCCCCATCCATAGTCAACATCATTATTTTAAACTTTATATTAAACAAAAATAGAGACATAAAATAATTATACAATAAAACAAAGAGTTTCTTAAACATTGTCATCTAAAATAATAATATTCCTGCAAATTGAAAATTAAAGTTTAAATACAGGGTCCCATTAGTGTGTAATTGTTCAATATTTTAATTTGTGTTATTGACAAGCAAACAAGTTTTAATAAAAGTTATATGGATTTGAAAAGTACATATTTTAAAAATATTTTTGGATATACAGGGTGTTGCGTTTTTACCTGACAAATAAAAATGTATGTTTTTTTAAATAGAACACCTTATATTTTATTTTATTTTTAGAATGGCTTGGGATTAGTGTATTTAACCCTAGAATGTTTTTAAAAAATATTACAATGTTGCCAAAAAATTTTTTTTAAATAGTGAATGATGCACACCCCAAATTAAATTATCATAATTTAGGTAGGTTTACATTGATTTCAAAATTGTTTACAGACTTATAAAATACTAAGCTAACGAATAGAGGTGAGACAACTGATTTATTCTATACAGAGTGTTTTGAAACATGTCTTAAATATGGCTAATTTTAAGTTCAATTTACTCAATTTATGCAACACACTGTATATTATCTTGACATAAAATTCCCTATATATTTGCCTATGTAAAAATACCAATGTGTTAGTCAATAACGAATATTCTTAAATATACAGGATGGTCCATAAACGAGGTGCTGACCAAATCTATACTTTTTTGAAGCCAGACACCCTGCAGATAGTAATACAAAAAATTTTAATTGACTTCATTCATTTGCTATGTTAACATATATAGGGTGTGTCAAATCGTGAGGATACGATTTCCTCAATTTTTTAAATGGAATACCCTGTATTAATTAATTGGTTGTATGACATATAGGGTATTCCATTTAAAAAAATGAGAAAATCATTACCAATCATTTGTAAACACCCTATATACAACATAGCAAATAAATGAAGTCTATTAAAGTTGTTTGACAATGTGAAAACAATTAAATATAAAAATGTATAAGTTTGGTCAGCCCCTCGTTTATGGACCACCCTGTATATTTAAGAATATTTATTAAATATACAGCATACAACTTTTGTTTTACTATTTCCAATAATAAAACAGCTATCGATCAATTGCGCACTATTGGGACATGTTGGTATCGTTGGACAGGTAAATTTATAAGGAATTTTATGCGAAAATAATATACAGTGTGTTGCATTTGAAAAAACTGAGTAAATTGAACTTAAAATTAGCCATATTTTGGACATGGTTCAAAACACTTTGTATAAAATAAATCAGTTCTATCACCTCGGAAATGGAATGGTCTACAAAGATTAACCCTTTTTTTGACAAATGGCGTGAGAAATATTTATTTAGTTTTATAAAATATAGGGTGTTCAAAAAGTTTTTAATTGGTTATGGTAATTTATCGAAATAGAGTGTATTAACTAATAATAACTATTACATATTTTTAAGTTAAAGTCTTTACTGTAAGGCAAGATATTTAGAAAATATGTATTTATGAAATTTATTTTATCACCCTGTAGAATGAAGACTGGGACGTTTATATTTAGCTTTCCTTTATAATTGATTAATATCTACAAATCCCCAAAATTACGGTACATTATTCTGAAACACCCTATAAATATATAAAAAATTAAAACTTCATTATAAAACTCACTCTTTTTTCTGGAAATACACATATGAACTCTAGACATTGCATTGGTACCATATTCTAAGATACAACGCTGCGCATTCACCAATAATGTGACAAGTGTTACCCCCTCCCCCCCCCCCCCCCCCCCCCAAGAAACCTAGCTCCGCGCTTGAGTGGAATGCTCGGCTGTTAATCGCCAATTTTCCATTAGAGTCCAGGACCGTTAACGCCTAGCCACACCCAAACATTAGTATTACCCAATGTATAATCCTCCTTAAATCCTGAGTTTCTAGGATGCTGTTAGAAGATTGGAACGTCTTTTCACCGGATAATACCACGTTGTTCCAAAATTCCTCCGCGTGTATTAAAAATTCATTTTCAAACTGGATTACCTTTTAAGCCATCTTGTTTTAAATCCATTTGAGCTGTTTTTAGAGAACCTGGGAATATTGTCTTCTCATGCTCTCATAGCGGTTCCAAAAGAATTTTGATGGATATATTCTACGATAACATTGTCTTCATTTTTATTGGAAACCTTCCCTACACCTTGGCTGAATGATCTTCGCATTTCTTTTTGCCAGCATTTAATTTAGCTACAGCCCTCGACTTTTAAGACTCAGTTAAATTCTGCGGCATTTTTGAAATTGATTTGACATTAATTTTTAAGAGCTGTAAAATTTGAAACGAATGACTATGATGCAAAGTCTATATCACATCATTAAATTTTGGCGTTCACATTTCGCTTTCGTCAACTGTACATTATAAATGGGGTCGTTAGACACTCTCTAGACTAGACCTTAGACCTTTGCGAATAATCCAATGTCTATTAAATTAAGAATTTTTTGTCTTTATTCACCGTATTTTATTGTAAATTGGCACGGTGGGATATTTCAAAATGAACACAGAGGAGATATTCAAAAAATAAAAATAAAACTGTTCATAATTTTGTCATGAAAATCCCTAAGCTGTCTCTGTCTAAAGCAAGCGACCTTCAGCTTGCCACCCGACTCATGCTCGAAACTCCGGAATCTTCTAGAAATGCCGCTGAAGCTCGAGAAACAGCTGGAACGGGAGCGTCTGTCTTTTTGTTCATAGATATTAACAATTTAAGTGTAATTTATTCTTATTTATTAGATTTGGACAATAAACCAAACCAAATTCATAATTTAAATAATACAGAGCTAATTTAATATAAAAATCACTCTTTGAACATTTAAAAAATATGAATGATATGTAAACATAGCATTATCCACATTTATTTCCTAACCTCTAATAACTTGTTATTTAAAATTTTACTTGTCATGTCAAATTGTCAAATTGACCTTTCGTTATTTATATTTTTTATTATTTTTTAAAGTATCGTAGTTATTGTTTGTGTATAATATTATTTTGTAATTGACTTCAGCTTGTCCATTTTACTTTGTATTTTTACTAAACTGAATAATACCACCAAAATGAACAACCTTAATTAAGATGTAAGTGATGACAAAAAATTTTTTTACCTTACTTTATCATAATATGTGGTATTATTTTATTTTAGTCTCCCTGATGATGGAAATAAACATTTCCGAAAGCTTGGAATAAACTTAAAAAAGTACTCTTTCATTTGCTGCATTACCCACTAATTACTGGTTTAATTATATATATAGGTCATTTACGAAAAAACGCTCGGACCCGTCAATTTTTGAATTTTAGGGGGAAACATTTTTTTCAATTTATTTGAATTATGAATGGTTAAATTTGTAGTCAATTAGAAAATATTTGCTTATAGGATTTTCGTTTATATAGATTGGAATTGGGGGGTTTCAATTTATTTGAATTATGAATGGTTTAATTTGTAGTGAAACTTACCCCTAAAATCTTAAATGGAAAGAGGGGTCGAATGATATCTTATTTTGAAGGTATTTTTACCTAGATTATAACCCCTAATCTATTAACGATTTTTATTTTCTTTAAATGCTAACCAGTTATTTGAGTAAATGCTGGAAATGCTGACCCTGAGCCTCCATGCTCTCGGACATTTTGAAGCATCTGAGAGGTGATTTGATGATTTTCGTTAATTATCCGTTGTCGCAGATTTTCCAGTAATGTAAACTAGGTGGCATCAATTTTAGTTTTTAAGTGGCCCCATAAAAATCTAACGGAGTTAGATCCGGAGACCGTGGGGGCCACTCAATACTTCCTGTTCTTCCGATCCAATGAACTGGAAATGTTTGATCCAAATACTGACGAACAGTCAGTGCAAAATGGGGTGGTTCTGTGAAAAATAGCGAGAGGAATAATTATTAATCTTAACTTTTATGAAATATAGTGTTGTTGTTGTTTTCTTAGCCCTTGATTCAACGCCAATGGTTATCGTATTTATCGAAAAAAAGTGTATTAATTTTTAATGGTGATTAACCTACATGTACATATTTTAAAGATAAAATCTTAATCGTAAGAGAAGATATTTAGAAAATTATGTATTTACTTTATCACCCTCTAGAATGAAAACTAGGACGTTTGCGATACTTTATTCTGACACACCCTGTATATGGCAGATTAAAATTCCAAATACCTAAAACGGATTGGAGTTCAGAAGAAAAGCAAGCTCTAGCACCAGAGATAACAGAGATATAATCATTCATTGATATAATATAATATTCACGATGCCAACATTAATTCGACAATCGATACACTCTATTTGTAGATGCGGGGCGAAGCGACGAAAGGTGAGAAGTAAGAGAAGGGATAAAGAAAAGAATTTTACGCAGATACAAGTTATTTGTATCAATGAATAAATGTGTAAGAAGCTGGCGCTTATAATAAACAACGTAAATATCCATGCCGGTGTAAGCCCTGTTGCCACTTCCAATCTAACATGAGTAGATATTGGTATTTATTGAAAAATATTACATCTAATTTTGTGAAATTACACATAATTTATTTAAATTTAATATAAGTAATGATTCAAAATTTTTTGGGTTTAGTTGCGATAAAATAGGTTGAATTATTTTAGCTTTTTTAATATATGTAAATAATTTTGTAAACAAAACGAGAATAATGAAATAGGCATATGACAACAGCGGATATTATACCCGCCTGTGTCCCTTAGAATATGTTTTATTCAGGACCGCACGATACTTGTTGGTAGTTACATATCCTCGTTATCTCTGTCTAGCATAAAAACAACACACGTAATCTTCGTTGTAAATTGTTAGCCAAATATCTTCTGCCACACTATGGAAACATACTCGTTGAATTACTGAATTTTTTTTATTCCTCTTTCACTTTTTTATTAGAGAGTTAAAGCAACGCTAGATACGTATGCGTATCTCTCTGACGTAAACGTGGAAATTGACGATACGTTAAACGAGCAATCTGGAAGAAAACAATAGTTAAAGCAAAGACACTGAAGTAAACGTATCTATACCTTAGGTACTTTTTGAGAAAAGTAGATAGTTATATTGAGTAAATTATAAATTTAAGGGCTTTAAATGATGCTGTATATTACAAATTCTACATAATAAAGAAAATTTGGAAAATAGTGATGTTTTATGTGGGAGATTCAATTTTAATAATCGACTAACAAATAATCGAGTATCAATGTCTGGTAATTTTTACTAATTTATTTTTTTCAATGAACTTTCTGGAAATAAATGTGATATGTGTAATATATGAAACTCGTTTCGTATTATGGCTCAAAATTTAAAAAATCAGAACAATATAAAGATACAATCTGTCATTAGTTTTATTAATTCGGGTGCGATCGGATCTCCCGAAGCATTTGCTCGGCTCGATACGAATGCGTATCAGGCGTACGTAAGAACACGTATGTTTACGTAAGACGTAAATAGATACGTGAGAAAAATAGCTATTGAGCATGCGTAGCTGTCATTAGATACGTTTGCGTATACGTTTCTGGCATTGCTTTAACTCTCTATTTATAGCACTCAACGCACTTTCAGGATCTCGACGTAACATTCGACACTGCGATGTATCAAATACCTCCCAATCGCTTATCTTTTTAGGTTGGTTTCGGTGATTAAATAAATATCTGCATCAATATTTAAGGTATTTAACTTAAATTCAGCTAATTTAATTTTATAGGATAGTTGTCATCTCTCCTCAAAAATATTTTTCAATTTTTCACCCACGCATAATTTAAATTGTAGAACTTCACGAGCTTCTTCGAATAATAGCTTGTTGTGGGAGGTAAGATGTTCACTTAAGTATAGCTGACACCAATTCCTGGAACCTTTAGACCATTTTTGGGATTTTCTGATTCTCGTCGTTTTTTATTAAATGAGGTCATTACTTTTTCTCTAAGACAACTTGAGTTAAGCTCCACAATATTACTTTTAAGAATTTGAGAAGCCCTTGAAAAAGACTGAACCAGTTGAGCAGATTCGATATTTTCAACAGTATCCTCTCCGAGGAATTCAAATAAATTATGAACAAGTTGTAAAACGTTTTCATTTTCCGTTCAGGAATTCCTTGGATTCCTAGGTTCTTGTTCCTATCGTGTTGCTCTAAATTGTTCACCGTTAATTTCAATGATGAGATCCCCTTTTTTTAATTTTTTTCAGGACAGAGTTGGATACAGACAATAATATTTTCCTGCTTCTGATTTATATATTTTCTCAATTGATTAATAGCTGCCGTAAAGATCTTGGTATTTTCCTCTTCACTTTCGGCACCAAACCCAGCTAAAATCCCCGTTGGTCCGCCTATTGTTGTTTGAATACCCATAGCATCTAGTCGATGTCGACAAGTGAAACATTTCCACAGAAATCCAGACGTAGAGTTGAATGTTTAGATATGAAAAGTACCAACTGGTCGTTGGAAATATTCACGCACTTAGTGAAAACTTTTGCGTCACGGATTACGTAGTGTAACGATTGTTTGATTTAAAAATGGTTTATTTATTTAAAACAGTTTATTTATTTAAAACAGATTATTTACAATTTATTTACACCAATTACTAATTAATTTATTTAGACTCAAGCACTTTTATGATTCACACTTCTAATTTATTTAACAATATATCTTTATTCGACAAAATTTATATTGAAACTACTGTACCTATATAAACTTCAACTGTACTGCTAAACAACTGCTATTTATATAAAGCCAGCCCTACTCAAGAAAATTCGGTGCTAGTTTGGAAGCTTCTCAAAATTCTTCATCTACGCGTCGGATTTCGAGAGAAATCCACTCGAATCGATTTCTCGAGTTTCGAGGCAGGTCTCGATATGGCCAGCGCTAGACTCCACGGTGCGGGGAAGGTAAATAAAGAACAGAGTCGGCTTCAGGCGATCGCATGAAATTAGGTATAGTTTTTATTCTTGTGGATAAGCCATTGGCTCCACCGCTAAGTTTTTTTCCAGAAAAACGAGGCAGGCACTTTATTTTCAGGGTAAATCTGTTAGATTTCATACTTTCAAGCTCTCATGATATATTCTGTAAAAATTTGTCGTTTTTTCGTTATTTAACGTTGAATATGTTTTCGCTACCCATCATTCAAAAAATTTTAAATCATCATAGTTAATAAATAATTAATTGAAAATTTTAATTTAACATCGAGAAATCGCCAAACGAAATCTGAAAAATCAGTATATCTGAAAAATAAGTAGTTAAAATAATTTGAAAATGCGAAAATAAATCTCAAAAATCCCCCTACGAATTATTAAGACCATCCCCGAACCCCAAATGTGAAAACACATACTTTAAAAAAAGCCTGTCGGTGCTGTGATTCGAAACAAGACATCTTTTTTCTATACACAAATGGCCTACCTCTAGACTAGACCATCATGACATTGACTGTCGAGATTCTTAGACGGCAGTTTGATGTGCTAATTTGGGCCAAGCGCCGTTTCAGGTTAGTTCTCAAATCTTCAAATACCTCTAAACAACATCGGTGTATATGAGAAATGCCGTCTAGGAATCTCTACAGTCAATGTCGTAACGGTCTAGAGGTAGGGCATTTGTGTACAGAACAAATATGTGTTTGTTCGAATCCCACCACCGACAGGCTTGTTTTCAAATCTACAAGTATGTGTTTTCACCTTTGGGATTCGAGGAGGGTCTTAATAAATCGTAGGGGAATTTTTGAGATTTGTTTTCGAATTTTAAAATTATTTCATTTAAGAATTTGGTTCTAGATAAAAAAAATGTATTGAATTTTCTGCCTTGAACTAAGTTTCACTCTCATTCAGTTTGTAAGTGTTTAAAGTGTGAAAAATCTTGAATTATCACAAAAAAAAACCATCGTTTCCTGTCATGTAGGTACTTGACAAATAGTTTTTTAAATTATGATTTTCTCATCTGACATTTGGGATTTTAAATTGTTGTGCGAGCCATTTTCAACTAGGCCGACCCTGATCATTGTTTATGTTATTACCGTTCAGCCGCAGGTCTGTATTCCGCTACCGCTGGTCGATCAAGAATATGTTATTGGAAAGTTATTTTGCACACGTGCCGACTCGTAAAAGAAGGGTATCGAGAACGTCTAGAAAATTCGTAAACAGGACCGTACGCCTAATGTTCATACAAATAGCGTGACTTTGCCGATAGCAGTTCAGTTGAAGATAGACGTTCGAATTGTTAGATAAATTATATAATAAGTGTGAAATATAAATAGTGTTGATATATAGGTACAAATAAATTAATTAGTATTTAATGTATGTAAATAAATTATAAACAAAATGTTTTTAAATAAATGAACGTAACAAAATGCTTAACAAACTAAGTGCTCATGCGGATTTATCACGGATCAACTTCACGCTACATTTTCCAGATTTACAAATGGATGTCTTTATTTTCTCTCTCTCTCTCTGTTAGCGTTGTCAAAACAACACAATTTTCATAATGGATAACAACATTTTAGTCACGTTGAAGAACACCTGCTCATGACGTAACTGCACCTTCGTAATAGTCGAAATTACACATGTTCGCTAACCAATCAGATAAACAACTGTAAACTCTAGTACGACGCTTTCTCGGTTGCTCTCTTTCTTACCACACGGCTAACAAGCTTCGCAAGCTTCAGCCAGCAACTGAGTATAAAGCTTTCACTTTCATCGACATTTTTACTCAGAATTGCCGACATTCTGTCGATGATGACCTGAATAAAAATAATTTGTTGGGGAAGAAAGGGGAGAAATTAATTAAAACCATACGTAATAACAGAATATGTAGAATGTTAGGCAGTGGCAGTCATTCATTCGCGAATGGGAGGGGGAGAAATATACCTATATTGTATGATAACTTAAATAAAAGACAGGTGGTAATTTATTATTTAATGATTATGATCATTTTTAATTTTTTGGATGACGAGTAGGGCAAAAATGCTCAATGCTGAATAATGGAAAAACACTAATGAGAGCTTTTTGAAGTGCTTGAAAAAATTAATCTATTTTGAAATTGCTAGTATGAAAAACTTACCATGAAAATAAAGTGCATGGCTGTCTCGTTTTTCCGGAGAAAACTCAGCTATGAAGTCAATGCGGTTTATATGCACAAATATTCAAAGTATACGTAATCCATTTTAAATTAACTTTACTTAGGCGCTAACAATATATTCTAGAAGTCTAAAGGGTTTAGAATACTTAGATTAAAAAACAAGTTTGATTCAATTTTGAAATTTTTGAAAAAATATTTTGTCACAATAACTCAAAAACTTCTTTTAGTTTGCATTTGAGTACGAGTACCACCTTCCCTGGACCCTTTGACCTCGAAAAATCTCTAAGACTAAAAATTCAAGAAAGTTTACTTTACAGGCCTTGTAGCTCCATCCCAGACAACACACCAAATCCCAGAGATATCCACAGAATATCTTTTGTGGATATCCAATATATCCACAGGATATCTGAAATATCCCCGTGGATCTAATATGGATATCCAAATGTCCGTCTATATCCAGAATATAGAAGATATCCTATGGATATCCAGCAAAATATCTAATAGGTATCTCCAGACAATACAAGAAATCCCAGAGATATTCACAGAATATATTTTGTGGATATCCAATATATCCAGTGCATCTAATATGGATATCCAAATGTCCGTCTATATCCCAGGATATAGAAGATATTCGGATATTCAGCAAAATATTTTATGGGTATCTTTAGTAGAAGTTCATAGGTGTAACCAATGATTATTGAATAACGTCGAAAGAAAATAGCAGAGATAAAAAATATTTTCAACACTCAAAATATTTTCAACACTCTGCCTTTGATTTTGCCCACTAAGGAGAAAGTCATCCTTATTAGGACTCTTCAGCAATAAATGAAAATTCTCGACTCCAGTCTCTAATGGAGTCTGACTGAGATACAAATTTCGATCGAACTCAATTACGGCGGGTTGAGCATGAGCACGAGCGAAAGTGGTATCGCCATCTATACTTAGTAAGCAAAATCAAAAATTACATCTAGAGGATATCCACCATGGTTTGCGTTCGCGCCTAGACTTTGATATATTTAGTGGATGTCCATGGGGTATTGAATACACCTTAAAAAAATTAATTTTAAATATCTGAACGGTACTATTAGCCACAATGGCGAGCACAATGGCGTAATTTTTTAATAATTTGCTATATAATTACTATTATTTATGGACATTTGCATGTCTATAAATTGAATCTCATGGATATAGAATAGATATCCACCATGGACTGGACATTCAGTGGATATTGGGATGTCCAGTAGATATCCAAAGGATTTGGTGTGCTGTCTGGGATTATACTTAAAAAAATCGTGTGTTAAAAGTGCACGGTAAAAATGAAAAAAGCTCAGTTAATAAAATAAATAGGTATATTTCACAATATATTCAGAGCTATTAAAAAATATCAAAGATACTCAGAAAATAAAATAAATATACTAATTGTAACACATTATTACTGTAATGTCAAAGATACTAAAACAACTAGGAAAACCATAATTAAACTAACCTATCTTATTAATGCCTCTTTCAAATTGAAGTAATACCTAATATATGAAAAGTGGCCGAGGTAATAATGATACCTAAACCATGCAAACCACGAAATAAACTCTCATCTTATAGACCAATCTTGTAATTTCGACACTATTTAACAAATAATCCTGAAGATATTAAAACCCATTATAGAAGAAAAACAAACAATTCCGACACATCAGTTTGGCTTTAGAGAGAAACATTCGACCACTGCCCAAGTCCACCGTATAACGAACAAAATAAAAAAATTATTAGAAGAAAGAAACATTTGCTCTACTATATTTTTTAAACCTAGCGCAACCTTTGGACAAATTATGGGACGAGAGACTTATTTAAACATGTCATTGCCCAAACAATTATGATAGGACAGGAAAAAATTTACTTGGAAATAAGAGAAATCAAAGCAGGAGTACCACAAGGAAGTGTACTGGGACCTGTGCTGTATTATACACCAGTGATTTTCCCGAGTAGGAGAAGAATTGCAGAAATAAGATGTGGGAATTAAGATAAATGAGACTAAATCTGTACATATACATTTTATACCATGTTTTCTGCAAAATAAATAATACCCAAATACACTGCGCACATATATCAAAATATTGGATATCACTTTGGATGCAAGGCTGCGCTAGAGTGCACACATTTTTTTTTTTGTAAAAAAGACACTCCATAAGGGGTATTTATTAATATTACAATCTGATCAAGAGTTGATCAATGAGTAATTTTGTTATAACCTAACTTAACTAGGGATGCAATCTTAAAAACTAAAGTTTTACTCGATGGTATAACTTAGGGTCTGATAACTTAATTACACTAAACTAACGTGTAACACTAAACCGCACAATGCCTTGCTTTGTTATTACCAAAATCACTTGGCTAACTCAAAAGGTTCACTTTCTTGAGTTTTCTTGTCAGGTTCGTGCTGTCAAGAAGCTGGGGCCCAATTCCTGACGCCTTCGTTAACTTATCGCATGCGATAACGTATGCGACTTGATGAAAGTGTATTCCTGAACTGGCGGCATTCGTCAAATTTATTAACGCATGCGCTAAAAATGGTGATTTTCAAAGAGCGCTCATGACCGTTCGACAACCACTTTGTCGCATTCGTTAAGGTGAAAGTAAGGTTATAATCAGAGGGTTGTCTCCACATACTTTGATTTTCTTTTGTATGTGGTTGTCTCTGTTATAATTGTCAATTAATCCTGCTTTATCATAGGAGTTTTACAGGCACTAAACAATGTTATAAATTCTACTAAAGTTTCACGGTTTTTCCGTTATTCGTGAATCACGCTGTTCCATTTTTATTATTCTAAATCTAAACCACTCCAATTCTCAAGTCCAAAATACAAATAATCACAGTTAAAACATCCAAAAACCAAAAATTATTAGACATCTGCAATCCATTTAATTTTATAATTTTTGCATTTTTTTGGCAATTTTGACATATGTCAATGCAATTATCTCATATTCAGTGATACCATCTTTGGTATTCTCAATCCTCATTGGTTAAGACTATGCAATAATCAAAGACTCTTCGTTAACACGTTCGACTTGATTCGCGATTATCGCATGGTGTTCAGGAATACTAAATTGCTGTCGTATGCGTTAACGACCATGCGTTACTTAGCGCATGCGGCAGTTAACGCATGTTTCGAGAATTGGGCCCCAGGAACGCTTCAACGTTCACATGTTGGTGGAGCCGTTGTTCGTGACTCCTAGCGAATCTGGTGATAGTCTGGTCAACAGTGTCTATCTGAAGTTCTCGATGAAGGTCGCTGTTCCTAATGTACCAAGGAGCATTGACAATGTTTCTCAATACTTTATTCTGGAATCTCTGGATTACAGAATATTACTGTCGCTAGCACAACCCCAGAGCTAAATGCCATAGGTCCAACTTGGTTTGAGAACTTGTTTATATAATAGAATTTTGTTATATGTAAATAGGCTGGAATGCCTACCAAGTAACCAGTACATTGAATTTTATATCTAACTCTTGTCTTTTCTTTTTAACATGGACCTTCCAGCGAAGTCTTGTATCTAATGTAATACCTAGATATTTTGCCGAGTTAGCATAGGGGACCTGGGCATTATTTATGTTAATTGGTATTCTTTGACTATTTTTGTTAGTAAAATTAATATTAATAGATTTAATTTCATTTAGTTTAATACGCCATCTTTTGGTCCAATTCTTTATTTGATTACCTGATGTTTGTAATTTATTTGCAGTCCCTTTATGATCTTTGCCTATCGCTAGGATAGCAGTATCATTTGCAAATTTAGCTATTGTATCTTGTTCTAGTTGGGGTATGTCACAGGTGTATAACAGATACACAGTGGGTCCCAGGACGCTTCCCTGAGGTAATCCTGCTTTAATTTCTTTCAATTTAGAGTATGCTTTATCTTGTTTTACTCTAAAGAATCAATTTCTATGAACCTGATCTATAGTTGAACTGGTAATCTGGAAATAGTTTCCTTTCTTCAATGAAGGGTTTCGGTCTTTAGTTATTTTTCAAATAGTTTTGATATTATAGGCAATAGAGATATTGGCCTATATGACGAACCTTCGTTCGCAGGTTTTCCTGGTTTGAAGATTATAATAACTTCAGCTACTTTTCACAACCTAGGGACCTACCTTAGTTTGAATGAGGCATTAAACAGGTGTGTAAGTTTAATTATGGCTTTCTTCGGAAGTTGTTTTAAGATTTCTCCTGTAATTACATCGAAACCAGGAACTTTCTTAATATTAATATTTGGTTTTATATCTTCTGCAATTTTCTTTGGATAGGTTGGTCTGATAATTGAGTCATCTCTCTCTAGATGAGCCCAGTTCGGTAATTCTTCTCCTTCATTTGGTTGGAAGGTATTTTGTAAGTGCTATGCGTATCTATTAACTTTCTCTATATTATTTCTAGCCCAGCTAGAAAAAATGCAGAACTCTCTTAATAAAATTAGTGATTGGACAGAACGACAGAACGTTAGTAAGATAAATGAAACTAAATCTGCACATATACATTTTACACCATGTTTCAGTAGAATAAATAATACCCAAACACACTGCGAGGATATATCAAAAATATTGGATATCACTTTTGATGCAAGGCTGCGCTGGAGTGCCCACATAAAAATAAAAAAGAAGAACTATTAATAAGATACAAGAAAATGTATTGGTTGATCGGAAGACATTCTGACTTGTCAAATTGCAATAAATTGCTTCTGAATAAACATATATTTAAACCATTGTGGACATATGTGGAATTCCCTAACGGCTCGTGTCACAAACTCTGCACTCATTGGAAAAGTATGCATATCGCTTTGCGCGCTTGTTACACAACCTACTATTTTACTTTTAAATACCTAACAATTATTCACGGATGGGTATACTTAAATAATATTTTGTCAATTTCTTGATAAAACTCAAATATGTGAAAACTATTAAAAACTACCTATTGTTCAACGTAAGCACGGTCATAGTAATTCTGACGTCAACCGACTATTTTGGTCATTGGATATTGTGCAAGAATAATTCCAGAAAACTGTTTCCAGAAAAATGCCAAATTTAGACTATTTTTGAGAAATAAAATTTACCTAGGGTTATAGATAAAATAACAGATTTTAGAATACCTAATGGTTATTTTTTAAATATGTTTATTTAAATATAAGAATTTGAAATTTTATCCCGTGAAGTCCGCATGCGTCTCTTCATTAAATCCATGTGTCTGGAATTTGAAATACCAGACAAAATCAATATCAGCCGGTAGTATATCTCAGAATGTAGTCGGGTTAACACAAGTAGGGCTATTATGGCCCAATAAAATAAAAGTGAAACCGGTATTCTTACATATTTGACTACCGAAATACTAATTTCCATCAGGTATGTTTCAAAAAAAAAAATTAAATCTTCAAATTATTTACTGACAAAAAAATGAATATACAGAGTGTCTCATTAAGAATGGGACATAGAACAACTGAAAATCCTCTGTTTAAAAATAAGACAATTAGACGAAACATGCATTGATAAAATATTACTCGTTTCCGAAATACAGGGTGTTAAATTTGAAATTTCAAAAATTATTTTTATTACTCAATCAAATTTTACTAAATTCAGCAAATAGTTTTGTTATTATACATATACATATACCTATTAGCAAAAAATCAGATAAACAAACTTTGCCAGTGGCGTACAACATGGGTAATAACACCTTTATCCCTTCTAAATTTTACGTCACTGTCAAAAAACGTATTTAAATTATTAATTTTAATTTTTTTAAATAAATCATGTACTCTTGTTGAAAACTTATAAAGTGGTTGGTTTTCAAGATATTCGCACTCAATAGTGGATACTCTATTTAAATTTATTTTGAAATTCTGAAATTTTGAATTTTTCGCTAATATGTGTATATTATGACGACAAGCACGTTTGTCGAAATTAGTAAAATTAAACTGAATAATAAAAAAATTATGGCCATTAAATAATTTTTGAATTTTCGAAAAAGTAACATTTTACCTAAGCATGTTTCGTTTAATCGTCATATTTTTAATCAGAGCAGTTGTTCTATATTCCATTCACAATTTAAAATATTTATTTTTAAAATAATTTTTCGCACTTTTAAATTATTTTTAGAAGAAATTAAATTAAAAAAATACACTATTCTTTATATACTTAATTTAATTTAGAAATCGTATGTGGTTAAAAGTTTATATAATTTTTTTTTCAAAAGATTGCTATTTGGTTCTACGAGTATTAAAAATATTATTTTTGAGTAAAAGTGGATTATTTAACCTAACCGCCATGACAGTGGCAAAGTCGGAACATTTGGGGGGGGGGGTACTGTATAGGGAGTCATTTTTATATGTTATGAACTATGTTATTTACGTTTGGACAGAAAATGTTACTTCTAATAATATTCTCTATAATGTTTGCCCTATGCAACATTTTCCTTAAATGGTCCGTATTCGAGAAATTTGACAAAATGTAATAACATCAAATTTTTAAGAAAATTGTTCAAATAAAAGTTGTTTGTGATATTATTTTCTATAATTTTTGTCCTATACATAATTTCTCTAAAATGGACCGTATTCGAGATATTTGAGAAAAAGTGTAAATTTGGAATTTTGAAGAAAACTCAAAAACGGTTAAAGAGAAAAACACCAAATTTTAAAATTAAGTTTTATTCCACCCTGAGGTAAACTGATTAGATTTTGGGCAGAGTCAAAACATTTAAAGGGTACTTTTTAGGAGGTCGTTCTTATATTTTATGGAATATATCTGTTATTTACATTTAGAGAAGAACATTCTTTAAATAAAAGTTACTTCTAATATTATTCTCTATAATTTTTGTGTTTTACAAAATTTTCCTAAAATAATTCGTATTCGAGAAATTTGGCAAATTGTAAAAAATTCAAATTTTTAAGAAAATTATTATCTGTAATAAGAAAGGAACTGGGAATATTAAAAAACTTAAATTTTTTTTCTACAAACGTAAGGAAAATGCTACCCAAATCTAGACACCAGACACAGATATGAGGAGTAAGACAGGGAGACATGTTTAAATATATTCTCTTTTTCAAATGGTTCGTGTTATTTGTTTTATTTTTATAACGCTTATAGATAAAACACTCCTAACACATTCGAAAAGTGCCACTTTCCACACTTCAAGCTTCTATCCAAACAGCCATTTAAGGTAATTTTTTTCATTATACAATATATTAATATCTAAAAACATTATTTTCGACATTAGCAAATATTTTAGATGAAAATTTAATTTTGAATAAATGACTTTATATCATCCTAAATTAAAAATATTGATTTATAATTTACCAAACTGCACGCTATGAGGGACACAGTAGGTACTAACAGACACAGAAAATTTATCAATATATTAGGGATATACCTACCAAACTATTATCAATTATTGTGGGGGTAGAACAAATTAAAAAATGACAAAATCTATTTCATAATTAGTTCTTATTACTATCTTAAGGACGGCTGATCGATAAGTCCTTTAAGAATCAACTTTTGTGATTTTCCAAAACTATAGAGAAATGTGGAGACTCCAAGAGGAAGAACAAGTGATGCTGTGCTTTTTGGATGGCATGTTGAGGTCAGTTAGAGATAGATATATGTAGTAACAATCCTGGGTGAACTAGTTCATTGAACGAACTAGAATATTAACGATCGTTGCTCAATCGTTATGACAAGTGACTTATCGATTATATTGTCTCGGTAGCCCAATGTTTCAAATGCCTGATATTCATGTAGGGGCCTTTTGTGTTTAGGCGACACTCTGCTTCAGATCTCAGACCAAACCATGTACATTTTTAATTGATTTACATGATTCGTTGTTAGATTTGATGAGGTGCCTTATTACCACTAATTTTTGTTGATACGATATCCAGATTACAAATCGCAATAGGTTAGCGTTTCAATGATGGTGAGTGCAATTTTTCGGGTTTTCCGTACCTGTAAGATCAAATGATCGATGTGAACTTAAAAGACTAAAGTTGGCAGCCAACAGTGCGAAGGTACCCGAATAACCAGTGGCGTAGGTCCCAGCTCAATAAAATTTCTTAAATAAATATTTCGGTAACTATTCAATAAAAAGTAGAAACATGAAAATTTTAAATAAATATAAAGTATACAATAAATATTAAACTATATATAATATATAAATGAGAAAAACAGTAATTTCCAGATTTTGATATTTTGTAGTCAATAAAGTTTACAACAACTGCACAACTAGACATACTATCAAGTTGATATCTTGACACGATTTAGTCTAATCGTCTAATTAATGAAGGTACTGTCAATGTATCGAAATCCGTCAAAGAGTAAGAAAACAATAAAATACAATAAAAATGAAACGTTTGTCAACAAACTATCCACAATAACTCTATAAGTAGACATGATAGAATAATATATAAAGTCTTTTTTATTTTGTATTAACTTATTTTGTTGAATAATTCTGTTAGACTTCTTCTCACCGTGCTCTAACTCTTTTTCTCTTGAGTGACTAATTGTCTTACAACAGTTTTTACATTGATGCTGGAATTTTTTTGTGCTTGTAACTAATAAATATCTTGTAGGATGTAGCTAGTTTCCTTCATAAACATCTTGTTCTGTTTATTTTTGAGATTTAGATTAAGAGCTGTAGCTTTTTTAAAGCTTTTCTCTGACGTTAATCTTCTTTAAGGAAGTCTCTTGTTATAGCTATTGCCGAATTTATTAGTGTTTTATAAAATTGCTAAAAGTTTTTTTGTTTATGAATGAAAGGACACTTAAAACAATAGCTTACAGCCGAAAGACAATCTATTAGCCTCACTGGAACATTCAGATATTATGAAAAAAATAATAGTACCTAAACCTAAACCATTTATTTGCATTGACGTAACGCATTTTTATCATTTTTTTTTGTAAGTTTAGATAATTAAATTAAAATAAAAAGTAAAACTAACATTAAGCAATATTTATTGAAACAAATGTAATTGATCATTATACCACATTCACTTCGATTAGTAATAAAAAAAAAATACAAATATTTGTTCAGAAAAACTACAGCAAAATTAAAGGAGAAATATTTAATGTATTATATCAATTTCATGTTAGATTTAATTAGTACTGTGGGCCCATGTAGCCTCCCTCACCTCGACCTTTTCAAATATATTGTGTATATCCCTTAATCGTTAGTTCACTCCATATATGAAGTACCTAGTTCTCCGACGTAGCTAGTTTTTTTTTCTCCAAGTATAAGGAATATCAGTCTTTATAGATCTTTACAAAACGTGTAGGTACCTACTGTAGTTTGCTAATCCTCTCCTTGGCAAAATCGGCATAAGGTCTCTTCTGCCAGACCGATGTTATAAGTATGTTCGTTAAGCCTACAATACGCTGTTAATAGGCTTTTAGTATTTTTTCTATTGTGGCTTAATAGATGCTCGGTGAGTTTTCGCGATGGTCCTTTTAAAAACCCTTTGGCCTGTCTGTCCTAGTGAATTTTTCCAATATCCCTGAGATTCTTTAAACATCTACTGCTGTGTGCATGTTCTGATAGCTGTGTTTGTGACACCACAGAAGGGTTCTGGGCCAATAAGCCTTTTAAAACCTTTCTCAGGTTAATAAATCAGCCTCTTTTTTGTCCTTATGCCCTCTGTGGTCTGGTACCCAGGCTAAGGTTAGTCTGTTTTGACTACCCAGTTCTGTTAGAGCTTCCAAACAAGCTAAGAATGTCGCTTGACTGATAATGTGATAATGGTTTCTTCATTTACCTTATGTCTTAATATCGCTTTTGAACAGTGATGTGTTGCTGCTATTTGTGCCTGGAATACTGTCACATGTCTACCTAAGCTTAGTGACATTTTAATCTTTGGCTTGGTACTATATATACCTACTCCTGAACCTTCATAGATTTTGAAGCCGTCTGTATACCAAGTGAATTCTACGTGAATAGGAGTTCCTCCCTACCACGCTTCCCTGTCTGCTTTTCAAAGCTATATTTTGGGAGCAATCAAGTATTGATTTCAATTATTTGGCCTCTTGGGCAAATAGAATTGTCATTCCTTTCAGTACTGTTGACTTTAGTCCTGTCAGTACCTTTCGTTTTGTGAAGTTAACTGTTGTGGTTTTGTGAGGGTTTACTGTTAGTTACTCCTCTCTACACCACTCTGCACCACTCGTCAACGATCGCCAGGTCATCGGCATACTCTTGGCAGTAGAAGTCTGCAGTTTATTCACTAGGACTGACCAAAGAAGGGGTGCTAGTACTACTCCTCCTTGGGGGCAGCCCCTGCCTGCTTTAGCCGTCAGTATAGCTTAGCCTAGAGATGATGTTATTGCCCTTTCTTCTAAGTTGGTTTTTATCTACTGGTACCCATTTCTTTGCTAGTGTGTTAATTATAGATCTTATATGGGCATTATAAAAAGCTCCCTCACTACCTACGAAAGCTGCTACTGCCATTTTAATTTCATGTTACATATTAATATAATAAAACCAACCTTCGAGTTTGCCTTTTTCTTCATCTATGTATAATATTGTTGTTAAATTTGTATTTCTAAAGTGGTTTATTTTTGTATTTCTAAAGTGGTTTATTTTTGTTTCTATAGTATTCTAGATATAATTTAAGAAATATTTTAAACTTTTTAAAATAAAACAATTTAAAAAATGTATATTAAAGATTCCGCACACAAACTTTATTTAGGCGGGTCTTAAATATTGTATAAATTAATAAATTTTATTTGATTTGATTTTTATAGCAACTGGATCCTATTTACCCTAGGGTCTATTTAAATTTAAATATTATAAATAAATACTACCACCTAATTTTATCGAAGATTTAAAAAAGAATTTCTTAACGTATTTCTAATTCAGTTAAAGTATCTATTGGCACCATGAAGTACCTAACTGTACAATAATTCTAATATGTACCTAAATCTTTTCTTTGCAACACATTAAGGACAATATAAATAGTACAATAATAGAATCACGAGACAAATAAAATTGTAGATGTAATTTTGACCTAGTTATAAAGTAGGAAGATCTATGGTATATGCGGCTGACCCACTGTCAGAGGTGGACTGGCTGAAGAGAATTGAGGAAATTGCGGAGGATGTCCTAGGTCAAGGAAATTTTATCTGGATTAAGTGGTTAATAAAACAAATGGCAATTTTTAGTTGTCCTTTATACAGGATGGTTCAACTAACAAGAAATAAGCAAGATAAACAACTTTATTTTTGGGAGAGTACTAAAAATACTTTTTTCAAATTCGAATGTTATTAAATTAAAAGATTTATTGACTTACCTGGTAAGGAAAATGGGTACAAGTTTAAAGAATTCCGTGAACATGAGTCACATTATCCTTATCTTCGTGTTATAGGGAGTGAGGTCAGTAATTATTTTCGGCGCGAAAGAGACTCAACGCAGGTTCGTTGCTTTCTATTTTCTGTCGGTTTTTAGCTCGAACTCAAAAGGATATGCGCATATAGTGGGACGGATTTGTGGCAGGCTCGTTAGAAATTAGTTTGCTCGTTTCGTTCTCCTCATACTATATATACATCTAAGTAAAAGGTTCGTAAGAAGTTTGTGGCGGGTTCAACTTGCCATACGGATCAGACGAAATTGTAGAAGGCTCGCGACAGGCCATATTTATACGCACCTTTAGATAACTAATAAAATAACACTGATAATATTTATTTCATAGGCAGGTACATAACTGTATTTTATTTGGAAAAGAATAAAAATATATGCATTTCCTTTAAAATTAGATATAATGAACTCCTTTTAACGAAAAATGTTAATAATTGGTACTTGCTACGTGAAAACGTCGATTTATAAAATTAGATGCATTTTCAAAAATATTTTCTCGTAACAGTCGCCCATTGTATGGTTTTTTCTACCATAATTAAAACGAAATCACACCACAAATTTTGCACCGTTCTTATACCGACGGGTTACAAATACGAAGTAATTAATGGCAAGAATAATGTGAATAATTATTTAAACTTGTACCTATTTGGGGATAAATAAAACTACATGAAAAAACTATTGAGGAAGACAAGGAAATATAAAATGATGGTTGATGGTTTTCAATTATAGACGAATCAAAGTTTGAAATATATTCAAGGTTTGATGTTATTTAAATCTTATTTGGACTTATTTAATTCAATTATTAGTTTCCACCATATTTTGGATCTACGAACTGATTCTTGTGAAATTGATTTTAGACATCAAAGTATGTGAAAATAATTAGTTGTAGACTTTTTAAAGGTTTTTTGATAGCGCTCCACTCGATAACAATTAAAGTTACGTGTATTGAGCGCTTAGGTTTAGAAGATAATGTTGAAAAATTAAAAATACGGAAGATAAGGTTTTTGTTAAAATATTCAATTCATTTTAGATGAAGTATACCTACATGAATACTAACAATCATATACCATGCAGAAAAAACAAGGCAAATAATTTTTGTTTGCTAGATGAGATCAACAACAAATAATTGCAGAGTAGTTAGTGATCATTTAATACCTAAGGTATAATTTGTTAAACAATGTGAGAGTCTATTTGCGCCGAAAATAATTTATAACCACAATATTTAATTTCATCGAAATAACTTTGTATCACAATACAGTGGAACCTTCTTCTACGGGAGACTCCAAATTATTAGTTTTTAAACGTGAACTATCAATATTCTTTAAAATAAATTCTTCGAATTATAATAAAAGGTTTCAGTCCTTCTAAAAAAAACATTTGATGGATAATAATATTCTTTAAAAACGGAATTAATAGAAAGGATACTAAACTGTAATAAGTGTGTAAAGTTGCCTTTTTCTAACGAATGTTAATTTTGACAATCACAGAGTTGAAAAAAATTTACCAAAATCGTCATCCACGGTATATTTACTTTAGATTAAATCGATGAAATTTAAAGAAAATTGTGATCAAAATAAAAAACTGTTGATAATTTGTAACACAATTAAAATAAGTAAAAATAATTTACTTTTCTTATAAAAATATAACATAAATGGTAATTTAAAATAAAACGTATTATTTTGTTGCTATATATAATTTTTTAAATATATTACTTGAAAAAATGTAAAACTTTACGCACTCCGTAGCGTTCATAAAGTACGTACTTTACGCACGGTAGTAGAAAAAGGTAATTTTTCCATTTCTGCCGACTTATCGTATTTTGGCTCTGAATCCCAGATATATTATATTAAACTTTTAACCTTCTACAGATGTACTATTCCTCAATGCAACGGTCAATTTTTTAATTCGCTTATTATCTAAATTAACACGGTGATGAAGATATATGGTAGGGACCTCGTTGGAAATCTCCGTTGCTACTTACAATAAAATATCATACAAATCTAAAACTAAATAATTTAGTTATACAAAGCAACAATTCACTACAACATTGCATTCAAAAATATACGAAGTTATTTCAAAAGATTGTTAATCATTTAAATTTATCTACGAGGGTCATGATAAAATTTCTTACATAGATACTTGAAAATCATACAAGGAGCTTCCAGCGACAAGTTCAGGGGCTGGTAACTCAAATGGAAAATCATGAGGAAGGTATTTTAGTACCACTCCAATTAACGGGATGGCGCTCGATCGAAATGTCATGTCAGTTGTCAGCTCGTCAAAACTTCAAACTTGGAAAAATTAAAATAGCTGTTGCATTTGAAGATGTATTGGATTTTGATTCATCTAGATTTATTTTTCAACTACTTCCAATTTTAAGCATGTTTTCAAAAGATGGGAAGATGGATTTCAGCAACGAACAATAAATCACTCCCAAATATTGGTAGTGATGCAATTTACACCACATATTAAATATACGATCGTCATATTAAGGATAACCAAACAATTTGTAATGTAATAAGTGTCTTAAGAAAAATGCATCTTGCACTGGCACCAATGGTAAGTAATATTTACAAACTTCTTTTTGATTCAGTGTTAAAATAATTGGTTTGTTATTTAAATGATCATTGTCGTAAAGAAAATATTGGCCCTCCAAAATACCCTGTAGATCGATGAAATATTTGAGCCTCAGCTATCAGTATCAAAAATTGATTCAATGCCATTGACATCAAACAAGAAAACTTATCCCAAACTCTTCAAGGGTCCAAACGTGTGTAAGTTTAATTAAGCTCGAAAGTTAAATTCATTTATCACAGTGCCCAGATGATGAATAAGAATTTGATAACTACAAGTGCTGTACAAATAAATCAATAAAACAATTATCGGATAAAGAAATACTCCTCGACCTAACTAGTCGACTCAATAAGCATATGGCAAATTTTATCCACACTCAAATTCACCTTGATAGTAAGACACCAAAATGATGATACTTCAACTTCAATTTTTTCAAACTTATTTGCCACTCCAAGTCGCAAAACTTGCTCTTGATTTGAGCACTTATATATGCCTATTTTGTTACAGAAAACATTTTTGATAGGTTTGTTTTATAAATAATTATTTAAATGGTGTAAATGCATATTTGTCTAAGTATTTCCATGTTTAAATAGACATTATATAATGTGGTGTTAATTTACTGTAATAAAAAAAATAAAATTGCATTTTATTTCAAGTTTGAAATTAATGCGAAAATATAATGAAGTAAAATCAAATTAAAATATAAATTGGCAAAATATTTGACTAGTTTCAAATCACAAAACAGTCAATATGGTTGTCTTACGATTTAAAACTAGTCAAATATTTCTTCAATTTATTTTTTTTTTTGTTTGATTGTCTTCATTACATTTTTGCCCAGCTTTCAAAAAGCCCGCTAGTATCACTCCAAATTGATAGATGGCAGCACATCGCCTCAGAATTTTACCATTGAGTTTCCCATCTATTCACATTACCGTAATCTATGGACAAGTTTGAACATCTTCAAATCAACCAACTATCTTTAGGTATTGCTATTGATTTTGAGTGTAACTTCTCACACATCGATGTCGCCACATTTATTATAAATTAATATATTAAAGTAAATTAAATACATATAAAGACCTTGAGATTGAGCGTTCCAAATCATAAAAAAATGCAGAATCTGATGTCCTTTATAGAGGACAATATGAATAAAAGGGTTTAAATAATTATTCTGTAAAAATGTTTACCTATGCCTCCAATTAAATGGCACTCAATTCAAAAAAGTATGTCATAAATTCTTCCACAGATAGATTACCTAAAAATAAGTGGATTTGGCTATATTTTACCTATATCAAAAACTGGCTCCTAACAAAGTTACAGGGCTTTAAACTAATATTCAAAAAAACGTTTTGTTTTTTTTGTTAAAGTTTGCTGTTGCGATTTTTTCTTTGAATTTTTTGCCTGTACTGTAGATTTGAAGGCCCAATATTCTAATGCGAAAAAAAATTAAAGTGACCCCCTTAAAAAAAGTTGGGAGGTTGGGTACCTTTTAACCCCCCGTATTTTTTTGACATAAAGAAACTTGCTTTATTGTTCTTAAAATCAAAAAGAACTATGAATTTTTAAGTTTTTTTTATACCGAAATGAACTTTGTATCTTTTTTAGTTAACGACCCTATTTACAATTTTTTATTTGAATTTCTACAGCAATCCGTCTGTCGTGGACTTAACATATCAACAAAACTAAGAGTATGTCAGGAGTTATTGCACAAAAAACTATAAGCAAAGTTTTGCAGTAGGTACAGCCAGAAAAATAATGTTGGATGACTTTTAGAATAATTTATTCATTACATGACAAAACTTTCAGAACATTTGATATCAATAAAAACATAAAACAACTAAACAATAATAATTATACAGGATGATATAAAATGTACACAATAAATTCTAACAAAAATGCATATAAAAATCAGTGGTGTGTCTAGGGCTGTTCTTGAGCCGCCAAAAACTAGCTCTTTTATTTATATTTTTGTATTTAAGAAGGAGAAGGACATGTTGAACATTTACTAAATTAAATGGTTTATAAAATATGTATAATAAAGTCAAGTGTTTATTTTTAATTGTTAATTTTTTGTTAATTGTTTAATTAAAAAAATATTTTTTTTAATTACTATTAAATCTAATAAAAAAATTTCCAAAATAACGTTTTTTTTATCAGTGGCATGGTAAACCCATGAGGATGGGTGACACATTTATGGCGCCAATCCAATATTGATAAATACGTTTTTTACAAAAATATAAATAAAAGAAGTAGTTTTTGCAGGGGCGGCTCAAGCACAGTCCTAGGCACACCACTGATTTTTATATGCGTTTTTTGTACAATAACTCCTAACCTACTCTTAATTTGGTTGATATGTTTTAAGTCCAGGACGGACAAATTGCTCTAGAAATTCAGTTAAAAAATTGTAAATAGCTCGTTAACTAAGAAAGATACAAAGTTCATTTCGCTAGTTATTTTTGATTTTAAGATCGATAAAGCAAGTTTCTTTATGTCAAAAAAAATACGGGGGGTTAAAAGCAGTGTTGCCAGTCTAGTACAATTGTACTAGATCTAGTACATTCTCTGAGAATCTGGTACTCTAGTACACTCGAAACAAAATCTAGTACTTTTTTCAGCGTATGTTTCCAAATTAAAATAGTTGTTAAAAATTATTTCGAGATAAAATAGTAGACATTTCTCGAGAGATAAAACATTGTTTAAAAAATTGCACGAGAGATCAAATATTTTTTAAAAATGGCTCGAGGGATAAAATACTATTGAAAAATTTGTTAAAATAAAAAATATTGTTCAAAATTGACTCAAGAGATACCTACTATTAGAAATTTCTCGAGAGATAAAACATTGTTTAAAAATTCCTCGAACGATAAAATACTATTAGAAAATGCTCGAAAGATAAAATATTGTACAAACATTGCTTGAGATATAAAACATTGATAAACATTTATCGAGAGTTAAAATATTGAGGAGTTTGCTAAAGAGATAAAAAAGTTGTTAAAAATTGCTCGAGAGATAAAATAATATTAGAAATTTATCAAAAGATAAAATATTGTTTAAATATAGCTCATGAGATAAAAAAGGTTTAAAAACTGTTCGAGAGATAAAATAGACTCATAAGTTATTAAAATCTTATTCAAAAATTACTCGAGGATTAAAAATACTGTTAAACATTTCTCGAGAGATAAAATATTGTTTAAAAATTGTTAGAAAGGTAAAAAATGTTAATAAAAATTGCTCGAGAGATAAAATAGTTTAAGAAATTATTAAAATTTTGCTCAAAAATTGCACGAGAGATATACTATTTTTCAAAAATAGCTTGAAAGGTAAAAAAGCTGTTAAAAATTGCTTGAGTGATTAAATAGTGTTAAAAATTGTACAAAAAATTTTGCACAAACATTTCTCGAGGGATAAAAAAGTTGTTAACATTTGCTCGAGAGATAGAATACTTTTAGAAATTTGTTTTAAATTGTTTAAAAAACTGTTCGAGAGATAAAATATTATCAAAAGGTGTTAAAACCTTTTTCAAAAATTTTGCTCAAAAATTACACGAGCTTGGAAGGTAAAAAAAGGCTGTTAAAAATTGCTCGAGTGATTAAATAGTGTTCAAATTGTACAAACATTGCTCGAGGGATAAAAAAAAGTTGTTAAAAATTGCTTGGGAGATTCAATACTGTTGGAAATTTATCGAGAGGTAAAATATTTTTCTAAAATAGCTTGAAAGATAACGAAACTATTAAAAATTGCTTGAGTACCTAAATAATGTTAAAAATTTTACAAAAAATGTTGTACAAACATTGCTCGGAGAATAAAAGAAGTTGTTAAAAATTGCTCGAGAGATAGAATACTGTTAGAAATTTATCGAGAGATAAAATATTGTTTCAAAATAGCTTAAGAGATTAAAAAAGATTTGAAAACTGTTCGAGAGATAAAAGAGTATCAAAATGTATTAAAATATCTTATTCAAAAACTGCTTGAGAGATAAAATAGTGTCAGAAATTTGTCGAGAGATAATATATTGTTTAAAATTGTCGTGTTCGTGTTCTCTATAAACCTTTTTTTGCTCTTTAATGACCATACTTCATATTTAGAAAAATTTGGTAATTTTATAGAATCTAGTACATTTTTATGAAATCTGGTACATTTTTTAGATAAATCTGGTACATTACAAAAATATATTCTGGCAACACTGGTTAAAAGGTACCCAACCCCCCAACTTTTTTTAAAGGGGTCGCTATATTTTTTTTTTTCTTAGAATATTGGGCCTTCAAAACTACAGCACTGGCAAAAATTTCAAAGCAAAACTCGCAACAGCAAACTTTTTACAAAAAAAAAATCGTTTTTCTGAATGTTAGTTTAACGCCCTATAATTTTGTTAGGAGCTAGTTTTTGATATAGGTAAATAAATATAGCCAAATCCACTTATTTTTTGGTAATCTATCTGAGGAAGAATTTATGACATACCCTGTATATTTTGTGTTATTGACAGATTGAATATCTATTAAATGTTTCTGAGTTATTTTAATTTACAGAATTGTATAGGGTGGTTAGTTATTATAATTTAATGTTAAACAATTGTAATGAAAAAATTGATAATTTTTGTAAATCTGCCTCGACAGTTTCTTTTACTAACTCCCAATTACTTGATTTGTAGAAAACTGCCGCATCGTCGACAAAACTGACCATTTCACCTGCAACGTGTAGTTCAAATAAGTTATTTAAATATATGTTAAGTAGTAGTGGACCGAGTACTGTTCCTTGTGGAACACCACACGTCATAATTTTAGGATCATTTACGGCACCGTTAATATTGACTAATTGTAGACCCTGAAACCAATGTTTTCTATTGTTTCTAATAGCTGTTGAAGGTTTCGCGAATGTTTTTGCGAGATCGGAAAAGATACAAAGTGAAGGTTGGTTTTTGTTTATTATTTTTTGTCAATATCGCATTAGCATCCGCAGTTAGTGTATTTTCCCGAAACCCATTTGTTTGATATGATTTCATATTTATTTAGGAACAATTTAACATTTTCGTTTTCATTCTTTTTTTTTAATTTGTTCCTGCATTGGAAATTATTGTGATCGGTCGGTATTTACTTCGAGCTTGTCTCCATTTTGTATGAATGAGAATTATCAGATTCTTTTAGAATTGTCCCATTATTATCTCAATTATTAGGTACACAAAACCAAAATTTGAAACGCTCGAAAAAATCGCAAAATTTATTTTAACAAAAAAAAATGCGACATTAAAACACAGCATTTCGTTCAATTTTCGATAAATATAGTCTTTTATCTGACAATTATCCCCGCAAGGTCGACAAATAAAAAACGGTTTCCCTAAATAACATTTTTTTTTTTTAACATTTAGTTAATAATGAATGAAAATAATGTACACAGGTATGTGGACATTTATGTTTTATTGTATTATAATATGTATAGGTATTATTTTAAAACTATTTAATATACGAGGATGGGATGAATTATTCCCAGCCTGACTTGTAGTGGGCTAGGATTTTAATCATTTATTGTTTTATTTAATGTCACACATAATTAGTTTTTTTGTGAAATATCGAAAGTTTGTGTCCAGTGGTTTGTATTTGATAGTCCGCTATAATACTAATCAATTTCTAAAACCCCAACCGTGAAATGAACTTAAAGAAAAAAGAGTGTAGTTCGACGATAAAGTATTGTTGAAACGTGTTATACTCGGACTTAAAATTGAAGTATCTCGGCGATTTTGCATATTGTTCCTTTTTGAAATAATCATACTAGTCTAATATCAATCATGAAAAGAGTTATTCAGAATATTATAAATCGATCTTTCAACGTAGCTGTGACCAAACAATAAACAACAAAATTACATATTATGAGTTAACTCTAGTTAACAGTATTGCTGCTTTTTCTGAATACTTTATTTTTAATCAATATGATAAAATTATAAAAAAATTCAACAATGTTTTCAAAATATGCTGGAACTACTATTTATGACTAGATCTTTTGTATGAATCTTAACCAAAAAACAATGTGTGATCTCTAAATTTTATAGATTGATGATTCGAAATCATGTGTATGTATCTCATGTCATGTAACATTCACAAACAGCTAAAAAAATCTTTGACACCCCTAGGGACAACGACTAGTTCTCTAATATAAATTCTTCTGTAATCACAACTTATTCATCCCTGAAAATAATTTGCAACAATATGTCTTCCTAATTAATCAATGTTGAACATCTAAAAATGTATCGTTCTTTCTCTACTGCTGCGTACAACAAAACTATGAGTAGAATATTCAGATATCTTCCAAATAAGTTATGGATTTACCTTGTTGTAAGATCAATCTTGACTCGTTACTAAATCATAAAACTGTCTGTCATCATTATACAGCCAACCAAACAATCTTTCAATTTCCTGCAGTTTTAGTTATTCTGAGTTTCTTACCTGTTTCTTTGCTGTTTTTCATTTCTCCAATCTACTGCCTAATTCTCTCAATCTCTTACCCCAGTCTTCATCTGCTTCCAATTCTAACAATTTTCTACTGAATTCGTTGATCTTCTTTTGATTTTCTTTGCCCACTCTTTAATATTAGATTGTTTTTTATAATTACTCTTCAAAATAAGGTTTTATGATTTGACTATTAGATTTTACAGATATATGCGTTTAAAAATGGAAATATTCACTGTAAATGAATTAAAGTATGCAAGGCTGGCCTGTATAATTTTAGTGTTAATTTATTTTGTTTGGATCAAAAAACTGTTAAGAAATGTATTATGGATTCGTTTTTTTTAACTGTTTTTAACTGTACTACAATATTTATCTAAGCATTTTCTTTTCCCAGAGTTTTTAATATGTTATAATCCTCAAATCTTTATCATTACTGTCATTATTTTTTTATCTATAACATCCTGAGAATTTTTTTTGTTTCAGAGAAGAAAACTATGGATCAGAAGCCATGAGCAGTATCAACCATGTTCAACAAACGAATCCAAACCCAAATCCAAAGAATCCCCCTATAGCCCCATCGGAAAGCCCCAGCCCCTCGAGTGCCTTAGAACCTGGTTCCACACTAGGCATGGAAATAACTTTAGTTAATTCACCACAAGACAATAGTGAAAATGACAATGGACGACTGCCGGATGTTGTTGTCGAAACAAAAATATTCGAAGAGGAAGAACAAATTCATGAAACTTATTTCTCTATAGCTATACAGGTTTTTATTCCATTTCTGATTGCTGGTTTCGGCATGGTCTTTGCAGGATTAGCTTTAGATAAAATTCAGGTTAGTTTAATTTTACATTTTTGTCGGTTCGAAGATGGCGCAAGGTCTCTATGATTTACGTCAAATGATGTCTTGAAAAGCAGTCAGAGGAGTTTTAAGTAGACACAATTTCCTGTTAGATCATTGGTGGCTGAAGAACGATGAAGACAGCAAATGTTATTATACCATCTGGTATAAACATCCTTTATGCATCCTCCAAACGCAAGGATATTTTGCTCACAGCTATCGGTCCATTGTGAAAAATCCCTCCCCTTCTAACTTTTTAACTTGCTATAATATGTCATTGGTTTTGCTCCGTACATAGTAAACATTTTCCGTGATTGATGAATATTTTCATTTTTAGCACTGGCCAGTTTTTGAAGAAATAACAGAACTAGTAATATTGATTCCCGCTCTTTTAGGATTAAAAGGTAACCTAGAGATGACATTAGCATCACGATTATCAACACAAGCTAACTTAGGTCATATGGATACGATTAAACAAAAATTAAACATTATCGTGGGAAATTTAACATTAATACAGGTAAGCAATATTTATGTTTTATACAATAATAACGAGTAATTCATAAAATATTATTCAATGATTTTTATAACCAATATTTCATTCTTCATTAATAGTTCCGCAATTTATTTATTCTAATTAAAAAATATAAAGCAAAATTGTGAAATAATCTAATGGGTGTTAAATTAAAAAAAAATTATCTGCCACTCTCAGTCTACTAAGGTGTCCTTTGAGTCGGCAATGCCGAATAAGGATCCCGTTACAATGCGTGGCCTATTCTTTATCAGGCGAATACAGATTTTCGATCTTTTCTGGTCATAATCACCCAGAAGTATCTTAACCTGTCTTAGCACCAAAAAATTGTTTCAATTATCGCTTCTTCTATTGTCCAATTTTTTTTAAATCTCTCCTCCTTATATTGTGTTACTGTTGATACCGCAGAACGCTTCAGGTCCCAAAAAGGGTGTTGCAAGACTCTCTGCAATTTCGTTGCCCTTTACCCCGTTACGTCCCGCGATTCAAGTGAGCGTAACTGTATTTTCCTCGCCTAGATCATTCAGTTTTTGTAGATATCTACAGACCATTTTTGAGCTGATTACGTAAAAGCTCAAAGCTTTGATGGCTGCTTGGCTATCGGACATGATGATAATCTCTTGTTTTGCGATAGTTTCTCTCGATGTTGAACTGGATACTGGATACACTTCTCAATGGCGTGAATTTCCGTCTCTAAGATGCATGGATATATACCCAAACTTTCAGAGTGCATGGTTGCAGGCCCATACACTCCTATTCCAGTTCCTCCTATGGTTTTGGAACTATCCGTGTACTACTTAATTCCATTCCTTTCTGTTGCAAGCTCGATAGATTATTGACTCCATTCTTTGTTGCAGCCCAGCTCTGGGGTTTTGAAGTTTTTCACAAAACTGCATTTCTTCCTCATTTCGTCCTGGGGCATATTCATAGTTTCTTCTTTATGGAACTAATAGACTAGAGGTATTTGAAGATTTGAGAACGAGCCTGGCCCGAATTAGCTCATCAAATTTCTGTCTAGTGGAAAGAGCATTTGTTTAGAGAACAAAGATGTCTGGGTTCGAATCCCGCGGACGACAAGCTTTTTTCATATCTCCAAGTATGTTGTTTTCACCCTTGTGGTTCGGGGATGATCTTAATATTTCCACAACTTATTTCAAATATTTATGACTTTTTGGATTTTGATTTGCGATCTACGACATATTAAATTCACAATTTTAATAGACTTTCTTCTGATTACTCCGTTCCTGATCATTATGTATATTTTTCTTTTTGCCACGTTCTCTACAATTAAATGTAGAGGGGTTAGCTTTAAGATCACCTCCAATGCGGTCGTAGAGGACAGGTTCTCATTGCATAGGCTAGTTCTTTGACTTTTGAGATATTAGCTCTCGTAATAGCTAAACTAGTTCTGTTACTCCAGGCTACGGCCACGTAGTGATTAGTGATAATTGGTCTCACTATTTCTGTATACATCCATTGCAGTGAGTTCGGGTTACATCCCCATCTTTTTCCTGCAATGTTCCTGCATATAATTTGGGCTTTTTGGCATTATTTACTAATTCCTTCTCATGTATGTTCCTGAGAAGTTTGCTGTCCAGGATTAGGCCAAGATATTTGACTTCTTTTTTTATTATATATCTATCCCGTCTAATTTGACAGTTTTGAAATTCCAGTTTTCAGCTACTTGAAAAAGGTACTAGTATTGTTTTGGTAGGGTTTATACTAAGTCACACCTTCCGGTACCATCTTTTGTTGTGTTCTAGTCCCCTTTGGACTATATCACATAGGATATTTATAAACTTGCCCCTTGCAAATATGATGTCCTCGGCATAACCTTGACAGGGTATGTCGAGGTCAGGTAATATGCGTCTACGGTTAGGCACATTAGTGGGGATAGACCTCCTCCAGGGGGCCATGCTCCTCACCCCGAGATTAAAATTTGTACATAATACATGCGTCTTTTATTTAGGTTGACCATATGCACAGCATTTCGTGAGGGATCTCTGCCCTCCCCCCCCCCCCCCGAGATTAAAACTGTTACAGTGTTACAATACATGAGCCTCCTATTAGCCTGTGCAATACGCTACTATTGCCAAGCAAAAGTAATAAGACTTGGGGCCTGCTCAAAGAAGGGTCGAGAACAAATTTTAAAAAAAGTTCGTCACTGTTTGAGAAGCTTTAAATAAAAAAAACTTCGTGTTTAGCATTAAAAAAAATATACTCACCCCGCATTTTTAATTAGCATGACACCCCCTCCGAATATCAGCCTGGAGCCGTCCTTGTTGTGGACCTCCTCTGACTGTGCCGATGGAGATCCTGTCTTGCCTTATCTGTCTGTGTCTCTGCAGTTCTCGTAGATGCCATTCATCTGGATGTAGTGCTCCTTCTACGTCTAAGAAGGCACACACGATCGTTTATTTGTTTGTAAATGCTTCCTGCATTTCGTCAGTCAGCTGTACCAGGACAGTTTCCGTCGATCTTTCTGCTCGGTACGCGTGTTGGCTGTGGTAGGGAGGTACCCTCTCTAGGATTTCTGTTCTGATATAATTATCAACAGCCTTCTCCATTGTTTTTAATATAAAGGATGTGAAGTTGATTGATCAGAACGATTTAGGATATGTGCTATCATTTTCCCCAACTTTTGAAATAAAGGTAAATCTGGCCTTTCTTCATGATATTGGTATATATCCAAGTTTCAGACTGCTCCGGGATATCCGGATTATATATTAGACATACAATGGATATCAAGTAGGGCACTGCGCACCTGGGAAACATGGTTGCCAAAGAGCTTTAAGCCATAACCCTGGTCGGAAGTATAGCTACCAGTACCCAATAGTTTTAATAAATGCAGTAAGTTATCTAAGGGTCGATTCCACCGTTGTATTAAACGGAGATTAAAATGATATTGTTAATGTAAAAATGTCATTTTAAACTTCGTTGTTTAACACAACGGTGGAATCGGTCCTAAGTAATAAATGACGTATTGTGCAACTACTGAATTTTTATTTGGGACCCAGGCAACATCTTCTAAAAGCGTCAGGTTTTTATTTCCTATAGTTGACGTATAAGAAACCATAAAATGGTTGGATAATTGTATAAATTTCACCTCCGGCTCTATACTCTGTGGACACCCGGCTTGAATATGGACAGAGTCAAAGGATTTATTAAAGAAAAGTGAAATAATTCTTATTCAAAAAATGATCAATTATTTTGTTTACATTTTTTTTAGTGCCAGGCCATTGTGGTAGGATTCCTGGGAGCTCTAGTAGCTGTAGTGATGGGAGGCATAAAGAGCAACGACGTTGAATTGGACCACGCTTATCTATTGTGTGCTAGTAGCCTAGTAACTGTTTCAATAGCTAGTTTCGTATTGGGATTAATAACAGCTGGTGTCATAGTATTATCAAGATACTGCCATATTAACCCCGACAACGTTGCAACTCCTATAGCTGCTAGTTTAGGAGACATAACCTCACTCACCCTACTGTCTTGGGTCGCAACATTATTGTACGACTCCATAGGTAAACAAAATAGCTAACCATTTATTAATTTGTTATATATTATTAATAAAAGAAGTGATTATTTCATTTATTTCTGTATTTTTGCAGGTACCCAAGATTGGTTAGCACCAGTCATAATAGCAGGATATATCCTCGCTATTCCACTCTGGGTTTGGATAGCCAAAAGAAACTTACAAACCCGGGACGTCTTATATCACGGCTGGACTCCAGTAATGGGTGCCATGCTAATAAGTTCTATGGGAGGATTAATCCTAGATTTCATGGTATCTAGGTTCGAAGGCATAGCCGTCTTTCAGCCTGTCATAAACGGAGTAGGAGGGAACTTGGTTGCAGTACAAGCTAGCAGAATATCAACAGCGTTACACAAACAAGCTGAGCTTGGAATTCTATCAGCTG
This sequence comes from Psylliodes chrysocephalus, assembly GCA_927349885.1. Taxonomy (NCBI): domain Eukaryota; kingdom Metazoa; phylum Arthropoda; class Insecta; order Coleoptera; family Chrysomelidae; genus Psylliodes; species Psylliodes chrysocephalus. The sequence continues at coordinate 9,042,455 of OV651826.1, read as the reverse complement.
AAAATGGTACCGACGAGGATACTGTAATATTCATTTCTCCAGTTACTTGTTTTTGCGGTAAAGGCATGCATAATAGAACTTCTAGGGTACTAATGTCGATGGTCATACCAGGTCATCTAATCTTCATATACACAATAGATTACATTAAAAATGGAGATCCTTCACTAAATTCTTGGTTTGTTGTAGTATATCTATGTGCAGCCTTCATGCAAGTTGCTACACTGCTCTATGTGGCGTACATAATGATACATTGGATGTGGAAGAAAAAAATTGACCCAGACAACTCAGCTATTCCATATTTGACATCTATTGGAGATCTTTTAGGGATATCATTATTAGCCATCGCTTTTCAGTTCTTGTACCTCATCTCAGATCATGATCCGGAAACACCAGCAACATGATTTTACTTTTTTGTTACTGTTAAAATATCGATTAATTTTTCTAATATAAGTACATCTGTTGTGATAAATATAAAGGATATTTGTCGTTATAGAAACAAAAGTTATGAATTTTAGATTAGAATCGAATTCAGAGAATAATATATAGATTATAGTACGATTGCAGAAAAAAATTGTTTCAAAAGTTAATGGCTGTATTTTTGTTAATACATTTTATTTTTAATCTAGTATTTTTAATACAACCAAACAATGTCCTTAAACCGATGGCTAAGAGAGGATAAATATTGTATGTCTAGTTTTAAATCGAGTTTACCCGAAATAACATTTTTGGACAAACAATATTTGTCCTCATAGCCATCGATATGGTCCTTCACATGTCCCAAAAATTTACAATAAATTTCGTAAGTTTTGATTTCATTCAAAATGTTAAAATAAATATTTTTAAATGGAAATTTCTGGGAATCAAAATTTGATTACTAAAAATAAAGAAAAATTTAAAAAAAGACCGTATCACTGAAACATGGACCGACCTTTTTCTTCCTAATTACTCCTTTGGACAAACCGGTTCAAGCAAGAATGACGTTCTCCTAAGTAAGAAACTAGAGTGTTGAAAGTAATTTATCTTTGCTTCTATTTGGATATAATTCAATGCCTGCTGTGGTATTCGCCATAGAAGTTGTTTTTCGGTGAAAATTATCGCTCGGCGTTTATGTGACACGGTTTTTTAGTTTCTCTCGTTTTCCTTTATTTTTGAATTGGTCACATTCGAGAAATGGAATTTGATTCCTTTGATAATTGCCAGTCTGGTTATTATTCCGCCTTGTTTTATGAACTGGGTATCACAGGAAACCTTGATTTTGTTTACTAATTGTTACACATATACAACTTCTATTGGAAATCGGAAGTGAGAATGTATTGATATAATCAAAGTGGTATCAAAAAAAAATTAACTCATCCTGTAAACTTGCCTAACAAAATTCACCTCAATCCAGGTTCCTTTTACATTTATCCAGAAATATCAATAATTTGGACAAACAAAGAAAATCTTACCTCCAACCTTTCTATAATGTGCTTAATGACGGATTTCCACTCACAATTTAATTTTGATACAAAAAAAAAATATATTCCCAGACAACACACCAAATCCCAGAGATATCTGCAGAATATCTTTTGTGGATATCCAATATATCCACAGGATATCAGAAATATTCCGTGGATCTAATATGGATATCCAAATGTCCGTCTATATCCAGGATATAGAAGATATTCGGATATTCAGCAAAATATTTTATGGGTATCTTTAGTAGAGGTTCATAAGTAACCAATGATTATTGAATAACGTCGAAAGAAAATAGCAGAGATAAAAAATATTTTCAACACTCAAAATATTTTCAACACTCTGCCTTTGATTTTATTATTAGGTATCGCCATCTATACTTAGTAAGCAGAATCAAATAACATCTAGTGGATATCCACGATGGTTTGCGTTAGCGCCTAGACTTTGATATATTTAGCGGATGTTCATGGAATATTGAATACACCTTAAAAAAATTAATTTTAAATATCTGAACGGTACTATTAGCCACAATGGCGTAATTTTTTAATAATTTGTTATATAATTACTATTATTTATGGACATTTGCATGTCTATAAATTATATTTCATGGATATCCAAAGGATTTGGTGTGCTGTCTGGGTTAATTTCACTACATTTGTTTTTAAAGATTTTCTTTTTGGCGCACTTCGCCATCCTTCTTAGCTATCTCTCACCTTGTCTTCTTTCTTCTACATCAATTTACTCTGCTTCTATATTTAAAACTGCTTCTAACCTTGCTCTGCTATCTGGTCTATTCTCTTTCAATGTTATAAAATAAATTTACCTTCCTAAACCCTTTCTTTTCCAAAAATCTAACTAACAATACCCTTCCAAATTTCAAAACAATCCCTTCTGACATTTCAATTTCAAAAACATCATGAGTGTCCCAAACAAATTTTAATTTCCAGACCATTAACCATCAATGTATTTTTTAATATTTTTTTTTATCAAAATTGTGATTAGCAATCCAGTGGTGTAGATAGGGAGATCAAGGGCATCAATGCTCTCTATGAGTCTTCGAAAATGTATTGTATTAAATAAAAAGGCTCTTCATCTATGTATACATGAAATTTTAGAAGTCATATCCCCCATCGCAAAAAGGTATCTACGCCACTGACCAATAGTTGGGTGGTGAATAAATTGAACATTATGAAAAAAATTAATCAAGAGGGTTAAAAAAAAAGTTGTTATGGGAATGTTTGATTACTATTGATTGAGAATTGTTAGAGAATTGTCAAGAGTGTTGTATTTTTTATCGAGTTGTAAATATTAATTTAATTTGTTGAAAATGTTTACGGAGAGAATATATATAAATATAACATTAGAAAGAATTTAAAATTAAAAGACGATCAGGCAGCAATGGACAGGAGTGCAGAAACCAGCAGTAAGCAGTACAGAGAAGGAAATAGGGCACAGAGAGAAGATATTTACAAACCGTGATTTTTGTTGTGTATATAACATAATAAATTAGCAAATATTTTAGAAAATTGAATCTACCTCATATTGACATTGTAATCGATTGAACATTTACTATAAACTTGAAAGGTAGTGAAATTTATTTTAGCAAAGCTGGGCGGTTTAAAATTTACAAAATCAATCCACCTTTCCCGTGATTCGATAATTTCGCATTATTCATGCTTGAAAAAAGCGCGATACTTTTGAATCTAGTAATTTTCCAAACTTATTTTCTGCCTTTCTCTTATCCTCTCGCCCTACCTACAACTGTTGGGATGGCTACGACGGTCATCGAGACTCATCACGGCCATATGCACCATTGTCCAGCTAAGTCCTCTGTTATCTAACAGTAGTATAAAAAATAACAGTGTGTTAACATAATTTGCTATGCACCATCTATGTACCATCTATTTACCAGTTTCAGTAAGAAATCAGTCTGTTACGTATATATTACTGTTCATATCCTATAAAACCTTATATAGCCCTTCAAAATAAACAAGTAAAATTAAAATAGTCTGATAAGTAAAATTAACAGGCCAAATTTGGTTTGTTACATTAACAACGCCTTTAACAGATTGTTAGTCGTATTTTGTAATGGTGAATACAAAATTGTCAATTTAACAGTCAGTTATGTAGTTAACTCTCTGATAACTATTAACAGAAGAATGGTGCATATGGCCGTCAGTACGTGTATTTTTTGCCACAACTCCATATAGTAGGGGAGCCAGCGACCCTTTTTTTGGTACATATTTGCACATGACTAAATTATAGGTAAATTTATCGTTTATTAATACCATGACGAAAATGGAAATACTTTGCTGCAGACGCACCATCAGCAGTGGAGCGTTCGACGTAGAAAATACTAATAAAAAAGCGCAAGCTCGAAACTTTCAGATATTTACATCAAAAGTTAATACATAAAAGTCTACTGCCATCTTGGTAAAGGTGGAAGACCTTCGAATTTGGAAAATAAAACTGTTATATGTTGTATTTATTTTTCTCTTTTTTTTTTCTACGATAAATATATATGTAATGAAAATCGTTTGGTGAAATCGTTGTGGCGGTGAAATGTCCTGGTAGCAAGCCGAATTTTAAGGTGGCAGCAAACTTTGTTCTGTTATCTTCTGATGAAAATAATATCTGAAAGTTTCAAGCTTGCGCTTTTATAACAGCATTTTCTACACAGGCTTTTTTCAAGACGTTGTCGTCGAGGGCTCCATCGCTGCAGGGACTGCAGCAAGGTATTTCCATGTTCTACAAGGTAAGAATAAACGAAATATTTGTAATTTTGCCATTCGCAAATAACACAGAAGTGATACTGGTTTCCCTACCAATAATAAAAGTTAAATACAAAACTCACTATCAAACGCAAAAACAAAATGAAATTTGCGAATGTATAATTGGATAGTAGGAAACATCAATTTTTTTATAAGGATAATTTTCTGATCGTAGTAGAAATTTATATAAATAAAAAGTTCACTAGTTTATTCGGACGTTATTATTGTTTTTATAAAATTTAAGTACTGGCACTACATATGTGTCGGAAACACTGTTCTATCTTCTGGTGCCAGTCAATATTTAATAAAACGATTACAAACATTTTAAAATAAAATTTAAAAAATGTTTGTAATCGTCCTCATATTTTATAAAAAATTTGCTGGCACCAGAAGATGGAACAGTGTTTTCTAAACATATGTAGTGCCTGTACTTAAATTTTATAATAACAATAAAAACGACCGAATAAACCAGTGAACTTTTTATTTACATAACAAATTTTGATGATTTTAAATAGAAATAGGATTTGCGCATGAGTAATACAGATCATCCATAATGGGACAGGTCTATTCACGAAGTATAAATACCAAGGAGTCCGAACGTAATGTTAGAGACAGAATTTTTGCCGGGCGCGCCACTTTTGAAGAAGTACTCGTTTCCTAAATTCTCATTTGCCTTTCGGTACGGCCTGAATATTTGCGCAACCAGTGGCAGAAAAAAGAACTAAGACCTGGGTTTAATATTTGTGTACATGAATCCTACAAAAAAGCCTATACCGTTAGGACTCCTTGGTATCTATACATCGTGGGTCTGTTGGAAAATAAATCAAGTGTGTAAAAAGAGGGACGTCATGAGGATTTTTGAAGGGTTTGTTTGTTGATTGTCGGCACAACTGTCAGTTGGAAATTTAATTTTGGAACGATCGAATGTTGGGTAAAGTTATAAGATAGAATGATTATTGTTTGCCATTGAATTGTATTTGAAAATATGAAATAAATAAAACAAGTTAAAAAAAGGTAAAGAAATTTTATTTGTAAAATGAGAAAGCGGAGAGTGAACAAAAATTGGTGAGCTGGGGAGCAACTGCAGAAGCAGACAAGTAGATCAAGAAAACACAAACAGACAGAGCAGGAGGGCAGTCGGAACAGAAGAATATGCCATTTTTTAAAATAAATTCTCTTATTAAATTGTTTTGTAAATTTAAATTGATTTTGCAGGTTTTGGGATTTTCGTTGATTGGAATTTCATATACTGGGTGATTTCATATTAATTACTTTGACAACATTTATTTGCACAAACTAATATTTTATCTAAAACTTAAACTTCGAAAGTTGGCGTATTTGTATGGACGTGTATCGTTTCTCAAACATTCGATACTTTCTAGATTTACTTAAATAAGAGCTTTCACCAAAATTGTTATTTTGAGATGTATCCACCAAAGTCTAGGTAACTATCCACAGTCATCCGTTGGGGGGTTTTGGAAGTTGATTTATTCGATCGAATATTCTTAGTTATCGGAAAAGTGGAGGCCGAAATAGACCTAAATAAGTGATTAGAGCGATGCCGGACTAGCTCAAAAATGGCTCGCACATTATTCTAAGGTATATAAACTTTAAAATTTACGAATAATTACACTTAAACTATCTTATTTATTTACTTATATATAACATTTTCAGGATGCAAAAAATACATAAAATATATAACTATTATCACATATAAAAACATTTTTATAAACACAATTATATAAATGGTTTGCAAATGGCAATTGAATGATCTATTCCACAAATAACTTGCTCAACATAACCACCAATTGCTACCTGGAAAATAAATCAAAAATGTATATTTAATAAAGTCATATGCAATAAAATTTTACTTTTAATGGGAAGAACTGGTCTTCAGGTCGACCTAATCCTAGACAACCATTTTTATTTCGTCCCCATATAAAGAGATCTCCATGATTTGTAATTGCAGCTGAATGGTAGAGACCACAAGTGATATCTATCACTGTAGAATCAGACTGGTAATCATTTTTACCAAATAGAGTATCTGGAATATGAATAGGCTTCCTGGATAGCTCCGCTACTGGACCTGTGCCTAATAATCCATATCCCCAGGAGAACACTTGTCCATTATCTAAAATAAGTTTATTTTTTACATTAAAAATAATTTAAATATCAACCACTGTTTCCCTACCATTTAGAACAAGGCAAAAAGCACCAGCAGTGGCTATACATTTAATTCTTCCTAAATTGCTGAGCATTTTTATATAGTGTGGGGAGGCAACTTGTTGGTCTCCTCCTGGTAAGGTCATCTGACCATATTCTGTATTTCCCCAACCAAAAACTTGACCTTTGTCTAGAAAAAAATAATTCAAGTAATCAAATAATAATAACATCATCAATGACTAAATAAAATTATTTTATTTACCATTTAGGGCTAGCACAAAATCAGATCTTGATGACAATTTTATTATCTTTTCATTCTGGATATCACCATTCACTTTTGTAAATTCACTACAATTGTTAAAATGTTCTAAACCTGTCTGACCATCTGCGCCCCAGCCACATGAGTATACACTACCATCCTCAGTGAGTATTAGACTGAAACATAAATATCTTGTTTTATAAACCTTGTTTTAACAGGATAAGTTATTATAGAGGCAGGTTGAACAATGAACAAGCTGGGAGAATACTGCTTATTCAGAAAATAGAAAAACATTAATTTAGTAAACTAGATTTAAATATTACTGACCATGCACTGCATCTTATTCTAAAATTATGTAAGAGTTGACTAAGCAGCTACCTAGGAGTAGGCCTACCATCACCTAAATTGCCGACACGGGACAAAAACCTGAAAAATCCTGTACATTTGGGTGAAATTCAAATTTTTATCCAGACATCTTTGAAATTTTTTTTTACAACAAAAATAAACATTTTCATTTGAAGTTTTTTTATTAATTTAAACTGCTGTTTGGCAAAATCAACATAAAAATGGGCGTGTTGGCATTCGGTGGTCAGGTATTTTAGCCACTCACACCAATTTACTGCTTATTTGGCTAAATCAGAACAGATGGCAGCCCTACCTAGGAAGCCTCATTATATCAATAGTTTTTCTCATGGGGAAATAATTACTAAATTATTTTTCACTAGACTAAATGTATTGTCTGAATGAGAGAGTTCAAAGATAAATAGATATGTGTTATTCCTCATTTTGGAGATAGTTGGGTATAAAGTCCTCAAATAATTAAATACATTAACAATCACATTTTAAGTAATATCGAAGTAATACTTTTTTATGAACCTTAGTTAGAGATTTTTATGGAAAAAAAGCAATTATACTTTGTAAATGATAAGGTATATTATACCATCCAGCAGTATGTTTAAAATTAAAAATAAATTTTAAGGATACTCTTGGTCAACTTTATTAAAAAATAAATTATCATTACCTGTGATCTTGGCCACACATGACATCTACAATTTTCTTATCATCAATGTTTTCAATATGATTTATATAATTACTTTTACTATAATTTTCATTTGGTATAACTTTCCTACCACATTGCCCATATGCATTATTTCCAAGCGTAAATAGTCCTTCATCAGTTAAAACAAGAATATGAGCTCTACCAGCTGCAAGCTTTGTAACTTTAGATTTTACAGGATTTTTAAATGGTAAATCAATTGGTTTTGGGAGAAAAATTACTTCTAAAGGATGATCTTTCCTTATTTCATGATAACCTATCTGAGAATCTGTGTTGATACCTGTACCATAAACTTTTTGATTGGTATCGCTTTGGACAGCAAACACTGTGAAACCAAAACCACAAGCGGCTGTGACAACCTAAAATATAAAAATAATTAAAAGGAACTTAAATTATTTACTGTTTTACTTGATGCTGTTCTCCAAACGTAAGTCTCTTTGGAAATTGTAAATGTTTTAATTTGTCAATATTTTCTTCAGATTTATGAAATGGTTTACCAAGAGCTCCTGTGCAAATATTACCCCACGAAAATACTCTTCTATAATTTTCATTACTTACACTATATTGGAATACTAAAATGTTCAATAATTAAATAATATATACTCCTGAATACCTACTTACGCACCTGGTAAGGATCTTTCATGTTCTGGGTCAATAGGATATTTCCTTTTAGGTCCACTAACAAATCTTTTGTTACATTTAGATACAGGATACAAAATTCTACTAAACTTATTCATTTCGTGTACGTACACTTTTTTAATTCAACAATTCAACATTAAAATTTGAGTCAACATTTTTCAATAAATTTCAAATTTAAAAATAAATAAGGTTATGTTTCCAAACACCAACAATGCAACGTTGTCAGAGTTTACAGAGATCAGAGATTACACTGAAAATATTGAAATGACAATGGAAGGAACATGGAACTGGTCTATTTTGATACAATACAAAAGATCGAGTTTCGAACTCCTGAATCTGAATATCGAATCGCACATCTCTAAACGGGACCTATTTTCTTTAGGACAGGACCGGCAGCACAATATAAATATAAAATCTTCATGCAAAATGCAAAGAATAATTCTTATTCCAAAAAATAGGAAATTAATTTCATATTCTGTGCTTGATTAACAATAATATATCAGTAAACGGTATTTTATGTTTATTAGTTTATCAACCGTTTCATTTTAGACATTGAGTAACGTGTTGAACAAAAGGCTGAAAATTTGCAAATTAATAATACCGTTGAATAAGGAAATAATTCTCTAGCCGGAATATCGTAGTTGTGAGTTATATGAACTCTATATGCAAGCTTATTGCAAGCCGGTCTTCGACCTGCTGCGTCAGCACAAGCTAACTTATAAATATATATGTAAAATTGTCATTCCTTATTTTTTATCAGAATAAATCGTTTGTAAAGTAAAATAATTTTTTTTAAAGTTATTTTTTCATTCACTAAACTTATCACCTTTAAAAGTTCAATAACTCAAATAATAGAGTGAGTGAAATTTTTAAGAGGGTTACCAATAACAAATCATGCACTGTATACAATTTTTGTTTAGAGCGCATGATTTGTACCGTAATATTACCGATTTCGCACGTGTTGAAACAAACCTAAATGGGTATTAAATTATCAATCTACAAATTTTTAGCCTTTTTTGTTCAATACGATACTCAAAATGGCTAAGACTATTTATTGCCTTCAATCCTAGAGTGATAAGAACGTTTAAAACAAATTGAGTATTATTGTGCATATTATTATGCCGCGTTTGAATATCCACATCGAAAGAATCTAGTTGTGAATCTTTAATCACGTGATTCAATATACGTAATGTAGTAGGACAGATGTGTCCAACATAGATGAAGAAACTCGGGAGATGTAAAAAATGCATCGGATGTGGATATTCAAACGCAACAATAGTTAGGAACTGGAATAGGTATTTTGAATAGGTTTCCAATGCTGTTTCAAAATTAACTCGTTTTGCTTTTTTCCTCGATACCGTCCTGTTTTCTCCGGTTGCTCTATACGCTAGTTCAGTGATGATGTAATTTATGGTTCCACTGACAATTAAAGTGACAGTAGATTTTTTGTGTGCGTTTTGTTCGTTTTGTTTACCTAAATTAAATCGTTTTTTCACTTTTATAAATATATTCCTAAAGTAAGTAGATAACATGTACCAAATATACAATCGTTTAGTTACCAATTACATACCTTTCAACTATTTTTTATGACCTGTAAACAATATTTAGAAATAAACTAAAAACAGTAAAAACGTATTGATGTTTTTGTTAAAAGTTTGGTTAGAATTAAATGTGAGTGGAACCAAAATGACATCACACCGAACTAGCGTATTGATATGGTTTGCTCGATGTCACGTGACCAAAAAATCTACTCGCTCTATTCGAGGAGGTACATTTAAAACGTACGAGTAGCACAAGGATGTGTATAATCCTTGTAGGTTTCTACTTAGAACAGGTACAGGTTACGGTCACACCAAGGGCCATCACCAAGTCCTGACCCAGTGTTGTCAGACAAATGAAATTAAAATTACCAGATTCTAATGTTCAAAATCACAAAATCACCAGCAGTGGGAAGGATGAAATCAACTATACTTTTATGTAGCTTCATGTTTTTTATAGCCTTAATTCCAACAATTAGGTTTTTATTGCATATTTTGCAGTTGGAAACTCTGCCCAATCCAAGTAAATTGTTTCTCCCAATCTGAATTGTAATTGGTTTTATATTTATTAAATCGAATTTTTAAGTGTTTTTAATTGGTATTGGTATTTAGAAATTGCTCAAATTTCCATCAGATTGTTTTTCATAGGGAAATTTGAAATCTCAATTTAGGATTCAAATTCGAAGACAGACGAACTAACAGATTGACAATGATATTTGATATTTTTTCTTTTTTCTTTACTGTTTTAATGAGCATAGGGTTTAAAATGTATCTTATTTTTCTCTTTTATGTTCGTTTTAAGTTCATTAGTATAAAAATAAAATAAGTCACCAAAAATACCAGATTCTAGTGATAAATCTCAAGTTCTCAAAATCACCAAAATATGGCTCTTATGACAAAAATAATCAGGTAATTTTTTTTGTAAAATCACCAGATTTTGTGATAAATCACTAGCTCTGGCAACACTGATCTCACCATGGCCTCTCCCATAAAGCACGTTTTGTGGCTTCTCCTCCCTCATTACAAAATGATCGATACTTTCCACTTTCGATACTTGTTATACAATCGATTAAATGAACTTATTTGACAGATGACGCGTCTGTCAATTAAAAAAATTGGGTTACATTCATTTAAAGATTAGAAAATAAACTTTATAAATTCGAACGGGAGATGTGTCAATAGTTATTTAGCATATTTTTCTTTATTTGTAAGAAAGTTGAAAATAATAGTAATGAACTTTTCAATGTAATATTAATAACGTCTATTGTTAAGGTAAGTTTGACTTTGGTTTTTGTTACTCGTCCTTTATAACCAAATTCCATTACAGATAACAAAGATGTTAGCCAGTACTACTACAGAATTTACTCTTCTATTAATAGATAATGACACTTGTTTAACGCCTAGAAGGTCTAATAAAACTGTAATAAGTAACGTTTATGAAGGGATACCAGAGACTATTGTGTTAAATGTTGTATCTTGGGTGATACTTATTCTTTTGTTTGCCATATTGAGAAATAGAGCCTGGGATTATGGACGACTGGCACTTGTCCACACTGAAAAGTGGACACAACTTTTTTATAAAAACACCGACGATGCTGTTGCTGTGGAGGAATCTAGCCATGAGGTGTCACTGATACCTGATACTGGTTGTTTATGGTTCCCATCGATTTTTAAAATTACCCGTGAACGAATTTATTCTAGATGTGGGCCAGATGCTTCTCATTATCTCTCATTTCAGGAACAATTATTACTGTTAATGACTGTTATTACATTGTTTTCGATATGTGTTGTGCTACCCATTAACTTTCAAGGCACATTGCAAGGTGATAAAACAACATTTGGACATACAACTATTGGAAACCTTCCCTCAGACTCCAAATGGTTATGGGTACATATAACTGGGTCTATTGCTGTTGTTCCACTGATGATATTTACAATGAGAAAATGTACTGGCCGTATACCAAGCTCTTCACACCTATCTTCAAGAACCCTAATGATTACAAATATATCTAAACAGCACAGGAATACAGAGGATGTTAAAAATTACTTCACTGTAAGATATCCTGGTATAGAAGTTAAAGACGTTAAAATGGCACATAGTGTTAAAAAATTAACACTGTTAGAACAACAAAGAGAAAGGGCACATGAAGCAAGAATGTATTGCTTGAGTAATATTCAAAGAAGTGAAATTAAAATTCAACCCAAAGGTTGCATAGCTTGTTGTCCATGTAAGACAGTAAATGCCCTTGAATATTACACTTCACAAGAAGAGAAACTTAATCATTTAGTTACAATGGAAAGACAAAGAGCCCTTCAGAGTCCATTAGGAATTTGTTTTGTTACTTTAAACTCTGAGGAAATGGCTCAGTATGTTCTCCGATCTTTTGAACCTGGATCTCATAGGAATTGGGTTATATTCAAGTCTCCATCACCATCAGATATTAATTGGGAAAACTTAGAAATATCATACAGAAACTGGTATTCTAAAGCAATTATTATTAATGCTGTACTCTTCATAATACTATTCTTTTTGACAACACCAGTAATTGTGGTAAATATTTTTAACAACCTAACTAACGCTCAAGATAATTTTATAAAAAAGATCAGCCCTCTACTATCTGAATTTCTACCTACTTTACTTCTGTTATCTATGTCTGCTGTTATGCCTGTCATGGTTGCTTACTCAGACGAATGGATGTCTCACTGGACTAAATCCAAACAAAATCATGCTACTATGTACAAAGCATTCTTTTTCTTGCTGTTTATGGTGCTCATATTACCTTCTCTAGGTTTAACCAGTGCACAAGCATTTTTAGAATGGTCAGTCCAAACAGCAAATATTACTTTGAGATGGGAGTGCATATTTTTAGCAGATAAAGGTGCTATTTTTGTGAACTATGTTATAACTTCTGCCCTTATAGGTACTGCTTTAGAACTATTAAGGTTTCCCGAGTTAGCTATGTATGCCTGGAGATTATTACTCATAAAATCTGAAGCTGAAAAAACCACTATTAGAAAGGAAATTTTATCAGTTTTTCCCTTTGGTATACACTATGCTTGGACATTGCTTATTTTTACTATTTGTACAGTTTACAGTTTAACTTGTCCTTTAATTACACCATTTGGATTGTTGTATCTTTGTTTGAAACATCTTGTAGATAAATATAATATTTATTATGTTTATAGACCCATTACTATGTCAGGTGAGGGACAAAGAATCCATGCTGATGCTGTTAAAATGGTTCGGATTGCTATTCTATTGTTACAGTTAATTACAGCTTTGTTTTTCTTTTTGAGGGCTAATCTAAACACTACAACTTGCATTGCTTTCTTAGGATTTGCAATGACTGCAATATTCTTCTTCTTTATTGGGCCTTTTCCTATATGTAGGCCTCCATTGAATGCATTTGATTTGCCCGCATCTAATGAAGAATATATAGCACCCGTTTTGATTAGTTCTAGTTCTATTGAGGCAATAGACTTAGATAGAGTATCTCCAACTTTTTACGGATCTTCAAATCCCAACTCGAACGGTATTAGATTCCCTGAAAATGGTTCCAGCGAAGCTTAAATGTTGCAAAAAAATATTTTCGAGGCTGTGACTAATTTTAGTAAATACATTTCTGAAATTTTACAGGGTTCTTGTCAAATGTCCATGTATTAAAAAAGTTGAAGCTTATCACTTTTATTTTTGCAAACAATATCAGTGTTTCTTGCATACCTGGATCGTAATTATTTTAGTATAAAAATCTAAAGATGAGGTACACATTTTTTTAATAATTAAATAATTTTCAAAGTAATTAAAGTGAGGAAGCTTCCAAAATTAACATTTTAGTTAGGTAGGTAATTACTAACACATATTGACTATAGTAATTTATTTGTTTTGTTAAAGTTTTGTGGTATTATAAAACCATTTATAGTTACAAATACGAAAAGATCTTTAAAAAAAATTAAACTAGTCTAATCAATTTTATTATCCATTGCCTACTTAATGTGTTTTAGTTATGAATTTACAGAGACAGTTTAATTAAATGATACTGGTTAAGATAAAATTCAGCTTACTGCATGTTAAGGCTGTTTGTCACAATACTAAATTAATGCCTTTTTTAAGTTCTAAAATAATTCAGGTCGCAAACAGCAAATATTAAATTTTGTTACTAAAAGAATATATTAATTATTCTACTAAAAATGTTGGGGCAAAGCTTTAAGTTGTTTGGGGATATAAGTGTTTTATAGTGGATTTATCATTTTGTTTTAAATTATTTTCTTTCATTTGTAATTATGCCCATCAATGGAAAATTGCAGGGGCCATTAACTGTTATATTTCCAATTGCAATATGATTCCAGAACAAGTGAAAACCTTTTTCCTAAAAATTTAAAAATATGACAAATTTGGAGTTTCCAGATTTTTTGAAAATAAATTATCTTCCAGTATATGAAAGGTGAATTTCAGATGATAATTTAACTAAATTTTAACAATAACAAGGAAGTTTTCTTTTTTATATTTTGAATTCCCTAGGATGCGTTATGTAGTTCTAGTGATACCTTTTAAAAATTTCGGGTTGAAGATCATAGAACATCAAAACATGTAAGTATAATTTGTAGACTCTTTTGCAATAGATTTTCTGTAAATTTATGGACTACTTGGGATTCTACGACAGTGGATTTGATATCAATTCCCCTAAATTTTTGGATTAAAAGATGTTCACTTGTGTTTTTATAAATTGTATATGATTTACACTTGATTCTTTTTTCAATATTTTTTTCATACAATTTAAATAGTAATTTTATTAATAAAACAACTAAATAATAATTTTAATGACACATATTCTTTAAAAATAAAATAAATGATCTATCTTGAATCTGCCAACTTCACAATAATAAACATACACCATATTTGTCTAATTTTACGAGAGATTACGCCATTGCATATGCATTTATACTTAATACTGAAAGTTGCTATCGTTGCAGATGGAAAAATTTAGTGACTAATATTTTAAGTTCTAAATTTAGTGTCCTGACAAACAGCCTTTAGATAACAGTTTAACTTTTCCATATTAATATTAATGCATATGATTTTGAAATTAAAAGACAGTTTGTTATCTTATGTTTAATTATGATATTAAAAATTGTCAAAAAGAGCTTTAGAATTATTATTTGTCTCTAACTCTTTTCTTTGAATTGTTTGTCAACACATTAAGAAACTAAACTTTAAATTATAAGTGAATTTTATATAACTAATTTTTTTCTGAATCATTCTGTAGATTGTTCTTAGTTTCAAAACCTCTGTAGGTATATCAACTTATACAAGCACACATAGAATGGCAATAAATCACGGATAATATATCGGTTAATTTTTTTATTTTTTTTTATAATAAAATGGCAGCTGTCTATGGCGCTTACTGGGTCGTTGAATTTCCAATTTAAGTGCCATTTTTATACTTCAGTTGTTATTTAAATTCCTAAGCGATATATAGAAAAATAATACTAACTTACTATTAACTTTGTATCTTGCTGGAGTCATATAATGTTTTTAAATACAGAGTACCTAACATAAATTTTATTCAACAAGCTCTAAAAATGTTCAACAAAATACATATTCTAGATTTGATCTCTGCAGAATTTCATCTGTTTAGGTATATAAGAGTCTATTTTAAGTAGGTTTTCGACAATTTTGAATAAAATATACCTATAAATAGAACTACAGGGGGCATCCGATACATAATATGAGAGTCGTCTCTTTTTTAAAACTATATAATTTTATGGTACCTAATGTAAATTTCTTTTAGTACGCCCCTTTGTTAAAAAATAGTCAAGCGTCGCTGATATATTAAAAATCATTTTTTTGGCTCCATTTTTAGAAATCTATACTCCCTTATGAATGGCTTTAGGACCTACCTTTATTTAAATAGGTAAATCAATACGTATTTGATAATTAAACAACAAATGGTTTATTATTAAAGCAATTAAAAATAAAACAATTTAAAGAGTTCTGTAAAACATATGAAAACCGTAAGAGATTTTTATCAGTTTTGTAAAACAGAAATTAGATATTTTTAGACTCAAACTATTTATATTTTAGTTATAAAAGTAGCAAAAAATGTAAGAGTACACAAAATAGGCTTTGTGCTTCTAAATGGTGCTTCTTTTACTATGTTATTAAGAAAGTTTATATATTTTTTTAAACGGTTTTGGAAAAATAATTTTCAATTTCTAATTTAAAGTGACTGATCTAAGTTAAAAATTTAAGAGCTCCTCAAAAAAAATCATACAATTAAACGTTTTCAAAAAATCGTGTAAAGTAGGGACATAAGTTGGACAGGCTTTTGGTAGGTGGTCAGGTGATAAACTTTGAATCCCATCGGACGATTTCGAGAACTTAGCGGTAATGTTTGTTCGCCAGTTTCATATCGTAGAATAAAAATTATATCAAAACATCTCTATTTACAATTTTTTAAACTATTTCCTCGAAATTGTTATTAGCATCTATAAAATAATTTTCTACGCCGATGTATAGCGCTCACTTCGGTCATCGTACATAAACAAGACTAGTAGAATCACTCCAGCAGAGGATGAGCAGAGGCCGCCAATAAATTCCTCTCTACTCCGTCTAAAAACTCGGCAGGTATCCTGATGCTTTGTAGCTCTGTCACTGTTCATAAGAAAGATGCCCAACGCTTATTTTCCGGGAACTCGTCGGCAAAATAATTTTCAAAGAAGATCAAAGGCTTCAGTCAGAGTGGCACAAGTACTTATTTTATGAACGATGCTTCGGTTAGCTCCGCTGCAAAACTCAGATCCTGTCTATGAAAAAGCCTTTCCAACTTGTGTCCCTTTTAAACTTTTTATCATTCAAAATCCTTCAAGTGGTTTTTAAAAACTGTTTTAATCAGTAATCACGTGATAGATTTTGCCCAAAATTTATGTGTCTATAAACACATGATTTTTGTACTTTTTGATGAATAAAAAACATTTGAATATATTTTTTAGTATTTAATTATATCTAGTGTAAACACCAAACGCATATTTAAATAGATCGTTCTAATGTAACAGCTTATTTGGTACGGTAGCAGTGTAAATTTATTGAACTAATTTTTCATATTCATATTTTTGATTTCTTGTAAATATGCGTTTGGTGAAAATCAATCATTTTTGATAGAGTTTTTGTTAGTTATATGTTTAAATTGTACAAAAATCAGTTTAACAGCAATAAAGTGATGTAATATAACTCTCATAAAAAATAAAATCTTCAACCCGATTTTTTTTTAATATTAAAATGTTTTAGGTAATTGAATAAATTGAGAGTAATTTTATATTTCAGATAGAATAAGCCCAAAAAGTATTGAAGTTATATTAGTAGTCTTGTTTAAATTTCTGCATTTTGTGATATTTTCTATCTTAATCTATAAGTTTGTATGCGTTCTTCTTGAATTATAAGTAATATTCATGGAAGGGTGACTTATTGGTATTAGAAAAAAACTGTAATAAAAATAAATATGATGAAAAATGGATTTTTCCAATAAAAAGTTTATAATCGCCTGTTTGTATGATTCATGTTAATATAAACTCGTTTTTAATATACAATGGATTGTTTATTTATTTCCTTGTCTACAATTAAAGACCTTTTTACAAAAACGACACATGTCCATGCTTTTTACAGGAAATACAAAACATACCAGTCTTTTTCGATTTTGCAGAAACGCTCCATATTTGAAAGTGAATATATCCATTTCTGTGTTGCTTTTGTAGGAAAGCACCAGAACTGGGACGAATCCTCAAAAAATAGAGAATCACGAATTCTATGTCCGAATCTTTTTTACAAAAAAAAAAAAAAGATTCGAATCCATTTTTTTGAATCACGAATATGAATCACTGTCAATATCATACAATGGTATTAAGTATGCTTCCGAATCTAATAGTGTCTACTATCAACTATAATTGTGTCTATTATGGACTATGACGTGCATAAAAGATGGTTGATACAAGATGTTGAATAATATAAACTATTTTTTTCTATGAATATGAACCATAAATAAATTAGAATCTACAAAAAATATATTTAATTTTAATACAAAAACAAAATGAAATAAAAATGTCTTTTGGTTGGCCTTACATAGCACCAAAATTTCATCTGCTAGGCTGTACTCAACCTTTTTACTTTCCTATCTGTATACAGACATAAGGAAAGTATAGGAATCATGATTTTTTCGACCTCGAGTTTTCGACGGATTTTTACGTTTTGAGGTCCCCTGAATCCGTTTTGACTATTTTCGCGATGATGTACCGATACACAGAAAAACACCAAATGTTATACTTAAGCTTTATTCCAGCGTCTAATGAACTGATTAGATTTTGGGCAGAGTCGGAACATCTGGGGGGTACTTTATAGGTGGTCATTTTTATATTTTATGGAATATATCTGTTATTTACGTTTGGAGAAGAAAATTCTTCAAATAAAAGTTACTTCTAATATAATTATCTATAATTTTTGTTCTATACAAAATTTTCCTAAAATGGTCCGTATTCGAGAAATTTGACAAAATGTAAAAAAAAATAGGTTTTTATAAAAATTATTTAAATAAAAGTTGTTTGTAATATAATTCTCTATAATTTTTATTCTATACATAATTTCTTTAAAATGGACCGTATTCGAGATATTTGAGAAAATGTGTAAATTTCGAATTCTGAAGAAAACTCAAAAACGGATAAAGAAAAAAACATTAAATTTTAAGGTTTATTTTGGCCTGACATAAAATGATTAGATTTTGGACAAAGTCGGAACATCTGGGGGGGGGGGTACTTTATGGGAGGCTGTTTTTATATTTTATGGAATATATCTGTTATTTATGTTAGGAGAAGAAAATTGTTTAAATAAAAGTTACTTCTAATATTATTATCTATAATTTTTGCTAAATGTCAAAATTTCCTGAAATGGTCCGTATTCGAGAAATTTGACAAAATGTGCAAAATTCTGATTTTTATGAAAATTGTTGGACTAAAAGTTGTTTGCGATATCGATCTCTATAATTTTTGTTTATACATGATTTTTCTAAAATGGACCATAATGGAAAAGTGCTAAATTTAAATTTTTCAGTTTTCGTTTTCAATGAATATCTATAGAAAAATGTTTCGAGGTAGATGTATGTGGACAATGTATATATTTAGTTTATCCTCTAAACATTTATAGAGATGCTGCAATAGGTTGTACAAAATAACCGGAAAAAGCCTATAAAAACTAGATAGGAAAGTCATGTGTTGGACACATCAGATTTTTTTCTTTGGGGCCACATAAATCTGTATGTTAATTATGCTACATGGGCCACAATATTTTTGGGTGATAACTAAGAGTTGCCACCTTTTTGAATTTTGAAGTGGAAATGAACAACGATAGGAATCTCCTTTAAATATTTTCTAAAAAAAGTCATTGTTTTCCTTTACATAATTTCTAAAAAAAAAGGTCAAAAACAGGCCAAACAAAGGTAAAAAGAGGCCAAGAAAATGCCAAAAAAGGTCAAGAAAATGTCAAAAAAGGTGCTCATATTGTTTTAGTTTACATAGGTACTTTCTAAAAAAAGGTCCTCATGTTGTTTTATTTATAAGCTTTAAAAAGTCGCAAGGATAGGACTGTAGGTCAACCATTTCAATCACTAATAATCGTGTTTGAGGCTGCACAAAAAAGCTTGGAGGGCCGCACAAAACAGCTTGGAGGGCCGCATGCGGCCCGCAGGTTGAGTATAGCTGAGCTAGACCGTCCTTCGTAGTGCGTCGATTATACTTGCAAACAAATATAATTGTTCGACTGCACCAGACGAAGTAAGGTGTTAAATTTAAGGTTTTTATGATGTTTGATAGTCATTGCTAATTTGTAGATTATTACGTTTATCTTTTAAATATTCACAATCGGTCTTCAGTCTGTCTGATTCAGTTTACACTTCGCGACAAGTCAAAGCTTGAGTCAAACGTTCGCGCCGGCGTAGTTCGTTCTCTAAAAGGATCCGAGACCTAGACTAATATTGGTGATTTGAATACGAATCATTTAGGATTTCCTCGGCGAATCCGGATCCTTTTTTTGTTAAGTATTCGAATACCGCTCTCGGATCCTCAAAAAGGATTCGAATCCTCCCTTGCCACAGTTAACTCAATTCAGGCATTTTTGAACATGTGTTGTTTTTGAAAAAGTCATCAATTGTTTAAAATATACAATACTGGCAAGTTCAAACATTCGGCCCTGTTTTGCTAGCATTATGGTGAAAAATAAAAATAGAGTTCGAACATGCACAAAAAAAACGATATTGTATAATGTTGCCATTCAAATAACTGATAGGCTTTGATAACCATAAAAATTATACAACAATCAGAAGGATTTCGGTCGATAGCATATTGTACTGAATATTCAGTTCAATAAACGAAAATTATTATCATCTATTAAAATTTATTCAGGAAATAAAAAAAAACAAGTTTTTATAAATAAAATACAAACGAATTTATTTACAAAATAATTTAATAAACTCTTCCTTCTACACAGAATTCAGTTCATATAAAACATGAAACAATGTTAACAATTCTCAATGGAAACTTACAAAAAGGTTTTTACAATGACGTGAACTTGGGAACAATGAAAAATGACTGTCTTAATGCTGAACAATGGAAGTACACTAAACTTTGTCTCACTTAATGTCCCTTCTTAGGTTTGGCTAATTTTTCGTATTTGCTTTTGCTGCTGTACCATAAGGCAAGAGGAATGAGTAATGAGGGGGTAGTCATAAGTGCAAAAGCCAACCAATCCCAGTAGTGGGATGAGAACTTCTTGTCGTAATCTCTGAACGCGATGATACCACCTTCACCTGGTTCACTGCTTAAAGAAACTTGCATCTGTAACAAAATTGGTTTTAAAGTTTTTGGTCGATTTAAATAAATGGTATATTTGTGTTGGCTTAAAATGTGTTAAACCGTGGTAGAAACTGAAGTTTTTTTTCTAATCATTCTAATGCCTGAGTATGTAGTTGAGCATTCTCTGTTTGATCATAATTCTCAGTGCTTATCCTAAAGCTAAATGTTTTAATACATTTTTGTGGTAAAAGTACAAGTAAAACTAGAATACATTTTTGTCAATTTGGATATTTTAAGAAAAATGGTTAATACATGCGTTTGATCACAGGCATATTCAATTCTTTTAGAAAAAGAAGGCAATGAAAACCACAGTAAGAAGATTTTGTACTGAAACTACTAAATTTAATTGTCTTTCTATTATCAACAAAAAAAATCTGGTCCTAGAAAAGAAACAACAAATCAGAAATATTAGATTAAGGATGAGGTCAAAATATCTACATATAATTCAAAGCACACATTCACTATTGCAACCTACTTTTAAGGAAAAAAGGAAATGTCAGTGTCAAGTTTTTTTCTAATCATTCTAATGCCTGAGTATGTAGTATTCCACAGTTGAGCATTCTCTGTTTGATTCTGATTCTCAGTGCTGTTCCTAAAGCTTAGCTAAATGTTTTAATACATTTTTGTGAAAAGTGTTAAAGATAATATTTCTGGCATATAAGATATCGAGTTGACCTGTCTCATTATTTACAATGATGAAGATGGTTTTATCGACTTTAAAACATTAAATCTTCAATAATTAAAAGTAATTGTATCAAATTAATATAGCAAACAAAGAGTAACAAGTTGATGCACTATGTAGTAAAATTATAAAGAGCAGCTTTGAAGTAATTGGAAATGTCCTGTCATTTTATAAATACTTTGGAAAATAGTACATTTCCAGATTATATAAAAATTAGTATGGTTAAACCTATTGAAAAAGTATTTAAAACTAACGAATGTGATGAATACTGACCAATCCATACTTTACTTTGTGCTGAAAAAATGTTAAGAGTTAGTAGTTTATCAACAGTTCTTGGAATATTTTAATAATAAAAAATACTCTTCAGTAATTAATCTGGTTTTAGATCGAACCATTCTTGTAAATCAGCACTTAGTGTCATTGAATGGAAAGACAAATAAGGCATGTACACTATAGCAGTATTCTTAGCCCTTAAACATGAGTTTGAAACTGTCAATCGTGAAATATTATTCAAAAAATTAAAAAAATGTGGCATAAGAGGCAAAGTATTTGAT
The DNA here is from genome assembly GCA_927349885.1 of Psylliodes chrysocephalus. NCBI lineage: Eukaryota > Metazoa > Arthropoda > Insecta > Coleoptera > Chrysomelidae > Psylliodes > Psylliodes chrysocephalus. The sequence goes on along the minus strand of OV651826.1, from coordinate 9,020,447 downwards.
TGGAACAGAGATTACATTAGACAGAAAACAAGTAACCATCATATTTTAATAAACTTATGCTATACAAGTCTTATTTTGTTTAAAATGAATTTACTAAACCATTTATTACAAAATTAAGATACCAAATTATTAATTAGAATCATTTATATTTATGTGTAATTTTTATAATTATAAACAAATGCTGTAGTAATATTTTTTACTTTAATTATATATTTTTTATATTAGGATGTACCTATTTTAATAAAGCTATCTATCTAAAGTAGCATTGAAAAACACTAAAAGCCTTCTCAGACTGAGGATAATGAGCTTAATAGGCATTGACACCAATAAAAACAACTAACCATTCCAATTATAAACAGAACCTGTATGGTAATAGGTCATTCCAGGTATAGACTTTCCATCATCAAAACATTGTTGATTTCATTTTAAAAAAATTCTGTGTTGGTAAGTATATTGATAGAGTTAGGAAAAATTATATAATTGATGACCTCAAATTAGGGCAAAGACAGAGATGTTTGTAGATATCCAAATAAAATATAAAATGACTAATTATGTATCACTAGTGCAAATGTTTGTAACCAAATGCTGATTCCAAAATCTGTTATACCTATCATATCATAACCTATAACATAGGGTCTCTGATTATTAAATATTTGTTGTCAATTTTAGAACTAGGTGGACACTATTTAAAAGTAGGTAAATACATATACCTGAATACAATTAATAAATGATAGAAGATTAGTTAAAATTGCTACTTATTACTTGGTTATTGGAAGTGCACAATTAGAAAGTAGGTACAATATGTCTAACATTCAATTTGACTTTTTTGCAATTAATTACCAAAGCTAAAATTTTAAAATAAGAAAATAGTTACTTACTTTTCCTGACGTATCATCTGCAGCTTTGTAACTAGCCTCAGCACTTGTAAAGTTGAAATATCCATACCTCAGGGGCCTGACTACAACTACATGTGTTACATTGGTTTGTGGAGGAATCCTTTCGAATTTAGATTTAAGGTGGCCCCCTACGACTTCGAAGGCTTCAGGGTGAAATCCGTTATCCACGAGTTGGACATCAACAGCTGCTGAAGTGCCAACGTTGAACAGAGTGTATTTAACTTCAATATCTTTAGTTTCTACTAAATATCTATTTAAAATTTGTTTAGAGACTAGAAGCCTTGGACCCGTATCTTCCTCTGTTTCGGAATAAGCAAAGGAAAACAGTACAATAAATATGAAAAACGCTCCCCGGTTCATTCTAAAAAAAGCAAATAAATTTGGTTATAAAACACACAAATTTGAAAAACTGTATACGAAAAACCACTTAAATGATAGTATTTAATACATACTTGTTAGTTTAATTTATCACAACAGCCAAATATCATTAAATACCTCTTAACAGAAAACTCACTTCTGTCTGTTACTTCAACAAAAGTATAAAAAGACAGCAATGTATTTTTGTATGTCACGCCACGAATCGCCACGTCTCGAATCTGTCAAAAAGTTGGCCCGTTTAGTTAACATTTCATTCGTAAAAAAAACAGGCGCTAGCATCGCTTAGGCATATTTTCGCGACGAACTATAAAAACAAGTCTATTTTTTTGATGACGTCGAAACAATGATCATTTTTCATCTCTTTATTAGTTAGGTAAATAGGTATATAATTTTTTAGATTTAATATATGCAAACTTACATTTTTTGTATTGTATTCATTTTAAAGCAAACAATAATAGTTTTCTGATCAAAACTCCTATCAAACCATATATATGCAACCAGTATATCGCCATTACATTCAGCTCGTTCTCAGAATTATTTAAGAGCAAACCGGACACCTCGAAAATTAATTCTGAGCATTTATTTTTTACTCCAATTTTTGTGAAATTTTCAGGAACTACCAATAATAACAAAACTTAGGGTGGAGAAACCTTGTTTTTTGTATTTATTTTGAAAATTTTTAAAAAGAATTAAAAAAACATTTACGAGCCATTCTGTATTAAATCTATAAAAATTTACTGCTTTTTGTTTTAATATCTAGTAGTTTTTAAATGAAATGCTTTCTCACCTTTTTTTCTTGAACGTCTCTCCCACGTAGTACACGGAAGTCTAAAAGACGTCCTTCAGGGACATAAAGGACGTCCGAGGGACCTCCTCTTTTGGTACCGGGACGTTAATCAGACGTCCTAATGTCCCGTTTCCGTCCATCTTAGGGATGTCCCTGGGAAATTCCAAAAGGACGTCATAGGGACCTTTGCAGGACGTCCTAGGGACGTAAATCAGACGTCCGATATTTGACCACAATCCATGAAGGGTAATAATAACAAAAATGTTAACAATAAAAGGGCTTTATTTAACAAATTTTATCCTGAAAAAAACTAGCTAGAGTTAAAGGTTTTCAGTTCACAAAAAAAACAGGAATAAATTAAATTTAACACACAGCGAGGGTAAGATGAAACCTTGGGTCCTACTTATAACTTGTGTCGACATAACTGAGTTTTATAATTTTGTCACAATCAGTGTTGTTCCAACTTTCCGCCATTAAGGCTGCGTCTTTCACAGTGTCTAGGTACACGCTAACTTGTACGCAATATAAAAATTTATATACACGCGAAACGTCTTGACAGAGTAGGTGAGCTGTGTGCAGGTCGTTGGTGTTCACGCCGGTCGTAACTAGGTATGGATTGAAATTTTCTGCTGGCGGCGAAGCCGCCACCTTACGAGAAGTCGTTGCTTCGTCTTCTTGTTATCACGGCATTAATATTATTTGTTCATGTATGTGAAATTTGCTTCTAAGGTTTATAAAATACTACTGTGCTAGTCACGGCGTAAATGAAAACAAACAAGACGCATTCACACAAACACCCCCCACCACACCAATATGACGTTTCGCGTGTATATAATTTTTACTTTCCTATCTGTATACAGATATAAGGAAAGTATAGGAATCATGATTTTTTTCGACCTCGAGTTTTCGACGGATTTTTACGTTTTGAGGTCCCCTGAATCCGTTTTGACTATTTTCGCGATGATGTCTGTGTGTGTGTCTGTATAACGCATAACTCATGAACCGATACACAGAAAAACACCAAATTTTAAACTTAAGCTTTATTCCAGCGTCCAATGAGCTGATTAGATTTTGGGCAGAGTCGGAACATCTGGGGGGGGTACTTTATAGGTGATCATTTTTATATTTTATGGAATATATCTGTTATTTACGTTTGGAGAAGAAAATTCTTTAAATAAAAGTTACTTCTTATATAATTATCTATAATTTTTGTTCTATACAAAATTTTCCTAAAATGGTCCGTATTCGAGAAATTTGACAAAATGTAAAAAAAAATATTTTTTTATAAAAATTGTTCAAATAAAAGTTGTTTGTAATATAATTCTCTATAATTTTTATTCTATACATAATTTCTCTAAAATGGACCGTATTCGAGATATTTGAGAAAATGTGTAAATTTCGAATTTTGAAGAAAACTCAAAAACGGATAAAGAAAAAAACATTAAATTTTAAACTTAAGTTTTATTTCGGCCTGACGTGAAATGATTAGATTTTGGACATAGTCGGAACATCTGGGGGGGTACTTTATAGGAGGCCACTTTTATATTTTATGGAATATATCTGTTATTAATGTTTGGAGAAAAAAATTGTTCAAATAAAAGTTACTTCTAATATTATTATCTATAATTTTTGTTTTATATAAAAATTTCCTGAAATGGTCCGTATTCGAGAAATTTGGCAAAAATGTGCAAAATTCTGATTTTATGAAAGTTTTTGAAATAAAAGTTGTTTGCGATATCGATCTCTATAATTTTTGTTTATACATGATTTTTCTAAAATGGACCGTAATGAAAAAAATTGTAGGAAATTTAAATGTTTCAGTATTTTCGTTTTCCATGAATATCTATAGAAAAATGTTTCGAGGTAGATGTATGTGGACAATGTATATATTTAGTTTATCCTCTAAACATTTATAGAGATTCTGCAGTAGGTTGTACAAAACAACCGGAAAAAGCCTATAATAAAAAGATAATGACAAAACAAAAACTAGATAGGAAAGTCATGTGTTGGACACATCAGATTTTTTGATTTGTGTACACTTTAGCGTGTACCTAGCAACAGCGTTTTTCTTTCCGCCAGCGCTACAGCCAATACATATCACTTATTCTCACCTCGAACACAAAACACTCACTTAACTATATAACCACTTTACCACCAACATCAAAAAAAATAACAAATAACACTATATAACCTTCTTTTTTCTTCGTTAATCTAACTCACTTATATAAGTTAATTATTTAATGCCGAACATTGTAGCCGTTGCTGTTCATTTGAAAATAAATGATAGGTTAGGTTTTCTGTCCTCCTACTACTCTTGCAAAAACAAAACGTTGAATATTTCAAGTTATCGATTCAAAGACCAACAATAATGCTAGTACATAGAAAGTCCCATTAACGTCCTGGACTCGGACCGAAACCTAAACGCTTTGTCGAAATGGGACCAAAATAAGACGTCCAGAGAACGTCCTAGTGTTCACACGAATTGGAAGTCCAGTGGACGTCCTATTTAGGTCCGGGACCAAATCAGGACATCCATGGGACGTCCTGTGCTATCTGGGCTGTAGAGTGCTACCTTATCGTTGCACAAATTTAAAGCTCTCAATATTGTCAAGACACATAATATCACGAAGTATTCCCAATGGCACGCATATAAATACAATTTTATATTAGAAAATCCTTAAATCATTTTTGCTTTCGCGAGAGATCCGGATTCCTCTTAAGAGCTCGTTGGGGCAATACTGAGCATGAGCATTGAGTCGTTTTTAAATCCTGCTGTGTCGATCGTTAAACATCAGTGTTGAAGTGATTTCTTGCTCATTTAATTCAGTTTTGATTTTCTCAAATTTAATAAATTCATTATTTTTAAAATATTGATATAAAAAGTAAAATTATACAGGGTGTTAATATATTCGGCCGACAACAATCTACCCCAGAGACCTCTCGTTAATTCATCAATTTTGATATAGAAACATGGGCCCTTAAAAATGGCTTATTAGTTACCGAGATACAGGGTGTTAAACCATAAACATATAGCCGACTTCGGACATTATTTAAATGAGTGTGCACACTGTTGCTAAAGTGATTCGTATATAATTGAATTTAATGATGAATACTGTTTTGATGTATTAGAAAAGCTCCCAAAATGAAAAAAAATATCTTTTTGAAAAGACATACACAATTCTTCCAGGCAGTCATTCAACGTGCGTCATAAATAAAAGCATATATTATGAAATGACTCGAAAACACTGTTGCCTTTTTTAATCAAAACATACTCGACCCATTAAAGAACAAATTTTAACTATTTATGCTACATAAATGGGTTAAGTTTCATATTATTTATATGAATGACGCATATGCTTAATGACTGACTAGAAGAACTGTAGAACCATACAAATGCAATGAACAATATTAAAATAATTTAATTTGATATTTTAATTTTAGTCTGATATCTTTAAGGATATTTTGTTCACATAAAGCAAAACACCGCTCTTGAGAAAAGTTATGTGGCCATGGACATTAACAATTTTTATAAATATATCACGTCTTAAAATAAAAATTTTCAATTTTATTAATAAAAATAAGTCTAACAGCAATCAAATTAAATTATATGCTCAATCAATTAATACTAGTTGACACGTAAAGCGTAACTGTATTAAAATCGCCTGATGACATATTAAATAATCAGCCGCCGCCTATGAAATCGATTGGAGTGTAGCTCTATCTCTCTCGATTTTATTTTCTTGCTCTGACTGCCATCTCTTGTTAGTTCTAATCATTGGCTTTACCATATCACAATTTTTAAAATTTACAAATAAGTAGTTATAATAGCGAGATTTTTAGGTTATAACAATAAAACTACAGAGAAAACAAAAACATATAATAAATTAAAAAATCACAAATTATTTTCCATGTAATAGGTACTTGGAAAAATCACATATTTAGAATATTTTGGGCAGATCTGATAAAGAAATGCTAAAAAGAATCATATTTATTATGGACAAATTATTACAATTATAATATATATTTTAAGGCATTTTCAAATTGGTTTATTGATAAATACGCTAGATTACGTGGTGAATAAATTAATGTATTTTTTTTGAAAAAGATAATTTTAATGACTTCTATACACAGTTAAAAAAGTAGTATCAAACAAGAATCACCCTGTATATATTGTGTGCCAATGTTTACATTTAGAACAAATACTCATTTAAGGCCAGCTCATAAATAGTTGCAAGGGGATTTGCTGAATTATTTTTCATTTTGTCATTGTAGTACTGAATCAAATTATGTAGTCTTCACTCACTACTTGAAAAGAACGACCATTTAGTGAATCGGTCCATGAACAGGACAATGTAAGCGTTACCCCTTTTACTTCAGGGTAAATATCTGGATAATTTACCCCGAAGTAAAGAGGGTAACGATTACATTGTAACGACAGATTTATCAAAAGCTGTTATTGTAAGTTACGGTACTACCCTAACGGAAAATCAACAAGATTCCTGCTCAGGCGCCATTTTGTAAGGTGTTTTCTTGCCTTAACGAAAACAAATCTTACCTTTGATGCCTATATATATCCCGAAAATTATTCGGTCGTCAGTTTTGTTAATGTGATTTGCTTCATAATCTTTAGATAGTGTCAAAAGGACACAGGTAGCACCAGATAAGATACGGACTATTCCAGAAGTAATAAATGTTCTCGGCTCAAATTTATACGGTTCCGAGTCTACCACACGCTGCGCGAAGGATGCTCAATGGAGAGTCGTTTCTTTCCATTTTGTCAGTTTTTTAGCTTGAATTCAAAGGGATTTACACGTCTAATGGAAACGGTTTGTGGTGAACTCGTTGAAAATTTAGCTTATTTTGCTCACCACGTACTAAATCTAACTAATAGGTTCGTGGGAGGTTCGTTATTAAAAAAATGCTACCCAAGCTCAGCGCGACTCGGCATATTTATACGCACCTTAACACAGTCAGTAGCATCTTATTCAAAACTGGATTTTCGCGGTGCTTATTATTGAATTATTTTATTTTACGGCGGCTTCAAAACTGTTTCCCTGAAAAGCTAAGGCTGGAATATATCCGCACTTGTGATTACGAATAATATTGGCATTGAGATATAATAAAGAGGAGATGCTATGACGATGCTTAAAGTCATCAGTTTCATTCAGTCAGTCTTCAAATATAAAATTGACTTCAAATAAATCAAAGTACCACTCAAGTCGCCATTTTCATTACACCTTTCCGTCAAACCCAATAAGAAAAAATTAGCCCAGTCCCAGTGGCAAGTAGACTTAGATCAAGATGTTGCAATACACATTCCCAATAAAAATATCAGCGTGTATCAGAGAGGCTGCAGTCATGGCTTCGTATGGATAGAATTGCAAGCTCTGGTCATATATGGATGCTATATATCACCTAACGTAGACTTAGAACACTTTACTAACTACATTAATATTCTGAAAGCAGACTTAAGAAGACACACAAAAGAAGACAAAAGAGGGGAAATATTGGTAGAGTAGCTCGCACAAGACGACGTATTAGTGCATAACCAGGAAAGTGTTCTCACTTTCGTTAGAGGCTACAGCGAGTCCTACATTGACTTAACACTAAGCACAAGGAAAATAGCAAAACACTTAACTAAATGGAGGGTTTTAGAAGAAGAAAATCTAAGCTTTCATCAACATATCTGTTATGACATTGATGATAACATAAAAGAAAAAGACAGCGCCAAAAATAAGAATCGAAGATGGACGATCAAAAAAGAAAGTATGGATGACTTAATCGAAGAGGTAGGAAGAATAATTAAAGCTCAAAATGAAGTAATAGGTGTCAAAGAGCTTACAGAAATAGTAACGAAAGCGTGCAATAAAGTACTTCCTTCCAAAAAGTCCAATGGAAAAAGGTTATAGAAGATATCAACAACGATACCTGGGGTAAACTCTACCAGATAGTGATAAAGCACCTCAAAACGGCATCAGATATAATACAGACAGACGAAAAGCAACTAGAAATCGCAAAAACACTTTCCAGAACATCAGGTAAAAGAATGGAGAAAAATGCCAGCTAACAGAAACGAAGTTCCAAGCTTTACAAAATGGGAACTAATTGAGGCAAGCAATAGAATTAAAGAAAAAAAAAAAGGCTCCAGGACCGGACTCAATACCACCAGAAGTAATCAAGGCGGCTACAAAAAACTACCCTGATACGTACCTAAACGTTCTCAACGAACTGCTAAAAAAAGAATTCCCGCGCGAGTGGAAAACAGCAAAACTCGTTCTAATAGAAAAGAACAAATCCGGACAAGGTGAGAAAACTTATCGACCAATATGTCTGCACAACGTTATAGGAAAATTATTTGAACAACTAATCCTAGACAGGTTAAAAAGAGAAATAGACAGAAAAGGATCTCTGGCTATTTACCAGTATGGTTTTAGAGAAGGAAAGTCAACAATCGACGCACTAGAGGTGGTTCGAGAAACAGCAGAAGAAGCCAATCAAAAAACAGCAAGAGAAAGATGTATGATTATCTCTTTGGACATACAGAACGCATTTAACTCGGCACCGTGGGAAGGCATATTAAATGAAATACAAAGAAGAGAAATGGCTCCATATTTGTATAACATTGTGGCGAGCTATTTTGAAAATCGAACCCTACTAGTGGGGGAAAATAGAAAAATAGTGAAGTGGAGTTCTCCAAGGTTCCGTCCTGGGCCCGACCCTGTGGAACCTTTACTATGATAGAGTGTTGAGACTACCGGTTCCCCGAGGAGTTAAGCTTATTGCATACGCCGATTATCTCGGGATACTAGTAACAGACAAAAATGCCATTCGGATGGAAACAAAGGCCAACGAAGTACTAACGAAAGTGACTGAATGGATGGACAACACTACCAGGTAAGGGCAGAACACATGCCTGGTGTCTGTAATGGATTCCCACCCTACCAGAAAAAAAACCTTTCCGTCAGTCGAAGTGCGTCCATCTGTCATACCGCAAAATAGTGTTTATGTCGTCTCTACTTTATTCTACATCGACGGGCTTAACCCTTCCGTTCCGGTGTGAATCTACGAGGGGATTTTACTCACGACAAAGGGTGATGTGACATTTATTATTGAATATTACAGGATGCACGATTTTGACAAATTTGCAGCACTAATTCTCTCTCTTATGAATAAAGTGGGAGAATAGCAAAGGTATCTTCCAAGAAGACTTCTTATTTGACTAAAGTATTTAGTAGGGAAAGTATGTACCTATATGAATAATTTATTGATAGAAATACAATTTGGACACAGGAAAATCAGGTTTAGTCACTGCTAGATGTCGATCATCTCTTCACGGATAAACTGTTCTACCAAACGTTCCTCAATTATCCCCACTACTGGATAGAGATACCCAAATAACTCACCAGTCCCACAACTAATATGATCATTCCTTTATACCTAATAAAACAATGTTTACTTTATTGCTTCTTTTAACAATAAAAGATCCATCTAATTTTATTGTATTTTATTTTCTCTTCTTTCAAGTTACATTTTTTTACAGCTTTATGCATTGGCGAAGACACAATTACATATTTGGTAAAACTGATTTTCAACTATCTAGCAAGAAATTAACTAGATCGAATTTTTAGAAGAAAACCCACGAATGTCGTAAGGTTAACTGAGGACAATTCCTGTCAAACGACGAATTTTTGGGTAAAAAAACTGCAGGTTGTATTGTTACTAAAGGGATGAAGCGACTATTCTTTAAGATGACATATTTCCATTTCTATTAACAATTGTCTTAATAAAAGATACTATAATGTAAAACATACTGGAATCTTTGGATTAAATAAAGTTTTACCACCTACCAAACCGATTTTGTAAAATAGTTAAACTTCAATAGTTTATTTGTGCTCATATAAGAAAAACTCATACATTTATGAAAATATAAAACCTGAGTCGGATACGCATCTTCATTCACATGTCCCTTTCATACTTTGGTTCAAATATACTATAGCCTACATTTTAATAGAAAAACAATATTTCTTAAGTCATACATAGTTTTGCTATTTCTGGAGAAAAATAAACTTCATACTAAAACAAATGTTTTTTAACATATATGCAAAAGAAACCAACTAAACTTTCAATAAATTAAAACAGCACAACATATTTTTTAAAACAAATGTAGGTAATTCGACTACTTACATTTTCACAGTCTAGGGGGAGAATTTAATAGATTTTACATAAAAAACAATTAAACTAAAAAAATTATCTTAATTGGTACTAAATGCTTTCATTACTTGATCGGATACCTGCTTTTCTATATCAGCTTTGGGTAAAATTCCAGAATTTAGTGTATATTCTGAAACTGTAATATAAACAGCTACGCAGGAACCTACAATGGCAGCCACATAGGTACTTTTATTGAATATAATACAAGTTGCTATGCATAAACCCAAATAGGTTAAATATCTTGATAATGATGCAAAGGTTTTACGATTTTCTTCCGACGAATCTAAAAAAAAATCAAGCCGTTCAATAATAAATATGTTCAAAATTCAATAATAAAATTCCATGTAATGTTTTTTAATTTTGATAATATTAAATAGTGTTTTGATTATAAGTTATATGTATGTAACTATATATTTAAAGCAATAAGAGAAGTTATTAAAAGAATAAAAGTTTTACCAATGCAAAAATTATCCTTTTTGACATATCCATTGGCACAATTGATACACATATCAGGACCGTCGCCAGTACAGCCTGCACAAGACCTATCACAGTCAAGGCATTGATAACTTCCATCAGTGTTAATACAGAATTGTAATGGTGAACACATACTTTTTGAAACTACACATTCATTTACATCCAGACAACCTTTTTCTTCATCTTTAAACCAACCAGGTTTACATTGTGTACATCCTGAAAAAACAATTTTTAAACCACACATATCAGTATTAATTAATTTTGCTTGTAGATTAGATAAAAAAATATTTTATAAAGCTACTGAATTTCATGGTAGTAAAAGTAGAATAAATCTACAGTACAGCATTCCCGATCTTCTTCGATGGTACCTACTGAGGAAACACCGTATCTATATCATATTATTACTTTTGCTTGAAGATATTCAACATATATATTTATAAAATTTATTGATACTTCTTGCATGTGCAAAGTAAATTATAATTACATGTGTGGAAGTATAAGTAAATTTAATGTCAATCTGAATTTTTTAAATCCCCTATCCATATTATTACTTTTGCTTGAAGATATTTCAACACATATATTTATATAATTTAATCAATTTTTTGATATTCCTTGCATGTACAAAGTAAATTATAATTACATGCATGGGATTATAAGTAAATTTCATGTCAATCTGAATTTTTTTAAATCCATATCTGTTATCACTTTTGCTTGAAGTTACTAAAGATATATATTTATATAATTTATTCAATTTATTGATACTTCTTGCATGTGCAAAGTAAATTATAATTACATGCATGGAAGTATAAGTAAATTTAATGTCAATCTGAATTTTTTTAAACCCGTATCTATGTTATCACTTTTGCTTGAAGATACTCAACATATATGTTTATATAATTTAATAAATTTATTGATACTTCTCGCATGTGCAATGTAAATTATAATTACATACCTGGAAGTATAAGTAAATTTAATGTCAATCTGAATTTTTTAAACCCCCTATCCGTGTTATTACATTTGCTTGAAGATCCTCAACACATATGTTTATATAATTTAATCAATTTATTGATACTTCTCGCATGTGCAAAGTAAATTATAGTTACATGCATGGAAGTATAAGTTACCATCAGAGGCGTACAACAGGGGCAAGTGACTGGTTAATCCTTCCCAAATTCTACGGCACTGGCGGAATTGCAATTTTTTCACAATTTTTCGATTCTCCAATACTTTTTAAGTAAATGTCATACTCTTTCTTCATAGCGATAAAGTTATTATTTTTCGAGATAATTTAAGTTAAACATGAGCTGCACAATAATTTTGTTTTACATTAATTGAGTCAACTTTAAATTATTATTGTAAACGCTTTATATTGCCGAGTGGCACAATTTTTTGTATTTTTGTTTCTTTTAATAGAACCAGTAATTAAATCATACAGTCCATTTATTTCACGGAGAGTAATTAGCCACGTTAACATGGATTACACAATTAAAAACAAATAATCTAAATAAAGGAACTCGACGCCCAACGTCCTACGTCTCGAACGCTGTCACATTCCTCACCATCTAAGTATTTCCTACCGTAGACTTATTTCGACGCTCAACGTCCCACGCCTTATTTCCAACGTTCTGCCGTCCTTAAATATTTCCTTCATGTCACGTCCAGCAGCACCTACATAATTCTACCATATATCTGTCCCAATACAGTACCGTATTAAATACCTTCCTTTCCACCACAACGCTCAACGCTGCGACGTACCTAAATCGACGCCGTCACAACGCTAGCTGAAATTAGTACATAATCTAATGTCTGTATTTTCAATGGTGAGTCAAAAGATTTATGTAACTTTCTTTGAGATACCACCGGGGTTTCGTTTAGACGACAGCTGTTGACATTTGCTACAAAATATCAATTTAACCAATAAACCACATGGCCTTCAAGTCATACACCCCGAAGACAGTTAGGATAGACATCTGTTTTCGACCGGTGAAATGTTGAGTATTTTAATACAAATTATAAAAATCAATATTAAGAAATACACAGGGTTGTATTAAGTTATTACAATAGAAATTATAATAATCAATATAAAAAATGTACATGGTTGTATTAAGTTAATTCAAGAGAAATGATAAAAATCAATATTTTAGAAATATACAGGGATGTGCTATCTTGGATAAATTGTACAAACCAAGATGGTAAAGTTTAATAGTAAGTTAACCAACTAGCGAATACGCTGTTCGTTAGCTCAAGGGGGGACACCTATACGCTAAGCAACCCGTTCTACTAGGTTTGAAACAAAGTATATGTGAAATCAACATAGTAAGGTAATTAACTGGCGAATTGGCGCTGTTCGTTACTTCCGTTGGTCATCACCTCTATACTCATCGAAATATTTACCTAAGAGGGTGCAACTTGTGTATATCTAGAATATAATCAAATTAATATCAACTCAATAGTTAACCAACTGGCGAATTGGCGCTGTTCGTTAACTTCATTGGTCATCAACTTAGATAAGAATATAAACAACACAACAGTTAACCAACTGGCGAATTGGCGCTGTTCGTTAACTCCGTTGGTCATCAACCTAAATTATTTATTTATGTAGTAGTTTACATTTATATTTAACAGTAATATAATTAATTATCTATAGGAACAAGAGAAAATAAGTCACTCTATTACTTAACTACTTAATTCCTAAATTGAGGTCACCATCTAAATAATATTTAAAATGAAAACTTCTACTCTAGTGCACGATTGTACTTAAAGTACTGTGTGTGCACTCTTTTTCTTATACATGTATCTTTGAGGTTTTACCATTTTGACTTTTTTTAAAAAAAATAACAAAAAATATATTCTTATTTAAGCTAAGTATAACAGATTTTTGTACTAAAATAGTAGAAATGTGGTAACAGTAATTCGATAAGAGATAGTAAAATAAAATAAGAATGTATACATCAACACAGTAGTTAATCAACTGGCGAATTGACGCTGTTTGTTAAATCCGATGGGCATCAACCTAAATAAAATATATATTGAAAGCAAATGAATATGGTCTACGTTTGAACGGGACTCAAGTGAGACCTTTATCACAAAGTGGGTATATAAATTATCAATTAATTAACTAGACGATCACTTTTACTACTAGAGGAAAAAAGGCCAATTACAGTAAGTATAGAATTTAAAGTAAAACTTGTGAGGTAAATAATAACATTTCAGTGAGAGTAAAATAACAAACGAACAAAAAAGAATAAATAGAGGGGACCGGGGGTGGGCCGTCACAGACCCCAGGAATAGAAATCTAAGGGATTACAATCGGGACTGTAAGGCGGCCACGTAAATTCACTACCTCTGCCAATCCAACGATGAGGAAATTGATAATCGAGATAGTTCGGCACTATTAAAGGATAATGAGGTGGTGCTCCATCCTGCATGAACCACATGTCTCTTCTTCTATCAATCGACAATTCCTCTAGATAATCAAAGTGTAGTTTGTAAAAACTGTAAATACGAGTTACCATTCAAATTTTCTGGTAATTTATAAGGACCCAACAAACTATCTCCAAATATACCACACCATACATTTATCTTAAATTCGTGTTGAAAATGTGATTCTCGGAATAGATATAGATGGGGATTTTCAATATCCCAATTATGACCGTTTCTCCAGTTAAAAACTCCTCTACGTGTAAATGTGGCCTCGTAATTAAAAAAGATTTTTTTTTTAATAAAATTACGATTTTCATTTTTCTTTATTTATCATCCATCCAATGAGCAAAATTCATTCGTAAAGGATAATCTCTAGGCAATAAATTCTGTACCGGTGTAAAGTGGTAAGGTCGTAAATGTTCTTTTTCCAGTATTCGAAAAACTGATGACTGGCTTACTCCAGTCATTGCTGCTAAATGAAGAGTATTTAGTTCAGGATTATCAGCAACTCTCACTAAAATATCATCCTCCTGATCCATAGTTAATATTTTCGGTCGTTCCATACCACTGTTATGCCTAAATTGTCCAGTCTGGCGATTGGGATGAACTCTGTTTGGATAGATTTCTTGATATCTTCGAGCAGCAGCAAGAGGGGAATAATTTTCGTTTACATAAACACAGAGCATGTCTCGCATTTCAAGATTAGTAAAATTGTTGGGCAGCGGCATTTTCATTTAATTGATTTTTTAAATTTTACAACAATCACAATCTTAAGTGTCAGTAACAATTAACAGCAATGGTAGCATCCTACTAGATCGAAACAATTAAGTCAGACCAAAGCCAACTACACAAAACCTAAGCTTATTTTGAATATGTCGTACTATGAAAACATGTATCCCGCCAAATATGACAATATTACGTTAAATAGTTTTACAGTACTGGGTTCAAATATTTTTTAAATAAAACACTGTGTAACTCAAACAGGAGACACATTTTTGTTAATACGAATTAAAGTTTCATTTGCGTAATAAATGCAATTCAATGTCCCAAAACACCGACATAATTCTTAATACACATTAAAATCAAAATAATTGTACAGATTCATGTTTAACTTAAAATATCTCGAAAAATAATAACTTTATCGCTATGAAGAAAGGGTACAATATTTACGTAGGAAGTATTGGAGAATCAATTATTGTGATAAAATTGCAATTCCGCCAGTGGCGTAGAATTTGGGAACGATTAACCAGTCACTTGCCCCTGTCATACGCCTCTGATAGTAGCCAGTAACGTTTATTTAACATAATTTAGTGGGGCGTATAGTATCTACACTAGGGTGTTTCATTTTTGAGCAACTTTTTTTTTAACTAAAAAACAGGCTTAAAACTTTCAGGAAGGTGAAAAAAGAAGCCTCTAAAAATTTGAGCTCTTACAATTATCATTTAGTGGTGCCTGTTCTTAACTTTCCATTTTCCATCTAAATAACATGGAAAAAAAAATTTATTTTTTTTTATTTTTGTAGTTTGATATTTGAGCATTGTAAAAATAAAGTGAAACATTATTTTGGTAGGAAATTGAACGCTCTACAAAAAGTTCTAATATATTTTTTTCATAGAGTGAGCCGTTCTGAAGATATTCAAACTTAAAGTTGCAAATGTATGAAATTAGGACTTTTATTTTATTAAACTGATGACTTTTATGTCTTAAAAATTATTTTCAAGAAAACATCATTATTTTCATATAGAAATAAAATAACGACGCACAGAAGACAAAAATTCACCAGAAATATTTTTAAACAAAAATATGAGTGACTTTGTTTCAAAACAATCATTGAAACTTTTTGACAAATTTGATTTGCCGTACGACTTTCTGGATGCAGATGTCCTAATTTGGCCAGATAATGAAAATTATCAAGAGAATTTGGAGTTTTTCGAAAAATTTAAAGTTGTCAATGACGTTGCAGGACATGGCATCGCATTAGTGGAAGGATATAATAGATGCCTAACTAAAGATGAGGAACAATTTTAATATGTATTACAAGTGGTAAAGGAGCACCGACGAAAATATCCAAATTGTAATAAAAAACTTCAACAAATATAGTTACATCATTTAATTCTAAAAAGACATTAAAATATCTATTAGTTTCAAAATTGTAGTATTCTAATTGTTAAAAAGTTTTTTTTAATCTATAAAATAATAATGTTTTCTGAACCTAATTTATAATTACTTTCGTTTAACAGTTAATCAAATAATATCTAAGATGTAATTTTTTTATTTTAGCTTTCTAAAAATATTACCGCACAAAAACCAGTTTTCTGATTAAAAACAATTTTTAAGACATAAAAAAGTCATCAGTATTAGTTTAATAAAATAAAAGTCCTAATTTCACACATTTGCAACTTTAAGTTTGAATATCTTCAGAATGGCTCACTTATGAAAAAAATAAATTAGAACTTTTTTGTAGAGCATTCAATTTCCTACCAAAATCATATTTCACTTTATTTTTAAAATGCTCAAATGTCAAGTTACAAAAATAAGAAAAAAGAAAAATGTTTCCATTATATTTAGATGGAAAATGGAAAGTTAGGAACAGGCACCACTAAATGATAATATTAAGAGCTCAAATTTTTAGAGGCTTCTTTTTTCACCTTCCTGAAAGTTTTAAGCCTGTTTTTAGTTGAAAAAAAAAAAAAAAAAGTTGCTCAAAAATGAAACACCCTAATCTACACTTCACACTAAAATATGACAATAATACGACTAATAGTTTTAAAGTACTGGACAGAAATATTTTTTAAATTTTTAAACAAAACACCCTGTAACTCAGAATGGAGACACATTTTATATAGGTGATTTGGGTTAAATCCTAATAATTTGAGCACAGGATTCTACAGTTGAAATATTTCCAATTAGTAATGAATCACCCTGTATAATTTAAACAATTTATTGATACTTCTTGCACGTGCAAAGTAAATTATAATTACATGCATGGAAGTATAAGTAAATTTAATGTCAATCTGAATTTTTTAAACCCCTTATCTGTGTTATTACTTTTGCTTCAAGATATTCAACACACATATTTATATTATTTAATCCATAGAAAAATAAAAAGAGGTTTGAATAAATGGCGGGACTTGTTTCCTTATTGGTAGTTGAACCGTAAGCGCTTAGCGCGCTGCTATCACTAAATTCAAACCCATTTACACCCATAAAAAAATATGTTTTCAAAAATAATGACCAATAAATCAATAATTTTACTGATTTGCCCCTTTAAATTTCACTTTAATATGTGTGGGGATAATCGTTAATAAATGTAAAGTTAAAGCTAAATTTAAATATTATGAGATGGTGTAAATCTGGCTATAAAAATGTTCAAAAACTAATATGATATTTAGGTCAACTTGTTAATTTTTGCATAGTTCACCTATTAAGATCATAAATCAGATGTTTTCTATTTTTATTGATTTTTTTATACCTTTTATTATAAGAAAAATGTAAGAATTTAAAAAAGTTATGACTCGTGTTAATTTTTAATTTTAAGATACACACTACACCTTTATTTTTGTTTTGTTTTAGATATTCCTGGGTATGGAGATTTTTGGAATGTGCATAAATGTCTTTCTTAATTAGGGTGAGTTTCAAAGCCAACCTGTATCGAAGCTGGAGGCTTATTGTACCCGAAATAGGCATTACAACTACTCTAGATTGAAATAGATGGGAAAAGGCCTTAAAGGGACAATAAGTATAAGAATATTTGAAGAATTAGAATGATTTGTCCTTAGATTAATAAGTAAGTATTAGGGATATTTAAAACATTAAAACAATTGTGTTTATAAATTAACTACTTTGACTTTTTATAAAAACTACATCCTGTTTTTTTAATAACAAAAACATTGTCATGTGCTATGCTGGTTATCATATATTTTTATTTTTCAGTAATTTAGTGTGTGATATACTGCTTGTTATGTTCAGAATATAAATTAAACTTCTTAAAAATTTGTTTTATTTTTCAACTAATTTTATTTTTCATTTAAAACAAGTGACATTTTCCATTTTTCAACATTTACCTACAACAAAAATTCACTAAACTTATTGTTTGTTTAGTATTTGTAAGTAAAAGTTGTCAAATAGGAAAATGTTACTTTCAAATGTCTAAATTATCAAGCCCGCCAATTTTTAAATCGCTTTACTTAGTAGTGTTCTACTTTATCGACTGAAACTGACAGGTTTTACTCCCCTCCCCTACGTCTGTTTAACCAATACAAGTTATATAGGGAAAGTACCAAGTATGACACATGATTGAAAGGGTAATTTTATGAAGAATTCAGCAATATGATTGTTCATTGTACTTTTGATTTGAATTTGATTTTATTATGGCAGTAGCAATATTAGTTGCCTATATTGTGACTTCAGAGCTTAGTCTAAATGTGATATGACTAATCACAATCAAATATGCATATAAATGGTAATAGCAATAGTATATAATATTAAAACTGTTGCTTCTACTAGATATAATTTCATATAACTTAGTCAAGTTTTTTAGAGATGACAGTCATAGTCAAGGGTTAAGAAGTTGTTTTGAATTAAGCTGTGTTAAGTAGATTACCTGCAGGACCAGCTTTTGTACATCCTTCCAGGCAAGCTTCATGGCAAGCAGAACAAAGCAATGTCTTTTCATCCTTGTATGATTCGTAGTGATTCTTAGAACAACTATCACAATAATCACCAGTATATCCCTTATCACAATGACATTTACCATTTCCTTTCCTTGTGCCTGCACCTTTACATTTACCATTATTGTTACAAACTTTATCAGGGAATCCAGGACATGGTCTGCAATCTTTTCCATAGTGAAAATCTGGACAGCAAACATTGTAGGTATCTACACATAAATATTGGTAAAGATCTGGGTGAGAATTTTGTTTTTTGAACCACCATTCTTCTAGAGTTTCTTCATATTCTTCTAAGAGATTATAGCATGACTCCTTGCCATCTTGTACTTCTGAACACAACTTTTCATGGATCTCTACAAAACGTACTTCACTGGTTTGATAACTGCCCAATTTTTCTTCTTCCCAGGCTGTATCTCCTCCTTCAAATTTAAATTTTGATGTACGTTCTAGCCCCTTTAAAGTAAAGGACAATGGGTACCAAGGTATTAAAAATCTAGTTTATAGTCATTCAGACTGTGAAACCTTAAATTGAATTCTAATAACACATTTAGATACATAAAATGTTTTCAGATATAAGGTTTTGCAGTCTGAGTTGCCATATGTGATACTTACCTTTTTAAAAGATTCTACAAAAACTTTGCAGGTCCTACAGGGAGGCAGTTTTTCAATATTTTTTGGAGGTTCCAAATTTCCAATTGCAAGTATTTCTCCCAAAATAACTAATAGAACTATTAAATAACAATTGCTGCAGTCTTGCATTTCTAGAAGATGAATAGATATTACTTAACACACTATAACAGGGTTTTTCTAAATGACATGGCAGTGTTGAAACAGTTTATTCCTTGCCCTATTTTATGACCAAAAATTACATATAAACATGAGCTCTAAATTTTTTTCTTTAAGAAAAAGGTGTTTTTATCATCCTGTTTCTTAAAGAAGGAAATTTAGAGTATATATGTCTATATGAAATGTTAATCATAACAAGGAATTATCTCCTTCAATATTGACATGACATTTAAACACCCTGTATACATTTTAAACTTACCTGTGCTATACACACGTGTCCAGCGAACCAACTAAATGAAAATGATAGGGAATTAAGGTAGCATTTTGTTCATTTTATTTGAATTTGATAAGAAAATCCCGAAACCACAAATCACCTTTAACCACGTTATCCATTAATGACAAATGACATTAATGACATATTTGTTTTGTCTTCTTGTTCTTCTTTAGGTTTATATTGGCCTTAACCATTAGTCTAATAGAGTCATTTATTTTAAATTACAGGTGATTTCGGTAATTCTGGCTCCCATGTTATAGTCTCAGAACTTACACAATCAACGGAATATACTTATATACCTACTGTGCTGTCATCTTCAAATATTAATTTACAAATTCCTATTAAAAAATGTTGCCATCTGCATTGGGATTTAAGAATCCCTGTGTAGTTAATGCTAAAAATATATGATAGAAAACTTTATCACGTAAAAAATTAGTTCAGGTTTTAATTGAAAGATGGCGAGCTCTACATGTTTGCGTTTTGTGAATTTCATTCAGGAACGGTTTATAGAATTTATTGACCCAATTTATATTATTTTTCCACTATATGATCATGGACATACACCCATTCACAAAGAATAAGAAATAACATTTCTCCCTTATATGTATTAGTTATTGGTTCATTACTGGTTGCAGGTTAGAGCAATATAATTTTTTGGTTTGGTCCTTTCATCTAAAACAAGGAAGTGATTCCTTTGTAACAATTATTTGTTCTATTGTCCTTGGTCTTTCTTCCTCAAGCCTACGGAATCTACGCAGTGATACAATACTGTAGTTTGGTCCTCGTCCTGACAGAACTCGACAAAATGTGTATTTAAATATTGGTGGAGGAACAACGGAGCAGTCCACAAAGCACGTATCTTCTAGAGACCCCACGCCAATGTTAAACTTTTAAACCAAATTAGCGCCACCTTGTGTTTGGAGCTGGAACTAAAATGACAATTGACAGATGGCGGTAAATTCAAATTGTAATTTTTAGGAGTAGGTAGTAGTTTTAAATTAAATTTTAAATGATTTCCACATAAATTATTTTATAAAATAAAGAATGGAACTAGTAAGTTCGAAACTTTTATTTTACAAAATAATTTAGGTCGATTATACCAAATTTGAGGAATTAATTTGTTATAAGCAGGGGTCTGATGTGGAGAGTTGGTTCTGCATATTATTATTAAATAAATATAAGATATATCAATAAATAATCAAATAGAACATTCTTAAAATATGTTTATTAATAACGTAAATAAATATTATTAGATAAAAATAAATACAAATAATAATACATATTTAACGAATACTTACTCTCAAATCTTTAAAATACCTATCAATAATTTAAATGTGAAGTAGAGACTAGGATATTACATTTTATTAACACTAAAATAATATATTTTATAAATGTCTTTTAAACCGAGGACAAATGTAATATAGGTATTGTATTAAAAGGTGAATCATTTTAACTATTCATTCAATGATAAATAGGTATTTTCCTTCCAAATACAGATGGTGGTATTACTCCACTGCTTTGTGTATTACTCTCTTATGTGAAAAATGATTTCGGAATCTAGTCCAGTGATAAATTGATTATCAATTAGTTGTTATACCCGTTTGTCTTTTTATGATGCAGATGCATGGTGAATCAATAAGTTTTTCTCGAAGTTTTCAACGTAGCACCCACAGGTAGCACCAAAATTATTGCAAAACACAGTAGCAAATAGAAAAGCAAAACATCACAATTTTGCAAATAACTAAGACGAAACTATAAACAGAAACCAAAAGCCAAAGCCAACAAAAAATCACTAAAATCAGACGGAAAAATGAGATTAACCAAAAACATAAATAAATACACGTCACATCTTTGGAGTCTTTGGTTAAGTTTTTCTCCCATAACGCTTAAAAATGGAGTAAGAAATCAGAATTTTACCAGTAGCCCCATCTAGAGTTTGGAGCAAATAGCATAAAAAATGTCAGTTGTCGGTTTTGACCTTGGTCATTCACGTGGAACCTCTATGTGCTTTGTGGAGCAGTCAGTCGTATCCAAACAGTTGTGAAGATAAATAGTGAACAATTTAAAGGCATTCGAAATATATATAAATTAGAATAGTATTGTTTTAAAATAAATAAGTGTTGAAATAAATTATTAACAAATAAACTGTTGTTTAAAATAAACTATCGTAACAATATTTATATTATTTCTTAGGAATATCACTGATCCACTGATGTTAATTGTATATAAAATATACCGATGATCTAAAATTGTTT
Source organism: Psylliodes chrysocephalus (assembly GCA_927349885.1). NCBI lineage: Eukaryota > Metazoa > Arthropoda > Insecta > Coleoptera > Chrysomelidae > Psylliodes > Psylliodes chrysocephalus. The sequence continues at coordinate 8,998,293 of OV651826.1, read as the reverse complement.
GACCAGTTCTCACAGGACCAACTGCGAATGCTTTCAAGCTAATATTGATAGAGTTTATTATTGGCGTCTGAGAAATAATTTTTCCTACGACCACTTAGGAAAGTGACACATATCACACTATATAGTCCTATGGAAAGTGTCCTATATCACACGGGTATGACTAAGAATTTACTTTCCACCCAAGTGAGAATATGTTACTTTCCGCAGTAGTTGTCAAAAAATGTCAAACGCCTAATTTCTATTTTGATCTATGTAATGTCCATATTAATACTAAAATCGATATGATTGTTAAATTATTGAAATTGTTTTAAATTAGATCCTAGATATTTATCTTTAACAATTATTATTAAAATAATTTTAAAATAACTAAGATTATGTTTGCTCTTTAATTTGGGTAAATACATAACCGATTAGATCATTCAATTGACGTAAGGCCCATTAGCTCAGTTGGTTTAGACGTCGAACTTATCAACTTTGCCATTTTTTGACCGCGTTCAATCTATGGTTCAAATCCTGGCGGAGCCGAATTTTTTTTTTGTTTTTTTTTTATTTTTTATTAGTTTTTTTTGTTTAGAAAATATGAAAATTGAATAAATACGATTATTGTTGATTATTTTTTTAAATACATTTTAATTAATATAGTAATAATAACCTTGGTTTTACATTTTTTTGATATTATTTTGTAAGCTAATTTCTATTTTGATCTATGTAATATCCATATTAATACTAAAATCGATATGATTGTTAAATTATTGAAATTGTTGTAAATTAGATCCTAGATATTTATCTTTAACAATTATTATTAAAATAATTTTAAAATAATGTTTGCTCTTTATTTTGGTTAAATACATAACCGATTAGATCATTCAATTGACACAAGGGCTGTTAGCTCAGCTAGTTAGGACGTCGAACTTATCAATTTTGCCATTTTTCGACCGCGTTCAATCTATGGTTCAAATCCTGTCGGGGCAGAATTTTTTTTTTGTTTTTTTTTTATTTTTTTTTATTTTTTTTTTATTTTTTTTAGTTTTTTTTTGTTTAGAAAATATGAAAATTGAATAAATACGATTATTGTTGATTATTTTTTTAAATACATTTTAATTATTATAGTAATAATAACCTTGGTTTTACATTTTTTTGATGACATTATTTTGTGGTCGTAGGAAAAATATTGTACATCACTTGTGTGAAAAGTGATTTTCCACACTCGTAATGTAATATACTATATTACTCATTGTCGCGAAATGTTTTGTCCTCTCATTTGGTCTTTACTTTAATCCTATATTTGATTATATCAATACAATTCTCAAAGACCAACTACTATTACCTACAGATTTAGGTGTTACATTCGATAAGGGATAATTATCTTTTGGTCCGCATATTAATACCATTGTCTCTGCTGCTCTGCTTCTCGTCTTTATGGCTTTATTGTACGAGCTAGTTGACACTTAACTAATCCGTCTACCCTTTACTAAGCATTTGTAAGATCAAAATTTGAGTATGCACCTATAGTTTGAAATTCAGTCTATCAACTTCATATTAACAATTTAGAAGTCCAAAGGCGATTTTTAAAACTGTTAAGTTTCAAAATCGATGGTGTCTGCCTTGCGGTCGGAAGACGAGTGTCTTCCATAGCATACTTATACACATGCATGCTTATTTTCGAATGGCTCCAGCTTACCGAGTTTTGGTCACACCACAATACCAATAATGACATTTATAAGCATATGGACATTATTGCAAAGGATGACGACTGTTGTTGTTTTTAGATGACTTTTTGTAAGTGTTGATTCCACTTTAGCTCATGGTCAAATATGATTCTTAAGCATTTTGCCTTGTGGGCAAATTAAATCTCCACTCCTTTCAACACCGGTGACTTTAGCCTTGTCAGAACTTACTATTTTGCGAAGTTGTGATCTTGCGTAGGGTTTACTGATCCTTCCTGCACCATCAGTTTTTTAAAACCCTACTATAGCAGATTTACTCTTTGTCAGAGTTAGTCGGGCTCGGTTACAAAAATATGGCTAGTTATATTTCCTAGTTGTGTTTGCCGGGACCTGTATGGCTGGTTTGTTTCCTGTTAACAATCGTATGCGTTTTGCTATTTCCACCCAAATATTTAGGTATATGTATTATTAAGCATATATTGTACTTTACTTTACCGAATGTAGTAGTGTGCAGAATCCAGTAGGTTCTGAAGGTCTGTTGGCACTTAGGGTCCTGAAATTCTTGCAGGTTAGGTTGGATGAACTTCTTATAGGACGAAATAGCGGTCGACGATTTTGTGTATTTTTTCCTGGGCTCGTCTGACTTAGCCTTAGCTTATTGTATATATGACCCATATTAATTAATAGTCATAAGTCCTGTTATTGTTTTTAATTAGTTCTTATTCATGGAGCGTAGTTCTCCATGCATATATTTCTAGTAGACGAATGTGAACACGTTAACACGTTTTCACTGTACATCCAGGGCTGCCGAGAGCCATGGGGAGCCCCGGGGAAAAACACTGGCAAGAGTCCGCCCCATCACAAAATAAAATCTATATTTTACAAACTGCCGGTCCCCCTGGGTCCAGGCCTCGTGGATTTTGCCCCCCTACCCCTCCCTCTCGTCGGGCCTCTATATCCATGACGTCCCAATCTCCCCAACACTCAGCCTTGCACACCCAACTATACCCAAATGACACCGCTCTTTCACTACTGTTCCTACATCTCAAACCCTGATAACTGGAACCTAAAATCTACTGCATATTTGTCAGCATGCTATCTCCAATATCCGTAGTCAAATCTCATTATAGGTGGATAGAAGTTCACTATCTGTAGATTAGTAGATTTAAAAAGAAAGTTCCGTTACCTTCCGTTCAGATTTCCCAGTAGAGATGTTTATACAACTAAAATAAAGTCTCAAGGACCCTCTCTGAAACTAACACAAAATTGTTAGGAGAACTACGCTCCATGAATAAGAACTAGTTAAAAACAATAACAGGACTGACTATTAATTAATATGGGTCATATATACAATAGGCTAAGGCTAAGTCAGACGAGCCCAGGAAAAAATACAGAAAATCGTCGACCGCTATTTCGTCCTATAAGAAGTTCATCCAACCTAACCTGCAAGAATTTCAGGACCCTAAGTGCCAACAGACCTTCAGAACCTATTGGATTCTGCACACTACTACATTCGGTAAAGTAAAGTACAATAATGCTTAATAATACCAGAGACAACAGAGACGTGTAACTTAATAGGAAAATATGTTCGGTGGTCCATTTAAATTACATATATGACCCTCTTTTTCTTTTACATTGATCTTTACATATGTCTATCTCTCTCCAATAAAACTAACACCATTTTCAGAGGGCGCTGGTGTTGCTGGTTTTTTGACGTAGAAATATCCATTAAAAGTATTAAAACTGACAACTGACAATGTTATGAATGTTGTTATGAACATGTGCATTTTATTAAAATTAGGCATTCCAAACAAATGAATTACCAGTGGGCAGGTTTGGTATATCTAAGGGTGGCGACATATGGTGTATTCTATCTACTTTACTTAAAATCATGAATAATGGATTACATTTAAATATTTTATGTCAAACACAATAAAAATAATATTTAGAAAACCCACCTATACATTTCTTCATAAATTGGCAGGCTTGGCGAGTACTACTTCGAATAAAAATAGCGTCCAAGTTACAAGACTATGTCGCTACCCCCTTAAATATACAAGAATTTCCCACTGGCACCTATTGTTTGACAGGTCGTTGGAATGCCTAATTAATTTAATTTGGGCCACGTATATTTCTTTTAGTCTGATTTTGTTGTTTAATTAATTTTCTTTGGGGGGGAATGTTTATTTTTGCATATTATTTTTTGCATGAAGCAATTTCTGGAACCAAACTCGCGTTTTTGTACACATTTCTTTCTAGAGGTAAGTAATTTCCAATTTATTAAGAAAACCACTGTATAATGTGTGTGTTTAATAATATATTACACAATGACTATAATTATTTTAGGTGAATTGGAACAGAGATCCATTGTTACAGCTACTTGTGTTCATTAAGTAGGTAGATGAATGTCTGGACAGCTTTAATGGCAGCACAAAGTTCCTATCTACTAGAAAAGTAAAATGTATGCTGAGTAAAAAATCTGCACATGTAGTATTGGCAAAGGACTTTTGAAATGATTAGAGATTAGCTATTTCTTACATACACCTACCTCTAACAGCCACTCTAAAGGAAGAAAAAAAAATTGAATCACAAAAGGGCAGAATTTTAAATCAGGATGCATTGGGAAATAAATTTGGGGACATCAGGTCGGTTTTGGATTTTATAGAGAGATCAATCTCAAGAAAAGTTAATTTATCCTGCAGAACAACCAGTAGTTTAAGTAGGATTTGCTATAACTTTATTAGAAATTTTCTTTGATAATAAATTGTAATATAGGTACCAATTATTGTTTCAAATGAAATTGAAAAAGAGTTAAATATGAAATTAGATTTTTCATGAGTAAAATGTTATATTCATTCGAACATTGTAAGGTAATCTATAATTAAGGGAATATGGAAAATAGGTATACCCTGGTGGTGTAAGAGAAAGGTAAGGGGCAATGACAAAAAAATTACAAAAATGCATTTATCTTTAAATAGTGTTTATTATTAATAATATTATTTGCTATGTTTGAAAAGTACCTCCTGCTTCTGAATAGATTGAATAGTAGTCTAATCTACTAGTTGGAGAAGGTCCACCTAGTAACCAAATTAGGAGACTAGGAAAACTTTTACATGACTGGGGACACAACAGGAATGCACACACACAAGATACACAAACAAACGAAATAACAGGGGTAAGCCTTCAGCAACATCCTGTTTAAATGATGATAGTATGTCATCCTTCATTCCCTTTTAGAAGGCATGGCATATAAATGTATTGATCTTGATTACTATAAGAGGAGTTAGCAGGGGTCTAGCAGGTGTCGATCCAGTTTACAGGATGGGAACTTACTTGACTCGGGCCTTATACATTTGTGTTGAGTGTATGTGTGTTCCGTTTCCATGGTTTCTATTAAAATAAACAGTCATAACATATCCATACCTTTTTGCCAGACTAACATAAGTGACATTTGTTCAAATGGCACTTATGATAGTCTGGCAAAAAGGTATCGATACTATACTTTATAAAATATTTGTTATATTAGTTTTTAAATATATTATGAATATATAACAACTGTTACTTTCTTTGTAATTTGTCACAAAATGATAGGAGATACTTTCTAAACAATTGTAGTTTGTTTTTCTGTACCTTACAAAAATATAATTTATAGAAAAAGAGTTTGGTGTATTATTTTTCCAAGTTTAAATATTTAATAATCAATAGAATTTTCAAGTTTTTTTTTAGCGAAATTTACAAGAGTAATAAAAACTATGTTCCCTGTTTATATTAAACTGATTAAAACATCCTTTATTAAAATGATTATTTATGTGATAAAAAATTTGATGTTATTGGAAGCTTTCATATTTTTTTAATATACAGTGAAACAATAGTTTTTGTTTCTCCTGTAAATTTGTATAGAAAAACTTTATTTCTGAATCCATGTTTGAATTTCCCGCCCTAAAGCATTTTTAATTTTCCCGCTATTTACTAGTGGCGCTATCATAGACTGGTTGTGGTTACAATCGCCCAAATAACTTTTACCGAACAAAAAAAATACATTGAGTTACACGTCTCGCTGGATTGTCTCTGATAATACATATACCTAAATATTTGGGTGGAAATAGCAAAACGCATACAATTGTTAACAGGAAACAAACCTGCCATACAGGTCCCGGCAAACACAACTAGGAAATATAACTAGCTATATTTTTGTAACCGAGCCCGACTAACTCTGACAAAGAGTAAATCTGCTATAGTAGGGTTTTAAAAAACTGGCGGTGCAGGAAGGATCAGTAAACCCTACACAAGATCACAACTTCGCAAAATAAATATATCTGTTATTTACGTTTGGAGAAGAAAATTCTTCAAATCAAAGTTACTTCTTATATTATTATCTATAATTTTTGTTCTATACAAAATTTTCCTAAAATGGACCGTATTCGAGAAATTTGAGAAAATGTAAAGAAATATTTTTTTATAAAAATTGTTCAAATAAAAGTTGTTTAAATAAAAGTTGTTTGTAATATAATTCTCTATAATTTTTATTTTATACATAAATTTTCTAAAATGGACCGTATTCGAGATATTTGAGAAAATGTGTAAATTTTGAAATTTGAAGAAAACTCACAAACGGATAAAGAAAAAAACATTAAATTTTAAACTTAAGTTTTATTTCGGCCTGACGTGAAATGATTAGATTTTGGACAAAGTCAGAACATCCAATAAAAGATACTTTGCTTAATGTCAAAATTTCTTGAAATGGTCCGTATTCGAGAAATTTGACAAAATGTGCAAAATTCTGATTTTTATGAAAATTGTTGAACTAAAAGAAGTTTGCGATATCGATCTCTATAATTTTTGTTTATACATGATTTTTCTAAAATGGACTAATGGAAAAATTGTAGAAAAAGAGCTAAATTTAAATTTTTCAGTATTTTCGTTTTCAATGAATATCTATAGAAAAATGTTTCGAATTAGATGTATGTGTAAAACGTATATATTTAGTTTATCCTCTAAACATTTATAGAGGTGCTGCAATGGGTTGTACACAATAACCGGAAAAAGCCTATAATAACTAGATAGGAAAGTCATGTGTTGGACACATCAGATTTTTTAGTTACAAAATGATACACCAACATCATGTGTATATGCTCATAATTTACTCAGGCCAAAAAGTTAATACCAGATTGAGTGCAAATATCAAATATACCTCATCTAACTCAAGAAATTTTCTGATTTATCGGTATACGATTTAAGAATTTATTCCAGGAACAGAAAATGTTTAAAATTTAGATGGTACATGTTGTATTCTCTTTGTCCTTAGGAATTTCTATCGCTAAAAAGTTTATATAATAACTAACTAAGCAGAACCTTATCAAATTAATAATACATAAAATATAATGGTCTACTCTATCAATTATATTACCAATTGTTCTTGCTGTATCTAAGTGACAGGATGGGTGAGGAATTTTAAACAACCAAATGTAGTATTGAATTGATTACCATATTTTTTTCTAGATACCGATTTGTGGAAAAACATTCAATACATCGCCAGTGTTTGGATACTAAATTCATTTGCCGTTGGTGACCAGTTACTCAATATCTTGAGTGGTTTTTACACTGACATAATCGACATGTGGGGAATGACTGCAGAGGTAAGTTGTTAACTACTACAAGTACTGAAATCTTATGCCTACATTATAATTTCTGTTTACATGACATGACACCAAAATTAAACAAAAAATTAGCTTCAAAAACCAGGACAAAACATCGTTCAAATATTTAAATATGAATGGGCAATGATAATAAAAGTTATAAATTTATATAATTTGTTGGTAATAACAATAAGGAAGACGATATGTCAACTATTACTGAATTTATTATTGATTTTTTAAGTATCATTTATATAACTTGCGTCCACATTTAATTTTTTTTAATTAGGAAACTTTTTTTATATCTATAAATTTACTGCAAAAAAGCATCTTGCTATTTAAATAAAAAATAAGTGATTTTTTTTATTGCAATAATACTTAAAACAGATAAACAATCAGGTGTGTAGATAGGTATAGTAGGTACTTCTAGTTAATTGACAAAGAAATAATTATACAAAAAAATGACTCGTTCTCACACAGATTGCAATTATCTCGCCTAGACAGATCTAGATTCTAATATTTTCTATCAAATTATTTTTGTGATGTTATGTATATCAAAATTTTTTATAGCTATTTTATATTCCAATACAAACAATTTGAAAAACTAAAAAAATGGTTCAACTTGTAGATATTTGAATGTTAATATTTTCTGTGAGAAAATCGGCTTTAAATTTCCGAAAACTTATGAGTTAGATATCCGAAAAATATAAAATTGAATTCCCAGAAAATTCCCAAACAAATCCCAATATTACCCCTAAGAAATAATGAAAATTATTTCTGAACCCCCAAGGAGAGAAGACAAATTTATTGAAAAATTGGAAGAACGGCTGTGGGATTTTTAAAAATTTTTCATTTAATTTTCATTATTTCGTAGTGATAATATTGGGATTTGTTACGGAATTTTCTGGGAATTTAATATGTTAAATTTCAATTTGATTTATTTCCAATATTAACTTGATTGTTTATCTTCCTTATTTTCTTCTTCTTTTTCGCTTTTTTTTTCCTATTCTACACTTTCCTATTCATGTAAATCGGGTTTCTGATGGCCAATTCGTAATCTATTAAAATAAGTTTTTTCAATATATTTATATTTGCCGGACTTTTATAAGTATTAGAATAATTCACGAAATGTGTTTTTAAAAAATAAATAAAAATATTTCAAAGAACGTAAATTTTTGGATTCGAAATAATTTAAAAAGTAAAAGACACAAAACTGCAAACTGTTCAAGATTAACAGACTACATTTTTGAGTTCGTCTCTGCAACTAATGAAAGTTTGAGATTAGAGATAGCAACTACAAATATTTTGATGAATATCGAATTTTTAGAAGGGCTATTCCTATTATTTTGTATGTTAAAGTGTTTTAATGAAGAAATCAAAGAAAATATAGGTGTATGCATTGGGCGGGAAATCTTCATGACAGTGAAATATACAGGGTGGCGCATCGAAAACGAAACAGAGACATTTACTGGCAGCTCAGTTCTTTTTTGGAAAAACGCTAAGATCCGCAGATTTTGTTTTCGAGGGGGATACAAAATTGGCAAAAAATCACGTTAACACGTGCAGCCACCTAGACGGGGGTGGCACATCCCTAAAATCTTAAATGAAAAGGGGATCGAATGATTCATCATTTGAAAGGTCTTTCATTTCCCTTTATAATGCTGTAAAATTCATGTACTTCAGTTCAGTAGTTTTGGAGATTTATTGATTTAAAGCTTAAAGTAGACTTTAATTGGTACATCATATTAGTCTGTACTACTTTCAGAAGAAATTTAAGTAAAAGCATTTACTTAATAAGTAAATGGTTTTCTTCACTACGCCCATGGTTTATTTATCATTTTATTTTTGAAAATAGCGATTAGAGCGTTTTTTATGGAAAAAAATTGTTTCTTGAAGAAAGATAAGAAGGGAATACTTCGTACTTATTTTAAATAGGAATTAAGTACCTACATAGTTTGCGATTGATTCGACCAAACTTTGTTATTAAAATACCTTTTAACACTTTATAAATAAATTAACCATGGTATATTCCACGGCAGAAAGGGTTGAAATTATCGAAATATTTTTCGGAAATAATCAGTGCGCTAATAGGACAGCACAAATATTTAATGAGCGACAAGAGAACAGTAACGTGCATCGAAAATATGTTCTAGAACTTGTAGCTAAATTTGGGGAAACTGGATCAGTCGCCAATAAAAAACGCAACATTGAAAATCCCATAAGGAACGAAGCAATAGAAGTGGGGGTTTTAGGGCAAGTTTATGTAGATCTTACATTAAGTACCCTCAAATTGCGTGTGTGGTGTTAGTTGACATAGTATCCAACGGATTCTAAAGGCCCATAATTTTTATCTGTATAAAATTTACCTTGTACAAGACTTTAATGAAGACGATTCTGAACGGCGGTTACAATTTTGTGAAGATATGAGTGAACGAATTATAAACGATGAACAATTTCTATTCAACACTTGCTTTTCTAACGAATGTTCCTTTTTCTTAAATGGTAAATCGTCATAACTGCCGATATTGGTCCGATTCTAATCCCAGAATTTATCATGAGGTACACACACAGCAGCCACAAAAATTAAATGTTTGGGCTGGTATTTTGGGCGATCATTTAGTTGGTTCTTTTTTCTTATCTGGAAGTTTGACCGGTGAAATGTATTTGGAATGACTGCAAGATGCCATAGATCCTGCACTAACAGCCATAATTGAAAATCAGATTGATCGGAGGTACATTGCGAATAGGTTGATGTTCCAACAGGATGGTGCCCCACCACATTACGCATTACGTGTTCGACAATATTTAGATCAGACGTTTCCAGGTCGATGGATTGGTAGAAGAGATGCCATTGAATGGCCTCTAAGATCGCCAGATTTATCACCTTTGGATTTCTTTCTGTAGGGTAACTTAAAAAAGCAAAATCTGTGCTACTCAGCCAACATCGTTAGAAGATTTGCGACAAAGAATTGAGAATGAGTGCCTACAAATTACTCCTCAAATATTGCAAAATGTGCGGCAACGTTTTCAGCAAAATCTTTATTACTGCATGGAGAGTCATGATGGTCATTTCCAACATTTACTTGGCTGACGGGTCAGTTCATTCTTCATTTTTAAACTATTTTGCTGCCAAATGTATTGATCTCCACTAATGATGATGTATTAAAGTCTACTTTAAGCTTTAAATCAATAAATTTCCAAAACTACTGAGAAGTACATGAATTTTACATCATTATAAAGGGAATTAAAATACCTTTCAAATGATGAATCATTCGACCTCCTTTCCATTTTAGATTTTAGGGATGGTGCCACCCCCGCCTATGGGACTGCACGTGTTGACGTGATTTTTTGCCAATTTTGTGTCTCCCTCGAAAAAAAATCGACGGGTCTGAGCGTTTTTCCAGAAAAAAACTGAGCTGCCAGTAAATGTCTCTGTTTCGTTTTCGATGCGCCACCCTGTATTTAATAACTAAATTGAAGCAATAATTTCGTTCTAAAAGCAAAAAAAACTATTTTTTACAATAGATACTTTTGTTCAAAAAGCGGAAAACTATTACTTAATTATTTAATGATGATATGGTTAAAATTATACGCTTTCAACTACTCAATATTTTTTTTCTAATTTTGACTATATTAGCTATAAAATTGTGTTTTGTAAAAAATAACTTACTTCCAATCAAAGATTTTAGAAAATGAATATTTGGAAAATTGTTGGAAAAGAAATGTTGCATTTTATATACATAATTTGATTTATTTGAATGGACATAACTAGTTATTTAAAATATTTTTTAAAATAAAATATTAATTAATGTTTGATTTCGGTCTCTTGAAGAATTTATAATAAAATTGTCTATCTTTGCCACCGATGTTACCTACTTTCGTTAGTTGCATAACTTTCATTCTCATTTGCATATTTATTTAGAAAATCATATACCATTTTTTGTCCGGTGGTTTTCTTGTGTGTTAATTTTCAAGAAAATATTGTAAGTTCTCTGATAAAAATTTATTTTTCATTAATTAGTTATTGCTCATTAATTAGTTACAACGTTTTAAAGAAACTTCACATTTATCATACGTATTTTTTAAACCACTTGAAGAACCGTTCAAAACATTTCTACAATGAGTAATTAAAAAAAAACCTTACCAAAGGGCGGTATTCCCCCGCACACAGAAAATTTTTTCTAAGTATGTAATAATGAATGCGTAGTTAAAATTCAGAACGACTCTTAATTCTTAATTGAAGTAAAAATATTCTTTATTTGAATCTAGCAGTCTTAAATTAACATGGCCATTTTGGCCATGTTCAATTTTTGAATTAAAAGTTATAAATGAGCACAAACGTTGTTAATTTCAAAATCAAGAATTTTTTAGCATTTGTTCTTAAATTAAACCGGAAGGGTGTTTAATTTAAAAATCCTAACATGTTAAATTAAGTATGGTATCTCTAAACTTTAAGCACGTCCAATAATTAAGCATGAAACGTTCTTAAATTTAGAAATAATGTACTTAAACTGTGAATTGAACTTTTTATTTCAACCCCTCTTGGTCAGAATTTTTTAAGGAATTGCCATACTTAGGTTAGGCAAAAGATCTTCTTCGATTAAGAAGTAACTAGATTAAAATTAGAAAGAAACTTCTTGTTATAAGTATGGATAACCGTCTGTCGCCAGGTGTGAGTTGGTTAAATGAAAAGGTACCTTTGGTTTTATAATATGTAGCGATCATAAGATATAATGTTTCAGCATATTATTATTTATATTTTAACAAAAATAATTTTTGTTATTTGAATAATCTGTTATAATGAACCACCTGGGTACAGCTTCTGGAACAAATTCATAAAAAATCCGTATTGTTACACTAGCTATCAGCAGCCGAGTTGTAAGTTGCACAGTTAAAAAAATGTATCCATTTGAGCAAATACTACAATTATTGAATTGAAAGAAAAAAGTGATAGGTAATAAGTTTTTTTCTCACAATGTCGAGTATAAGAAGTTATATAGAAAAAGTTAGTATTCAATATCATCCAGACAAAAACAAAAACATGTTTAAATGAATATATTAAATAAATTATGACCATTCTTTAACAGAGATATATTTATTTGTATTATGAAAATAACGTTTATGTCAACAAACTTATGTTCGATAATTGTAACAGTTTGTAAAGACAACTCTTGTATAGTGATTATATCGACTTTTTAAAGGTTTTAAATAAGGGCTTGAAGATATCACAGGTCGAAATTCATTTTATTGACCATAATACTTTTTTTGGAATGAAAGCATTAGTTCCTGTTTTTCAGTTAAGCTCCATAAATCAATTTATATTTTAATCTGAACGGTACTTAAGCGCAGTAAAGTTGCAACAACTAAACAATATAGTGAACTTTTTGAAAATTTCTAAGTTAAAATGAAATTCAATTTATATTTAAAATTAAATAAGTCAGCTAAAATTTTTGACCGTATGAAGTTATTAAAGTTATAAATAATTACGTTACAAAGATATATATGTGAATTTTCAATTTCTATTGTTACTCATCTACGTTTTACAATATCAATATATGGCTTGGCTTTAGCACAAAACCCCGTATAGTAAAACTTCATAATATTTTAAGAAAACGAAAAACCGAAGGCCTTGTAGACGATGCAATATTTTCGTATGACAAGACATAAATTTCAATATATTTTGAATTACAGTTCAGCAAATGTGATTAATAGTCCAGTAACTGAAGACCTGAAAATATGCAAAGCTGTCATTAAGTCGGTCCAGATTTCCTTTGTGGCTCAATTCTTAGGTCTTGACGGTTGCTTTCAAGGGCAAAAACTTTTACCAACTGTGCTGCGTCGGAAAGGGCCCAAAATGGACCCTAAAACTGGTTTCCCGCCAATATCTTCCACAATATGCAAATTAGAGAATTTTTGTTTAGATAAAAAAGAAAGATCTTATCATTATCTACAAAAATGGTCCCTATTATTTTTGTCGGGAATTCGACAGGTTCCGAGATAACCGCAATCAAAAGTCCCCTCGTTCAGCCCCTGCTTTATCTCTATAGCAATGCTGATTAGCTTGTAAACGGGTGGACAAATTGTTTCAGAACTCGGTCAAAAATTGTTATTTTTCGATGATTTAAAGTTCATTAGAATGGGAAAAGCCATAGGTATCGATCCATGTGTCTTGAAGCCCGTTATTTCCTGTCAAGAACATTGAAAAAGGGGTCAAAGTTGCGTTTTCCCACTATTTTGGACCACTTTATAGTAATTCATTCATATTTTTTTTCTTTTAATAGTTTTTTTATCCCATTTTTGTTTTAAATGGGATCTTGAGATGTCTCGAAAATTGATTTGTTTTTTTGCATTTTTCATACGTTTTCGGAGTTCTAGAAATCTTTGAAACAAGCAGTAATTAAAAACTCATATTTCATTATATTGTTATTCAATGCACACCATTTTAAAAAAATACATTCGAAAAGTAGACACTCTAAGTTTTAAAATGAAATATGTATAATAAATTGAACGTTTTAATTTACAGCGATTGGGCTAATACATTCATTCAAAAAGAAATTTCAACATTGGCCGAAAATGTATATAGGGTCTTATATTGCAAACGTAAAATTAAATACACACAACCAAACTTATATGGAATCGCTGTGTATTTCTGAATAAACGTTTTGTAAGGAAAAAATTTGGTAACTAACTATAAGATAAGGCCTTTTGTTCTTAACAAACATGATAATAAAGAAGAAACAACTGCTGAGATTTATGATCTTGTGAATTTTGTGTTTAGAAGTAAAATCACGATTCTCCGGTAATTTTATTTCGGTCCAAAAAAACAACAAAATGCCTTATATTGGACTAACAGATATGCAGGAGAGTGATAATTATTGCTTTCATTGAACAAGGAACGCCCCAATGAGAGGTAGCAGAGGTAGTAAGCGATACTCAGGGTGTTGTATTGAGAACATATGAAAGGTACTTGGAACTAGAAACTCTCAAGAACAGGTCCATACAAAGTAGTCAAAGAGTCACAACTGAAAAACAGGACCGTTTTGTGTGCCAATTTACTTGACGAAATCCCAATGTTTCTCATCTAGAGCTACAACGACAACTTCTGGAAGCTACAGGTATGAACGTTTCAATTGAAACTATAAGAAAAAGACTTCGGGCACGAGGTTTATACAGTAGGAAAGAGTTACAGGACCCACCGTTATCTAGGCAAAATAAAATTGGACAATTGAGAATTGGCAAAATGTTCTTTTTTGGATGAGACCAGAATTGGCCTAAGATCAGATGACCATCGAATTCTCGTTCTCAGAGCTCCAGGAAGATGAGCGAGACTCCACGCTGCCAGATATGTCCCAAGATATCAAAGAGGAACTGTAATGTTTTGGGCAGGTATTATGCTAGAAGCAAAAACTCCATTGTTACCACTTCAAAAAACTTTAACCGGTCTGAGATATGTTGATTTAGTGTTAGAACCAATCGTAAGGCTTTGGAGAGCTGGAATTGGGAATAATTGTGTCTTTATGCACAATAATGCACCTCCCCATACCAGCAGAGTGGCTACAGAATATCTTGAAACAGAAGGTGTCACAGTTTTAGACTGGCCTGCATGTTCACCAGACCTAAATCCTATTGAACACTTGTGGGACCAGCTCAAAAGAAGGATTAGAGCTCGTCGAAACAATGCAGGAAATGTTGCACAGCGTATTGATGCAGCATTAGCAGAATGAGAAAACATACCCCAAGACAATGTTGACAATTTAATAATAAGCATGCCAAGGCGAATAGAAGCTTGCATAAGGGTTAGAGGTGATAACACGGATTGTTAAAATTACCAATTTTCTTTCTGTTTTGCTTTTCGGCTATAAAAAATTTAAATGTAATTTCTTTTCAGAAACCAAAAAAATATCATTGTGTTTATTTTGTCAACTAATTATTTTTATTGCTATGTAGGTTATTTGTCTTTAAAAGTATTTGGTAAGGGCCGAGTTTTATTCATAAACAAAAAATGTTCATACATCTCAAAAATTATGAAAAATAATAGATAATTCCATATTGGGGAATTTAAAAAATAATAGGCAAGTAGAAATTAAGAACTATGAAATTCAGCAGAGCTGTTCAACTTTTTATTAATGAAGAGTGTATGGGTTTTAAAAACACTTTAGTTTTAATACGATTTTAAACGAGTTGCTTATCTGTATTTTAATTATAGTAAAATAAGACCAAGGAAATCGTTTTAAAAATAAAGTGTTTTCAAAACCTATAGTCCCAGACTTTATTAATAAAAGGTTTAAAAGCTCTGCTGAGTTTCATCACTTAATTTCTATTCCTCTAGTTCAAGGATTCCCAAACTATTTTGGACAAGAGACCCCTTTTCCAAAATGAACTGATACCGCAGACCCTTATAGCCAAATTACTTTAAATTTTCTATTGATACAAAATGCTTACCTATTTAAAAACTTTGCGGTTTTTAACAAAACAAATAGATATAAAATTCAGTAAATATTAAGTTTAACTAATAATTATTAATACAAATTACGTAAAAATACTTAAGTAGGTAAATATTTAAAAAAAAATATTAAAATCACAAAGTAAAGATAAAAAAATGAAAAATTCAGTGTGATGGATGAACCTGGTGACTTTCTACCAATCTAGCTAAATCTGGTGAGTTGCAGTCTTAAATCTCCGCGTTCGTTGATTTTCAAACGGTTTCTTTGTTTTGTCAAAATGTGTGTAACCACACTAAAGCCTTTTTTGATTAGGTATGATGATTCAAACGGGATAAGTCATTTTTCAGCAATGTTCTTCACTAGAGGAAACTGTGTTTCAATGTTGCGCTGCAACCAGAACTTCTGATATAGATATAGCCTTGATTGAACTTCTGCTTAAGCTCCTCGTCTGTGCTGATAGTGATTAACTCTTCTTGCATTATCATATTAGCTTCTTCTATGGCTGTGATATTGTACGGATTTATTATCCATTGAGGAATTTGTAAATTTAAGAGATCCTCTAACCTCTTAATATAATCCTTGTGTAATGCGTCCAAGTGAGTGACATATGATAAAATAACATCGTCTTGAAGCATTTCTGGTAATTTTGACAAATGCGGAAACTGTGAATGTTCTTTTCTGCTTAAATTTTGTTTATAAAGAATAAGTTTACCCACAGAAGCCGATATTATCAATTTTGTTTTAATCAAGTTGAGATCGTCACCCTGCAGCTGCAAATTAACTTTGTTAAATATACCAAAGATATCAGTCAAGTAATTAATATCTGTTTTACAATTGTTCAAATTTTCTTTCAAATTCGGAACTTTTTCTTGTAAAAACTCAGATTCAAAAATAGCTGAAAATCTTGCTAAGCAAGAGCCTCTTGATAGCGAGTAAACTTCAGTGTGCAGAAGTAAAGACTTCGTCGTTTTCCTCGCATAGCTGAGCAAATAACCGACAGCTTCGAATCTCGTTAACAGCATTTATAACATATTGTAAAGACTGGTGCAATCTAGGACAGTGAATAACCAATACCTTAGGCAGTTATCGCTTTAAGTGAGCTATAAAACCAAGATGACGACCAACCATACATGGTGAACCATCAGTCGCAACAGAAACAATGTTCTTCCATGGAATAGCTTTGTTCGTAAAAAAATATTCCACGGCGTTGAAAAATCGATTCTTCTCTAGTATCAGTCTCTAAATATGTAGCAAAAAGCAGTTCTTGGCACATATTCTCATCTTTAATATATCAAACATATCCTAACAACCTAGCTTCATTGCCGGGTAATGTAGACTCGTCCAGTTGGAGAGAGATTCTGTTAGTATGTGTTGTAACTCCTTAGGATAAATTGTAAAGCAGATTGAGATACCATTAGAAATTAAAAATATATTTGATAGCTTTTTAACATTGACATTCGATCACTAATATTTTATATCTATATTCGCGCATTGCCGTGCAATACTTAACATTAACAAGGGATATTACATACTACAGTCTCCCACACTAATTTAATTCTAACTTCTAACATAAAAAATGATTAACTAAGTAATTTAAAAACGTTGAGTTGCGCGACGGATTCTCTTTGATCGTCTGAGTTCAGATCCTTGGAAAACCGATTTTGACCCCAAGGAACAATTTTTTAAATAATATTTAATTTTACGTATACATTTTTTGCCAATGTTGTGGTGATATCTTTTTTGACTAAATGTATACGCCCAATCACTATAAATTAAAACGTTCAATTTAACCTATTTTAAACTTTTCTCTTTTTTTGAGAACAAGGTGGTGGTACTATATTCCTCTTAATAAAACTATTTTCTTTTATTTCTCGAAAATTACTAAATACATTTTGCATCAAATTGTATGCGTCATCGGATGTAGTTTTAAATTGTCCAAATCATCATCATTTTATCATGAATGAAAATGAAAATGAAAATTTTACTTCTTATTAGCAAAAGTGAGTAGGTAAAGTATAAAAATAAATGGTTCTTTTTTTGTGTTTAGTCCCAGTTTTTAATAGTATATTACGTAACAAGAGTTGTAAAAAACGAAGTGAAAAAGTTTATGCACGAAGCCGCACAGCGGCGAGTGCGTAAATTTCACGAGTGCGTAATGGACTTACAACTCGTGTAACGTACTATACTTTTTCTACATCCACTTAAAACATTCTCAAAAAAGGATTTAACGTTATGCTTGTGACGCAAATCCATAATTTTCGAACCTTTCTTTGGATTTTAGCGGTAAAAAATCTCCGGTGGAGTGCTCATAATTTCATCACTTTCGCTGCTAACAAACATATTCGTAGATAAATTTGAGAAAATGTTCGGATACAAAATCATATTTTATTACAAAAATTGACAATATAAATGGCACGACGTTTATTTCCATAACATGCTGAGAAAACACGACATATTTTTTGAAATATTGTATAATGTGTTGCCGACATTTAGGGGCAACACTCTTTTAATCCAAAATGTATCTCGCTAATGCTAAGAGTTTCTATGTTTTTTAAATAACTAAATTTATGTAAATAGACCAAATAAAGTCGTACGTAGACAAAAATTTGATTGCAATTTGATTAAACCAAGAAATTTAAGTTTTATTATCAAAACGCACGTGTATGTTATGAGATTTCATTACGTGCATGTTATTGTTAAATGTCATTTACAAGGAATGTTGATAGTGCGATTTTTAACGTTTACTGACATGGGCGTAGAAAAACAATGTTTTATATTAGCACAAACCTTCTAATACATTTCTATTACTTATCCTAAGCATTTAAATTATTTTACATTAAAAGTTTGTATAAGAAAAATCATAGATTGATAAATAATTTATAATCAAGTTCTGTACTCTTTGCTTGATTATTATTATTTATTTATATGCAGAACCAAACCAAAAATATGTCTAAATACGTGAAGTATTTATTTACAATAGTATGACAGATAATAGTAATATTTGACATCATACGGTCCATTCATTGAGAAACGTTCTGCAGTTTTCGTTTATTTTTTGTTGCAAAAATAATTAAAATCAAAATTAGACAAACAAGTAGAAATAGCTGTTCCTGTTTCTGAATCTTAAGAAATTGCTCCAATTTTAATATAAATTCAAAATTCGATAATTTGTTTAATTAATTATACAGGTGTCGAAAATAAAGGAACCAGAAACTAGAACTTTGACCAACGAAATAACAGATGTTATCGTCCACATTGAACCAGACTTAAAAGAAGACGAACAGATCATCACCACTCCGCCTGTCAAAAAAAACACCCTAAAAGTACCAAACAAAAATCAAGAAGACTTGGACAAGATCACGGTAGATCTAGAAGCTGAACGTAAACCACCAACTCCAGCTAAACAAGAGTGTAAAGGGAAAGAACATCTTATCAAAGAAATTACAGGGAACACCGATCATGCAGAAATATGTTTTCCATCATCGCTTGTTTTTATTGGTGTATTTTTTATGTTTACATCATTAGTAGCGATGACTTATTGGCTAGCTAAACAATACGAGTAGTAACAGCTTTATGAGAAAAAGCTTGTATTTGATATACCTAGTACATATAAGTATATATATTTATATAGTTGAATCCGTAAACAACAGCCATTTAATGTCAGAAATGTGTAAAGAATGCCGATAGAGTTGCCATATATACCCATTACGGAAAAAGTCCCCGTAACTTCCTAAAATTTCTTCAAGCTTTGGCGTAATGACATTGACATATGACAGCATTCTCCACGCATCAAATTACTGAATGAAAGAAATAATTTCAATATTTTATAACAAGTTGACTTCCGGAAAAACCCTGAAACTAATTAATTTTTATTTTCAAACACGTGTTCTGTCAGATATTCCTTTTGTTCGTGATGTCATCTGTGTGATGATGTCATCGATGTGGTTCATGCGATACATCATTTGAATTTTTTTTTATTTATCTATAATTTTAAATAATTAAGGTAGGTTTGTAAACTTTAAAAAAATATTTATAAAATTACAACAGATAACTTTTGTTTGAATTGTTTTTAGAAAATGTGGTTCTTATCAAGTTTGCTAGGTTTAAATTAAACAAATTTGACTGATCAAATGTAAATGGTAATAGGAGAGAGTGGGGTAACTTTATCGTACAAAGGAAGTTTGCCATTGTGGTTTTTTTAAAATCGGTCGTACTCGGAAGTGTTTGGTTATACTAGGTTGTTGCATCGAGTAGCAACGAAATCCCATCTAAAATCTTATAGAGGTGAATATACATATTGCTGCAGTAACATGCAATTTACACTTATATTGAAAAACGATGTAAGGGTATTAAAAAAATAAACAGTTGTTTTTACTCCAAAAAATGTTTTATGGAATATCTTCAATTAATGTCACACGATTGGCTTTTCCGATATGCTCAGGGCAATATTTGATCTCCTAATTTCAACAGGAAAGATAGAAAAAGATTAGCTCAGTTCTCTCAGAACACCTGAAGCAACGCGCATGGCTAGGGTAGCAGGACCCACGAAAGAAAAAAGTAGACCATTTTTTTGCAATTCTGGTATGATTGTATGAAGTAATATCAATTTCTAACTTCCAAAGCTTTTAACATAGATGAATCAGGGCTTACTATCGTAGAAAAACCCCTCAAAATAGTTGCCTAAATAAGATTTAAGTAAACTGGCCGCAGAACCTCGAAAACATATAACTATGATCGGCACAATGAAAAGAATCCGAAACATTTATCTGCCATTCTTTATTTATCAACGCACAAGAATGAATCCTTAGCTTTCGGTTAAATGCTTTCTAAATACTACAACGGTTTTTTTTCAAGTTTTTAAATTACTTCGTAAAATTTATTTTGCCCTCCAAAGAAAGGCCAGTATTACTACTTTTAGATGGTCACGCAAGTCATAAGACCTTAGATTCTATAAATGTTTGACGTGAAAATGGAATTATTATGATCACGTTTCCTCCTCATACTAGTTAGTAATAAACTACTGCCCTTTGACGTTGGGATGTTCGGACCATGCAAGGTGTACCTGTCTACCGAGATGAACAAATATATGATACATCATACTAAGCAAAATACATTCCCTGTAAATTTATTGCAAGCTTACAAATATAAATGCAAGTTCACTTTCAGGTTTGTTAAATATTTATTGATAGTTCTTTAACTTGAAAAAATAAACTTAATATGCCATACTTTGTGGAAATTTACAAAATTAACTTATTGTTAACATACAATCAACAACTTATTTAAAGTTTCAATTTAAATATTATCTTGACAGTGTTAAATTTAAACTTCTATAAAACTTACCATTATAAATACGCTTTAAACTCTCAGGAATTCATTGTCTTTATACCAGGTGTTCCATTATATTGCGAACCTTTCTAAAACCCTCTAACTTTTGAACTAGATGAAATAACGAAATGCAGTTTTCACAAGTCTTCAAGTTTTTTCTGTGACCTATCGTTTCTTACTTACATACGGCTTAACCAGAAATGTCAAGTTTTAGTCGCAAGCCGAAAATAAACTTGCAGCAAGTGTTTAGTGGGATCCCAGAGAGAGGATTACAGACTATGTCATGGGACCACTTATTAAAGAAGAGTTTATAAACGTCTTTTTCTCAATAAATATTTCGAAAGGTTTTCGAGAATTTACCCATTTAACAATTATATTCAGCAATTATGAATTTATGGGTGCCATGGTTATAATTTCTTATCATGTTGCAGCTGGTTCGATAAATTCAGACAGTAGTTGCCCCCTAAGTTTATTAAAGAAACATATTCCGCACCAAATATAGCATCACCGGAAATTCGACCACTCAGCCCACAGATAGGCACATCACGACAGCCTGACTCCAACGAGAAAAGAAAACTCCAAAAGAATACTGACCAAAAAATTTTGAATTGTTGATATTTCTCCTCTTCTCTTTCCTAAAACTTCCGATCCGAACAAGAGAAAGAGAAAACAGGAGAAATGAGAGGAAAACACCGCTTCTCCATCTCCATAACAAGGTGGAGTTGGAAATGAAGTTGAGTGAAAGGAAAAACGCCAAAAGTAACAAGGAATATTGGTTTAATATACAGAAGATAGGGAATGAAAAAAATGAGGGCGATGATGATAACGTCTGTTGTCTTATGTGCGGTAAAAGATGTGACTTGAGAAGAATGGATAATGGATACAATGCTGGGGGTGTAAAGAATGGTGTGAGGAATGCTAAGATTTTAAAAGAAAAAATAGTAACACTTTTATTTGTGACCTTTATAGAAAATAAGTTTTTATTAATACCATGTGGGGCAGGGCAAGTTAGTTTTTTGTTGTGATATGCCTGTTAATTTTTTATATTTGTGTGTGTGAGAGAGAGAATGGCATTAGACTAAGTCTGTTTGCCACAAAATGAGGAATATATATACAAAAACTTTATTAAAATGATTTTTAAAACCAAATTATATTGATGATATTGATGATAAGACATTGATGATAGGAACTTAGTGGGACATGTATAAACTGATTTATTTTCAAGAGCAAGTAGGTACGTACTATTATAGGGCGGGAATATATTTATATTAATGAGCATTTTATACCATTGGATAATTGAATTATAATTGTTTGAACAATTGAAAAAAATTGATTAAGATCTGCAGTGGAGGAACTATTACATGTACATATAGGGGAATCCAGTAGGCCAATTTTAAAAAGATGGGCAGGGAAGCGTTTCCTTGATAAGGAATTTTATTAATTTAATTAGTAAAAAACCTATGATGACACATCTTCCCTAATAGTCGAACACAATGAAGTATTCCAAAAGTATTTCAAAAGATGTATCGCTTGAACCAAATTTCTATTTAAAATAATCCTGGATGATGGATCACGTTTACATAAATGACGTCACAAATAAAAGGTATATTCTACGGGTATATCTGATAGAACGTGCGTTTTAAAATAAAAATCGACGGGTTTTACTATTAGGTAAGCGCCAATAATTCCCGGCCTGACAATGAAGGAGGCAAAGTACAACAAGTTTTTATTATTTTTCAATGTAATCTCCCTTAATCTCAATGCACTTCTTACAATGTTTAATTAACAATTCAATCCCTTTAAAAAAATATTCTTTCGGTTTATCCTCAAAATGGGCCAAAACAGCTTCTTGTAACTCAAAATCGTCCCGAAAACATCGCCCGCGAAGGTCCTTTTTCAAATAACTAAACAAATAATAATCGCTGGGAGCCATATCTGGACTATAAGGAGGGTGATCTATATTTTGAAACCCGCAATCTAGGATGGCAGCTTGTGTAACGCCAGCAGTATGAACGGGCGCATTGTCGTGCAACAACCGCACGCCTCTGGTTAATTTTCCTCGACGTTTTTCCCGAATACATTCCCGCAACTTATGAAGTAATACGGCATAATATGTGCCATTAACGGTGGTATTTGTCTCTTTAAAATCAATCAGAAGGATTCCTTCACAATCCCAAAAGATCGTAGCCATCACCTTTTTCGTTGATTGGCAGACTCTAAATTTTCGTGGGGGGGCTTCACCCTTACGGCGCCACTCCATTGATTCCCTTTTCGACAGAGGATCATAATAAAGAACTATTGTTTCATCTCCAGTGACTATTGTTTCCAACACGGGGTTCCGATCATCTCCACACAGTTCCAAAAACGATCGAGCACACTCGACACGACGTTGCTTCTGAATCGCCGAAAGGTGTTTGGGCACCCATCTTGCACTAACCTTATGCATACCCAAATGATCATGGATGATTCGGCGAACAGTGGTATCAGAAAGTTTGGTCATTTCTGCCATTTCCTTGACCTTCAAACGTCGGTCACTTAGCACCAGGTTTTCCACAAGGGCCACTTTGTCCTCCGTTATCACCTCCACTGGCCGTCCAGGTCTTTCGTCATCTTCAAGGGATTCCTGACCCATGGGAAAACGTTTTGCCCATTCCTTCACTACCGAATAGGAAGGGGAACTTTGGCCATATACTCCATCGAGTCTTTCTTTAATAATTTTAGGTGTAAGCCCTTCTTTTGTTAAAAATTTAATAACCGCTCTGTACTCAATTTTTCGTCACCTGAGACATTTTCGGAGATACTTTAGTTCAAAATGCTGACAATTAAAAACTATTTGACGTAAGTCGCTTATTTTGTTACCACAGCCTACTAAGGTTTGTAGTTATAAAATGTTAAACTTTTATCCTGATAAAATATCTGCAACTATGTCAGGCCGGGAATTATTGGCGCTTACCTCTATATATAATGTCTTCAAGAATACCTGTATCCCACTTGACCTATTAAAACAAGAAAATAAATGAAAATGGTCTTTTTTAGTAACTTTTATGATAACTTAATTGTCAGTTCTGTCAAATACATACGTGAGTAGCATAGTTTTAGGGTTATTATTTTTATTTTTAGCTAAAAAGGTGACATCAATTTGGTTACGTGGGATGCAGATATTGTTGCAGACTCTGTACAATTTAATTAAAAATTGTTTGCTTTCGGCAATAAGTATTTGTTAGACAAGCTGATTATAATCAAAAAGTGTGATATTAAACAATTTCCAAAATCAAACAATGTGCTAAAATGTTTGCGGAAATATAATATAACATTATACAGGGTAGCTGTTAAAGATGAAACCAAACCTATAGTGCTTAAACGGTTCAACATACAAAATCCAAAATTTTAGAATTTCAACTAAATATATTTGCGCATATTTTAGCCCAAAAATTATTTTTCTTATAATTACAAAATTTTAGCATGGCCGCCATCTTGATTTTTTTAAATTGCAACATAGGTCATGTGATATACCATTTGAAAGGGTTTAACACCCTGATTACAAAAATGTATCACACATGGGGTTTAAACACAACAGAAAGGATATTATTTTAAAAAATCAAGATGGCGGCCATGCTTAAAATTTTGTAATTATAAAAAAAATAATTTTTATGCTAAAATATGCGCAAATGTATTTAGTTGAAATTCTGAAATTTTAGGTTTTGTATGTTAAACCGTTTAAGCACTATAGGTTTGGTTCCATCTTTAACAGCTACCCTGTATATTTTGTATGCTTTGAAAGCCAGTTAAAACAAGGTACATTACATATCTAATAATAACAGGTTAAAAAAAGTTCTATAAAGAATATAAGCTGCACCAACTGTCGTAAAATTATTATTAATAAGCGGTACCATCAAGCTCTTAAATTTAATTTGTATGCAAGTATCAGTTTAATTTTAATTAAACTAGGAATTTGTTTGTATATTGTGAAAAGCCAGCATTTATTACGGTATATATTATTCAATACATACTAAATTATTGTTATAAATTTTATTTTTTTAAGAGGGTGTTGCTTATTTCAATAACCTTAAAAAATTACAGGTTCTTACCAAATTCATTTTTTTATGAATTACTTGTTTTTTCAGTGAATTAGGTAGCTGTTAGAAAAACATAGTTCTTTTAATTTTAATAATAATTCAGAAAAGAGTCTATTGAAAGTTGGAACACCCAGTGTTATTACAGGTATACTAATAAAATAGGAGAGAGAGCAAATGTCTGACACAAATTGTTGACTACCAATATTTTCTATTATTTTTAATAAAATTTAAAAAAATTATAAGTATAATACGTAAAATATATATTTTTATATTTTAAGACCTAATTTTACTTTAATTTTCTTCGGACATTTTTATCATATCGTCCATTAGAGATAACTACCATCAATGTTAATTATATATAGTATATATTATAATAGGCCTATCACTGTGTTTAATATTGATTTACTTAATAATATTTATTTTTATTATTGTTAAAATTAATTTAATCATTTTTTAAGTTTGCTTTGTTGGAAATAAATAAATTGAGAGTTATTTTATTTGTATCAGTACCTATACCTACTTTAACTTCTAGGTTGGTTCAAAGGAAAAATCAAAGGAAAAATAGAAGGAAAAATGAAAAAAAAAAAATACAAAAAAAAAAAATAAAAAGCAGTAATTAGGTACACAAAAAATAGTGTATCTTGTGAATACAGAATAAATTTGAATATTTATGTATAGTAGTGTTCGTCCTAAATTCAACCACAATCATTATTGAAAATTTGAGGAAAACATACAAATGTATCTAACATCACAATATAAAATTAAAATTGTAAACAAAAATTAAATTATAAATAAAATTTTAAATAAAATAAAAACTATGTTATAGTATAAGGTTATTAACCATTAATGTCTAACCTCTTGTATAACCTTCACAAACCGTGGTCTACCTGTACATGTATAAATCGCCTAGAACGACCGTTAGGCGTAAAAGTGTCCTTGTCTCTACCTTTTCCATTTTCCTTTATTATAAATAAAAAAACATTAAAAAAAATTTAAAAAAATGAAAAAAAAAAACAAAACAAACAAATAAGAAAACAAAATGTATATATAATATGGAATTAAAAAAAATATATGTAAAAAAAATAAATACAACATTTGCACCGGATAGGCTTCAAGCTACTCTTAACCTATCGGGTTTTCATTACTTAACCTAAATAGATACTTATACAAAAAAATTAAAATTTATTTATGAAACACAAAATTTTCTTTTTTTACACAAACAGTAATATAAACGTTATTGTTGACTCAAAACTTTTTAAATTGAGTCGAAAACTAGGTAGTGAACAACTCCAGTTTAAAAACTGGAAGGTATTAAATAAACTTACTGCGTTGTATGTGAACGATCTTTCAAACTTAGCAGAAGAGTGGTGGGGCATGGTAAGAGTATTACGTCTTATATTACGTGTATGAACAACATTACGGAAAATGATTTTTTCAAATAGATATACCGTACTTTTGAAGTTAATTAACCGGAATAGAAAATTCATAAAATGTAAGGTAAACAAATTAAAAATTTTTAACCATTTAAGTTGAGAAAAGTAATGTGAGATATGATCAAATTTTCTTTATACCAATAAAAACTCCCAGGCCGGATATTTTGGTAAGTAATAGAGATATTTTAATTCTGTAAAAGCCAGTTCACAGAGCACTAAGAGAGCTTCAGGTTTAGTTATAAATTGATTTTAAATAAGTCAATATGTGGATGGCGCTGCGCTCTATAATTTTTTTTCGATGCGACGATCTTTCTTGTGTAGCGGCGCATCTTATAAAAAATACATTTTTAAGCAGATTTTGTTCTACGACCTAATTCGATTAATCTAACCATTTTTGATATACAGAATGTGTCACTCAAAACAGTTTCATCCTGTTTTTCAGCATTAATCATTGAATTTTAAGAAAATGCTAAAACAGGTTGATTTTTATGTCAAATTAAAAATATTTTTACAATATAGACATCTGTCAAGTGTCAACCCCCTCCCTTGCACTTCTCCAACACCTTAATTTTAAATAGGTAATGTACCATGTAGGCGGCACATCATTGAAAAGGCAATTTAATGAAGGATTCAGAAATATTTTTGTACATTGCGTTATTTAAACTTTATCGCCCTCTAGCGAGATAAAAAACTACTACGTATTATAGAGTATGACACTACACAATGTGTAGTACATCATTAAAAAGGTAATTTTATGGGGAATTTAGAAATATGACTGTTCATTGCGATACTTTTAATTGTACCGCCCTCTATCGGGATAAAAAAACCTGTACGTATTATAAAGTGTAACACCTTATTTGAAAGCAAATTTAATTACTAATTCAATGCACCACATAACATAAATATAAATATCCTCCATATTGCACTTTCAATAGTTTGAAAATTAGTCATGCATTATTTAAACATTATTGCTAACTTTATTTTGTGGCAACTGCAATATGAAAATATTTATATTAATGTTATGTGGTGCATTGAATTAGTAATTAAATTATCTTTCAAATAATAATAATATTTATTTACCAAATAATTACATTTTATGTAAGGTTAACAATGTAAAATATAAGCCATATTAGGAAAAATAAATATGATAGTCCCACAGAAGAGCAAGTCTGTGCGTGGGATTAACTATAAATTAGTGTCTCTGACAAGTGTTTTTATAATAATTTCATCGAATTAACATATTGCAGCACTCACTATAGATTAATACTAATAACCATCTAATAATAATAACAACAATACCAATAACAATACAACAATAGTAATAATAATAACTATAATAATTAATTATTATAACTTTTTGGGAAACGTAATACATGATTATAAGAGAAACAAAAAAAAATGATTTTTTAGATTTTCTTTTTCTGTTTTTTGTTTCTTTTTATTTTCAATTATTTTTTTTTTATTTATTTATTTACCCTCAATTAAGACGTGAAATATAGTTTAGTACCATTATAATTAAATAAAAAATAAAGTCAGTAAAATAACAGTAACTCACAATTTAAAAACCATCATCTCTTGATATGAAATATATTTTTGTTAAACCGATTCTATTCTGATTAATAAGCGCTCTCTTGGGATTTCTTCAATTTCATTTTCAGTCTACGCTCACACATACATCCCTCACACAATAAAAATTTCAATTTTTTATTTTGAGGTTACTCTTGAGGCCCCTAAAAAGGGGGGTTGGTTAGGTGTGGGTAACCCCATCGCTCTACTAAAAAAATATTTTTTTTCATATAGAAATACTCGTATAGAAAAGTAGGGGGTAAGATGAGATGAAATATTTTTTCGCTTTAAAGTCCAAACCAGCATACCCGAAGTTTTCCTAAACCTAGCGGTTCTATATATGGACCTCCCCTGGGGTGGGGGAAATAGGGCACTCTGAAATAGTTTTAGACGGCGCCTATGGTCTGGCTATTAGTTTTTTTCTATTCCTTACCATTTAGGCGTGGCAGAGAAAGAAAGAGGGGGAAGTTGGAGGAGTGCTGGGACAAGTAAATTTTTTGCGTTTTTTACGATCATCTATCCGTTCATGTATTATTGTCCATGTTGGTTCGAAATTAAAGGGTGTTCGCTATAGGCTAATTTTATTAGTCAATCATAATTCATAATTATTGATTAATGGATTTCATATATCGAAGGTTGGGAAAAAGAATAGTAACTATTTCCAATTTTTTTTATTGATAACTAAAGCTCGTCAATAGCTACTAAACAAAAATTAAAAAAGGAAATCGGTTCACAAACAGAAGAGAAAATGGTACTGAACTATTTTGTCTTTACCTATTTATTTACAGATATTGAGGTCCAAAATACTGTTCAAATTGAAAAAACTAACTTAGAACTGATGTCTTAAAGCTGTAGTTTAATACATAAAGTAAACATTTTTTAACTGTACTAAACGCATTGAAAACTTTTATATATTTTTAAATATTTTGGTTGAGGCAAATAATGCAAAAAATAATATTTATGTGGAAATGTATGATGATTCTGCAGATACAGTTCCAAAGAAGTTATTTAATGTAATGCGAGCTATTTAATTATTCAGTCATGCTCTAATTCTCCAAGTCTCTCTCTGTCTTATTTGGCCTTTGAGGCTCAACTTGTCCGATTATCATACATAATTAAACCTCTTAAGACCAAACATAGGTGACGACTATGGCGGAGGCGCTTTCGAGTATATTCCAGACAAGCGCGTAGCTAGGTTGTTCTCTTGTGGAGGCGGGGGTAACACTTCTCACATTATTGGTGAATGCGCAGCGTGTTATATAAGAATATGGTACCAATGCAACGTCTAGAGTTCATATGTGTGTTTCCAGAAAAAAGAGTGTATTTTATAATAAAGTTTTTCATTTTTTATATATTTATACAGGGGTTTTCAGAACAAATTACCGTAATTATGGGGATTTCTAGATCTTAACCAATTATAAAGAAAAGCTAAATACAATTTTCCAATAAACATCCCAGTTTTCATTCTACAGGGTGATAAAGTGAATTTCATAAATACATATTTTCTAAATATCTTCCCTTAAAGTAAAGACTTTAACTTAAAAATATGTATATGATAGAGAATAGTTATTATTAGTTAACACACTGTATTTCGATAAATTACCATAACCCATTTCCGAGGAATGAAGGGCTAAAGAAACAATTTCATTCAAAACTTTTTGAACACCCTATATTTCATAAAACATAAATATTTCTCATGCCATTTGTCACAAAAAAGGGACTTCTGGTTGATCTTTATAGACCATTCCATTTCCGATGTGATAGAATTCATTTATTTTATACAGAGTGTTTTGAAACACGTCTTAAATATGGCTAATTTTAAGTTTAATTTACTCAATTTTATCAAATGCAACACACTGTATATTATTTTCGCATAAAATTCCTTATAAATTTAACTATCCAACGATACCACCATGTCCCAATAGCTGTTTTATTATTGGAAATAGAAAAAACAAATTAATATAATAGTTGTATGACCATGTTTAATAAAAAATATTCTTAAATATACAGGGTGGTCCATAAACTAATAAAAAATACTACTAAGGGTACTTAAGACAAACTTATAAAAAACTAACTAATGTTAAACATGGTAATAATAAATGTTATTAAACATGGTAGGTATGCTGTTTTATATTTTTGCGAATTGCTAAACGTTGTTTCGTTCGAACCATGCTGATGAGTCATATTCTGGGTTCTCCTGACCATTTTGTGAATGCCCGGTGGTACTACGGAGCCAATCCTGAACATCAGCAGGTTGTGTGGATAATTGATTTGAAGCCAGAATACCCTGATGACTGTTTATAGTTTGCCAAGAGCCCGATGTAACTACAGTGCGGGTTGTTAAAATATCATCTATAAGTTGACTGACTTTGCATCTAAACTGTCTCATTTGGTGATTATCCATCTGCTCCAGATTCGGTAATAAGCTCAACAAAAATAGTTGTTTTGGGTTATCTGAATTGACTTGTTTCCGTTTAAGATATTCTTATTTTATTAGCTAATTCATTCATTTCCTGAGCCACTTTTTCCCATGCCGTAGCCACAGAGTCCCTTTTGCTATATTCCGGTAACTGATAATTATATAAACAAGGGTGTTGTTCGACAATTTTAACAAGCTTAATATCAAAATCGGTTTTTTCTTTTGGTATTTTGATTAGCTACTAGTAATAAAATCCGAAGAAAAATCACTATACCGTCCTCATCGCACGGTAAATAGGGGAACGGCGGGTACTACGGGCCAGCGGGTAGTACGGGCCATCACATGGTTCTCGGTACAGCCGCTAGGTGGCAGAGCCATGCTGTTCTCGGATCACAGACTATACGTTGCTCAGTCGTTTGCTAGAACTTGACAGACGTATGTGCATAGGTGTTGCAGATAATAAATAATTTCTATTTTTGAGTGGTGGAGGTGCCGTCTTGGATAACTTTTATTGACTGTTTTTTCAACTAAAGGTATGTTGTAAAATTATCATACTGCTATTAAATTCTAGCTCGTAAAAGGCTCTATATATTGTGATGACGAAATATCTCTAACTCAAGTCGATTTCTGTTAAAGCCATGTTTGATTTATCAAGGTCGGTCGGGTGATAAGGGCAAAACCCGCGTCGGGTGGTATGGGCCATGTAAACAAATCGTATTTTTTTATTTTAAGGAGATGCCAAAGTACAAAAAGAAGCCAGAAGGGACAGGTCGTGGGGAGTGCTCAGAAATAAGCATGAAACAAGCTGTTTCGAGTGTTCTAGAAAACAAGATGACAGAAAGGGCTGCAGCCAACCATTTTAATGTACCAAGAACTTCCCTTCAAAGGAGGATAAAATCAGTTAGAGCAGCTCGGCAGACAGAAATGAAGCCTCAGATGGGGTCTTTTAAACGAACGTTTACAGATTATTTTGAGGACATTCTTGTGGAACACATCCGTGATTTAGACTCAAGGTTAATGCCTCTAGCTAAAACAGAATTTTTTAAGTTAGCATATGATTT
Organism: Psylliodes chrysocephalus; assembly: GCA_927349885.1. Classification (NCBI taxonomy): domain Eukaryota; kingdom Metazoa; phylum Arthropoda; class Insecta; order Coleoptera; family Chrysomelidae; genus Psylliodes; species Psylliodes chrysocephalus. The sequence goes on along the minus strand of OV651826.1, from coordinate 8,966,669 downwards.
GGCAAATTCTCTTAAGCTACCACATAGATTTAACAGGGAAAATAAAAACGGCTGGTAAAGATTTTTATACAAGTTTTATGAAGAGACACCCCGATCTTGCTTATAGAAAACCGCAGTCAACCAGCCTAATGCGGTCCGTCGGGTTTAATAAACCTCAAGTTGACCGTTTTTTTAATCATTTGAACTCTTTGAATAACAAGCACTCTTTTCGACCTTCTAGAGTATTCAACGCCGATGAAACAGGAGTTTCTTGTGTTCATGAAAATGACAAAGTAATTACCATTAAAGGGAAGCGGCAGGTCGGGAAAATTACTTCAGGAGAGCGAGGTCGCAACGTCACGATCATGTTCTGTATGAGCATAACTGGACAGTTTATTCCCCCACTTTTTATTTTCCCTCGAAAAAGGATGAATGATCGTCTGATGATCGGTGCTCCGGCGGAGAGTATAGCTTTTCCAACTACCAACGGATGGATGACCACCGAGGCATTCTTAAAGTGGATGCAGCACTTCGTGGCCTTCACGAAACCTACAGAAGAGGATCCTGTGTTGCTACTCCTCGATGGACATGGAACACACAAGGAGTTGGACGTCATTTTGTATGCTAGAGAACATTATGTTCACATGTTGAGTTTCCCACCCCGCACAACCCACAAAATGCAGCCTCTCGATAGGTCTTTCATGAAACCGTTCAAAGCACAATACAATTATTCTTGCAGTTTGTGGATGAGGGCTAATCCAGGTGCTCGAATCAATGATTATGACATCGCAAAGCTAGTGAATGAAGCTTACACCAAAGTTTGTAGACTAGATATTGCAGCAAGTGGTTTCAGCTGCACGGGCATTCACCCTTTTAACCCAGAAATTTTCACAGACTTAGACTTTATGGGAAGTGCTTTAACCAATGTAGAAAACCCACCAACTACAACTGCCAAAATTTCAGCCGTTTCTGCTACAGTAACCTCTCAACCTTCAGCAAATGAAGAGCAAGCAGTAATTGTAGAGCCTAGAGAAGTGACCTCTCAACCTCCTGCAAACGAAGAGCAAGCAGCAATTGTAGAGCCTAGAGAAGTGACCTCTCAACCTTCAGCAAACGAAAATGTAGCAGCAAGTGAAAAGTCTATTGAAGAGACGCCCCTGCCTGAACATGAAAAAGAGGGTTACAACTAGAAAAAGGAAAGCAGCAAAAAGTGAAATATTGACTTCATCGCCAAATAAAGATATGTTGATAGAGAAGAAAAATTTGGAAGTCACAAAAGAAGCTGCTAAGAAAAAGAAAAGAAATATAACATTTGAACAATGTGCAGGTAAGTTGCCGACAAAGGTGGTCAAACAAAAAAAGCAGCAAATCAATAAATCGACTGATCATACGAAATCGACTCCAGGGACGTCCAAGCAGATTGCAACAACAACGGACTTTTCAAAAGAAAATAAGACCGAGTGTCTTGTTTGTGGTGAATGTTTTGAAGAAAACTGGATTCAGTGCAAACGTTGTCAGGGCTGGTCACATGAACTTTGTGCAGTTATTGATAACAAACTTTACTACTACTGCGACCATTGCAAAATAAATTAATAAAAAATGTGTTTTTTTTTTAATTATATGTTTGCAAACAACAATATATTTATTTTACTATCCGCCATTTTTTCAAAATGCCAAAATGACAACACTGGGAATTTTTTTGTGAATCCTTTTTTTTTGTTTGATTTACCAACAACAAACATTATTTTTTTTATTGTTATAGTTACGTAATTTGGTATGGCCCGTACCACCCGCCATTTTTTTGCAGTACCAAAATGGCAACACTGGGAAAACTTTCTGTGGTTCATTTTGTATCTCAAAAATATGTTTTATTTTGTTAATTACTAGTTAAAAAAGGTTTAAAGGAAGGTCCTGTGCAGTTTTCGAACACAAAAAAATAAAAATAAAAAATATGTATGTATTTTTGCTTAAGTGGCCCGTACTATCCGCCGTTCCCCTACTATTCAAATAAAAGAATTTTAAGAAACAAGTTACAACAAACAGAGCACGTTGCATTTCGCGAAACTTGTTGACGAAACAATTTCTGGTCTCCTGTTTCCGAAACGCCAGTGTGCATCGTTTCATATAAGTACATGGGTTATTCGATATTGAAACGAGTTGCACGTTTCTTGAAACGAGTTTCACGAAATTCGTTTCTCCAGTGTGTCATCCGCCTTAGAGTGTCAACTTAACCTGTTAATTTTAAATTGAAATAATAGAAATTTGCCGATTTCCGATTTGACAATTGCCAAAAAGAAATTTGCCTAGCTCCACACTTTTGTTTAAAAGAGGAACGTGTGGGAATGATTTGTTTGTATTACATTCAAAGTTCTATGAGTTAGATGTGAAGAAAAACAGTAATAATGTATTTGTTAAAAAATAATGTTTTTCTTCTTTAAGACATGTTTCAAAACACTCTATATAGAATAAACCAGTTGTATCACCTATATTCGTTAGCTTAGTATTTTATTAGTCTGTATATTAAACAATTTTGAAATTAATGTAAACCTACCTAAATTATGCCAATTTAATTTGGGGTCTGCATCATTCTCTAATTTACCAATGGGATCCTGTATATAAATTTTAATTTTTAATTTGCAGGAATATTAATATTTTAGATGACAATGTTTGAGAAACTCTTTGTTTTACTGTATTTATTTTATCTCTCTATTCTTGTTTAATATAACGTTTAAAAAAATATTGATGTTGACTATGGCTTGAGAGGGGCAATTGCCCCTATTACCCCCCCCCCCTTAGCTACGCCCTTGATTCCAGAGTTAACACGATAATGTTACTAGTATTGGTAAGAAGATTCTATTACCTTCGCCAAAGTTTTAAATATGTATATAAATATTGGTGGAGGAACACGGAGCAGTCAGTGTGTATAGACAGTTGAGAATAAAGTATTGGATTGTGAAGATAAATAGTGAACAATTCAAAGACATTCGAAATATATATATAAATTAGAATGGGCCCGTTCACTTTTATTTTTGAATGTGAATTATTTATATATTTATAAAGATATTAAACTCTTTTGTCTGGTGGTACTTTTCCCGTTAAGATATTTTTGCTAGAAGTAAGGGAATTCCCATAAAATTCTTTCAGTGACTCATTGCGTCAGAAAACCCCTAATTCCCTTCAGGTCTCGTATCGGTTAATAGTTAAAAGGGCGCGGTTGTCGGATGTATCATTGCACCACCATTCCTCTTCTGCATTTATTAAAGAAATTTACATGATAAAAATATATTATTTTTTAAAAATAATGTGTTTATATTTTCAGATAAAGCTGGAAGCCTACCTTTTTTAAATTTTAATAAAAATAATTAGTATTACTCAAGCTGAATATTACCAGATCGAAATTTTATTTGAGAAAATGTATCTGGTAAACGTGACAACGTTGTAAGTACTTCTAAATAGTGTTGTCTACACACACTTCTAGAAATAAATGCAACGTTGCCACGTTTACCAGATAAATATTGAAAATCAAATTTCTACTTTTTGATTATGGTCTGGTTAATTTTCAGCCGGAGTAATAATAATTGTTTTAATTAAAAAGTAAAAAATAAGCTCCCAGCTTTAAATCTGAAAATATAAGTTCATGATTTTTAGAAAAATTATGGAATTTTACTATTTAAATTACATATATAAATGCAGAAATGCTATATTAGGGATACTTCCGACAACCCCGCCGTCTTTATGCATAACCGATACGAGACGTGAACGGAATTAGGGATTTTCTGACGCAATGAGTCACTGAAAGAATTTTATGGGAATTCCCTTACTTCTAGCAAAAATATCTTAACGGGAAAAGTACCACCAGACAAAAGAGTTTAATATCTTTATAAAGATATAATTAATTCACATTCAAAAATGAAAGTGAACGGGCCCATAGTATTGTTTTAAAATAAATAAGTGTTTAAATAAATTATTAATAAATAAATTGTTGTTTTAAAATAAACAAACATTACAATGTGAAACAATATTTCTTAGGTATTTTTTCTTTTAAAATGAATTTTTATTTACTTAGTTTTAATAAATGTAAAAAATTTTCTACGGGTTCTGGACAATATTTACTTTTATTTTCAAATTAGTAAAGTACAAAAGAAATCATTATTATCTAAAATTGAGTAGGTAGATGCCGCATTTGCCACCTCCTCTTCCTCCCCCATAGAATTTTCAATCAAATTTATTTTTTCCGAAATTTAACATTTTTAAAAACTAAAAATAATAATTTATTGGTAAAAGAATGTTTCGGTAATCTAATAATCAATTAATTTCCAAAAACGATATTATTATTATTACTTTAAATATATTTATTATTAGTTGAATATCATGTAAAAATGAATATTCAAAGTAGTGAATATTGTAATAATAAAAGTTTCTTCAATGAACAAAATTATAATATTAATTTATTGAGTGGCTTATTGATGAGTAATATCGAGTAGGTAATATAATACGCGCAGTGCTGTGAACTGACTTACTTTAAATTGGCTGATTTACTTGGGTATTAGATACTGAATAAAAAACTGAAGAATGAAAAGAAGCATCAGCGTGGTTCACTCAAATATCTCTAATCAGTAAGTATTTTTTTTAAATGTACCGACCATATCAAAAGTGTAGCCCGGGCCAGCTGCCCCTTGCCATTTTCCCTCCCTCCTCACATATTGGTCTGTGCCCTGTGCATGAGTAAATAGTATATAATGTATCACATTAAAATACTATTCTAATAACTAAATTTAAAAATCTACAGCATAAAAGATAGTAGATATTCTGATAGTAGATTTAAAAGTGAAAATGTTTAATCTTTGCGTGCTCACTGTTTATTTATTTTTATCAAATCCTTGATTAAAAAAATATTCGCTATTTTCTATAAAAGTTTTACAATTTGACATAGAGTGGCTTGGAAAAAATGGAATTCAGTAAGGGCGCCGTGAATCGAAAAGGTCCAGAACCACTGCTATAATGTGTCTATTGATAAAAGGACGACATGAAAAATAGGAGAAAGCATTACTTTTCATTCTGTTCGTAATGAAATAAAAGAATCCAAGAAAGCAAAATTGAAGATACATACCATGAACTATGTTTTCAGAAAATGACAAAATAAAAATACTTGTAACTTCTTATGACAACATCTTGATCGTGAAAGAAAAAGATCAAAAAATTTTGATAATAATATGCAGTGGCGGCTCGTAGTAATTTAAAATTAGTGTTTTAGCGCCAATGTTGTTTTTTTTTTTGGATTTGCCTTAAGTGTAGTTATTATTATCATCATTTTCTAACTGTTTTCAGACTGAAACTATTAACTAACTTGTTGTATTCTAGTGATATATAATAATCGATAAATCAAAAATAATCGATTATTCCAAATACATGATTAATCGAAAAGAATAGATTATTTTTAAATAATCGATTATTTGGAAAAACAATTTGGATGAAAAAAGTTTGTATGAAAAAAATTTGGTTGAATAAAATTTGGATAAAAATTGCAATTTACGACAAATTTAATGGCAAATTTTGTAGCAGCAGGACAACTGAAGAGCGAGTAGATATATGAGGTATTTTATAAAGGCAGGAAAATTTAAAAAAAATTTGAATGAAAAAATTTGGATGAAGAAAATTTGAAAAAAAAAATAAAAAAAATTTGGATTAAAAAAATTTGGATGAAAAAAAATTGTAATTTACGACAATTTTAATGGCAAATTTTTTATCAGGACAACAGAAGAGCGAGTAGGTGTATTTTTGTAAAAAAAATTTGTATCATTCAATACTTCCACTGCTCTCCAAGCGCATGTCATACTTATAGCTTATAGATAATATACTATTAAAATTAGCATGTGTCAAAAAAATGTTTGTAAAAAAAAATTGAAAAATATTTTTGTCAAAAAAAAATTTGGTAAAAAAAATTTGTAAAAAATAATTTTGCTTTTTCACTGCTCGCCAAGCGCATGTCATACTTATAGCTACAGATATACTATTAGCATGCGTTTTGTAAAAAAATTTTTGAAAAATGTACAAAAATATTTTGTAAAAAAAATTTTTTGTCACAAAAGTTTTGTCCATTCAATATTTCCACTGCTCCCAAGCGCATGTCATACTTATAACTATTAACCTATAGGAACATATACAATGAGGACGTATAGGTTGGAATAAATTCGATATTTTTCTGTCTAACAGTATTTTAACTAAATTCTTTCACTGGTCAGTTTTTATTTTCAACTGCACGTCTTTCGCTACAAGCTACAACCTCATCGATTTTTTTTTAAAATAGACCACATATTTTTCTTTTCATTTTAGAAATCTCTGATAATACTTAGATTGGTACATTTTTGTAATCGTCTATTATTGGGCGTGTTTTAATAGAGATATGAGACCATTCTTGTTACTTGTTAGTAGAGTAGAGATGTGCAGAGTGCTATGTTTTACTCGTATTATTATAATGAATGATATAAAAATCTAAAAGTAAAAAATATGGTAGTAAAATGGGACCAGTAGCCAAAAAATGGTAAAAAAATGGAAAATGGTATCTTCAAAAACTTGCAGGTATCATAGTAGAAAAAATGGTATAAATACCATAAAAATGGTATACCTGGCAACACTGCATGGCAGTCTATAAACGGCCGTGACAATACCGATATTGACGTCATAAAACCTGCGCACCGCTTCACCTATATTCTTACACCATGTTCACAAGCAATATTTTTAATAAAAATTATGTGCCATTTTTCTACCTTTTATGCATATAAATCGATAATACCTTAACCTTATATCCAGGGGCTGGTAACTCAAATGGAAAAACATGAGGACGGTAATTTAGTACCACTCCAATTAACGGGATGGCTCTCGTATCGAAATGTCATGTCAGTTGTCAGCTCGTCAAAACTTCAAACTTAGAAAAAATTAAAATGGCTACTGCATTTGAAGGTGTATTGGATTTTGATTCATCTAGAATCTAGATTTATTTTTCAACACCTTTCAATTTTAAGCATGTTTTCAAAAGATAGGTATTGGTAGTGATGCAATTTATACCACATTAAATATGCGGTCGTCATATTAAGGATAACCAAATAATTTGTAATAAGTGTCTTAAGAAAAATGCATCTATCACTGTTCGGCATCAACGGTAAGTAATATTTACAAACTTGTTTTTGATTCAGTGTTAAAATAATTGGTTTGTTATTGAAATTTCTTTTTGTTTTCAGTTTTTAAATTATCATTGTAAAGAAAATGTTGGTCCTCCAAAATACCCTGTCGATCGATAAAATATTTGAGCCTCAGCCATCAATATCAAAAATTGATTCAATGCCATTGACATCAAACAAGAAAACACCCCAAAATCTTCAAGGGTCCAAACGTGTGTAAGTTTAATTTAAGCTCAAAAGTTAAATTCATTTATCACAGTGCCCAGATGATGAATAAGAATTTGATAACTACAAGTGCGTATAAATAAATCAATAAAACAATTATTATCGGATGAAAAAATGCCCCTCAACCTAACTAGTCGACTCAATAAGCATATGGAAAAAATTTTCCACACTCAAATTCGCCTTGATAGTAAGGCATCAAAAGGATGATGCTTCAACTTTAATTTTTTCAAACTTATTTGCCACTCCAAGTCACAAAACTATTATAAAGGTCTTGAGCACTTATATGTATGTTGATTTTATTACAGAAAACATTTTTGATAAATTTGTTCTATAAATATTTAATTAAAAAAATATATAATAAATTGCATTTTATTTCAAGTTTGAAATTAATGCAAAAATATAAGTAAAATCAAATAAAAATATAAATTGGCAAAATATTTGACTAGTTTCAAATCACAAAACAGTCAATATGGTTGTTTTATAATTTGAAACTAGTCAAATATTTTTCCAATTTATTTTTTTGTTCGATTTTCTTCATTACATTTTTGCCGAGCTACCACAAAGTTAAATTTCAAAAAGCCCGCTCAAGGCGGCCATATTGAATTTTAGTACCACTCCAGGTTCACCTCAAAATATTGAATAATTCCTCTATTTTTTCCAAACTTAACACCATCGTTACTCGATTCTGATCAAGCAGGCTTTGAAATATCTGAAATCAATATTTGTTTTTGGGCTTTACCATGGGCGTCGTTTGGGGGGGGGGGGGCAAGGGGGGGCAGTTGCCCCCCCTGGCTTTTACGACTATACAACGCGTAATGGCTGTATATCACAATACTAAATTAAGTACTAAAATTTAGCCCTAAATCAAGTTATTAATTTAGTACTAAATTTAGAACTAAAAATATTTTTTTCCTTTTGCAACGATACCAATTTTTAGTAATAAATTAAGTATGGGCGCACGCGCATTGACGTATTATTACGTAAAATTAGCACAGAAATAAAATATTATTTGTAAATGAGAGAAGAAAATTAAAAGATGTATTTATTATGACTTTGACACTAATTGACTTGACAATAACTAAATGCTGCAATGCTACTAAAAACCACGAAAAAACACAATAAAACCTACAAAATCAAACACAAGCGAAATTTGTCCAAGGCGATAAAGCAATAACAGTTGCTGTGTTGTAAATTGTAAAAATACTAGCAGAAAAACAGTGTAAATTATATAAATTTTTAGTAGCAAAATGAAAATTAAATCAAAGAAATAAATGGATAGCTGTACAATAAGAAGAAAAAACCTTTATTTTTGTAATAATAACACTAATACTGGAAATAGTAGACATCAGAAAATTAAAAGGTTTTAAATAAACAATAAATTATTATTTTACAATGTTGTTCAACATCCCTTAACTCTTAAATGTTGAGCAAGGATTAGATTTCTGCCTTTGATTATTGTATGTGGCTGAAATGCAATCTTGTGACTTATTGATAGGAAACCAATTTTATTAATTAATTTCTATGGACTCTTTCGAACTAAAAATAAAGAAAATATGAATTACAATCGCAAATTTACCAATTATTTTTGTTAATACGTTTTGAGACTACGTTATTATATAATGGTAATGTTTTTGTTTTCACATTATTTAACCTTTTCTTCAATGTTATCTTATTAGGCTTAGGCAACATATACATTTTCTGGTAAATATATAATCTTATAATAATCATTCTCTCCCTAATTCATCCCCTTATGAGTGAATTTTAACTCCAAAAGCTGAGCTTGTGCGGGGAAAAATATTATTATTATTATTATTTGCTGTGGCGCTCCGGGACGACTTAAAGATAATTAATGGTGACATTTGACTTACAGGTGAGGAAAACCCGGAAAACCCCACCTACCATCATCGAAAATGGTAATGCATGGTGATTTTATTTTAATAATCTGGATGTCATATCAACAGAAATTAAATTTCTGCTAATATGGCATCCATCAAATCCTATAGAGAACCATGCAAATAAATTCACATGGTCTTCCGTATAATCTGAAACCGTGTCTCGTTTTACCAGAAAATTGGCTGACAAATGAATGCCGCGCCGTAGACACCTACACCACCGTAGCCTGCCTATGTTTTATTATTGATTATACTACTTTTATTTTAGCTGAAGTACCTAATAAAAATATATAATAATTATTTTTTTCACTTTTTTTACAAATCTATATACTTTTATTAAAATCAACATATATATTTTTTAATTCCATTAAAAATTGTATTGTCAGTATACGCAAATATAGTCCGTTAGTTCATAAATTAGTTGGCGCTGCTGTCACGCACAGAGCAAATAATGAATGAAAATAGGCTGACTGCGCTTTGCATGATGAACGTACATCTAAAAATAATCGCAAAAAACTAAAAAGAAATTATGTTTTCTGTTATCGATTATTTTAAGAAGAGGAAGAAGAAATTAAAAATTAACGAACACTAGGTCGACGTGTTTGAGTGAGTTTTTTTTTGTTTTTGTGTTTCTATAAATATTTTATTTTTTTTTTATATTATGTATGGCTCTGTCTCCTTGTTCATATTTTTCTTTTATCTCACACCTTCTATTTGTTTTTTAGAAATATGTGTTTTACGTTTTTTGTTTTTTGTTTTTTGTTTTTTTTTTTTTTTTAATTTTAGTTTTTGTCTTTTTTGTTGGGTTATTTTATTTATTAAAAACTTTTGTTAATTTGTATTGCTCTTTTAGTTTTCAATTTCTCTGTTTTTCAACTAATAAACATTCTAAATTTTTTCAAAATTTTGCCCCCCTATAGAATTGTGTAACGACGCCCATGGGCTTTACCCGTAGTGATGTAGCAAACGTCAAACACACTAAGGATTTCTGTGTATTTGTCAAAAGTTAATAGAAAGTTTGTGAAAATTTAACTACAAAAAACTTAATTTCAATTTTGTATTTGACATTAAACATGGCTGAACTATTTGGAGGCAAGTTTAGACCTTTTAAACATAAGGCTTTTATTTAGTTAGATTTAAGTTTGAAAATTATAATTAAATTTGAGCTGATGGGTTTTAAATATTGTTTATATTAAACAATTTATCCACTTTTTGATAGTGATATTTTAAGAGATTAGCAGAGCTCCAGTTTGGGGTACATATATTTAATTTCCTTGGACCTTTTACCTCTTTTTGAAAAACACCAAATTTTAAACTTAAGCTTTATTCCTGCCTGCGGTAAACTGATTAGATTTTGGGCAGAGTCGGAACATTTGGGGGGTACTTTATTGGAGGTCATTTTTATATTTTATGAAATATATTCGTTATTTACGTTTAGAGAAAAGAAAATTCTTCAAATAAAAGTTACTTATAATATTATTATCTATAATTTTTGTTCTATACAAAATTTTTCTAAAATGGTCCGTATTTGAGAAATTTGACAAAAAGTAAAAAAAATATTGTTTTATAAAAACTGTTCAGATAAAAGTTGTTTGTAATATAATTCTCTATAATTTTTGTTCCATACATAATTTCTCTAAAATGTATTCGAGATATTTGAGAAAATGTGTAAATTTCGAATTTCGATGAAAACTCAAAAACGGATAAAGGAAAAAACATTAAATTTTAAACTTAAGTTTTATTTCGGCCTGAGGTGAAATTATTAGATTTTGGACAAAGACGGAACATTTGGGGGGTACTTTATGGGAGGCCGTTTTTATATTTTATGAAATATATCTGGTATTTATGTTTGGAGAAGAAAATTGTTCAGATAAAAATTACTTACAATAGTATTATCTATAATTTTGGTTCTATACAATTTTTTTTTAAAATGGTCCGTATTCGAGAAATTTGACAAAATGTAATAAAATTCAAATTTTTAGGAAAATTGTTTAAATAAAAGTTATTTGTGATATCGATCTCTATAATTTTTGTTTTTTATGTGATTTTTCTAAAATGGACCGTATTGAAGGAAAAGTGCTAAATTTAAATTTTTCAGTATTTTCGTTTTCAATGAATATCTATAGAAAAATGTTTCGAGTTGGATGTATGTGGAAAATGTATATATTTAGTTTATCTTCTAAACATTTATAGAGGTGCTGCAATAGGTTGTACAAAATAATCGGAAAAAGCCTATAATAACTAGATAGGAAAGTCATGTGTTGGACACATCACATTTTTTTTTGTAGTAAGTAGCAAGCTAAAACAAAATAGGAGGAGAAATGGATTCACAATTAGAAAATATGGTCACCCTTAAGAAGAGCCTACATTTTTTAACTCACCCTATATATAAACACAAAAACAGCATTGTCAGATTGTGTATTCTAAATAAACACCGTATTAGTATTTTTTTCCCTCTAAATAACCAATCAGTATTTTTTCAATATTTTGAGGCGAATCTGGCTCACAGTGCCGCTTGGAAAAAAGTGGCTAGGGGAGGGGCAGGGCCGACTAGAGGGGGGGGGGGGGGGTAGCCGGGACTAATTCCCGGGGCCCGGGCTCAAATGGGGGCCCGGCAGCGCTATAAGGGGGGGCCAGAGAACAGGTTTTTCTTTGTTCTGCATGAGAAATTTGACAGAAGACAAGAGAGGGAAGTTAAGTTAAGTTTAATTAATGCAAGTAGAGGAAAAGTTTTAGCGCTTGAGGACTTTTTTTTGGGTTGAGGACCTTTTTTTTTAGAAAAAGTTATTCAAGATAGAAAAAAAGTTTGTTGATGGCTTTTTTTTATAGAAAATTCAATTATTTAAGTAGAAGAGGAAAAGTTTTTGTTTCAAGATTTTTTTTTTGTTACGGGGCCCGATCGAGAGAATTGTCCTGGGGCCCGGCCTGGCTCTCGGCGGCCCTGGCTAGGGGCCCTTTTATAGTAAATCCGGCACTGATCAATATGGTGCTAAAATAATAATTGTGAGCCACCAAGGAATTTATTCTGTAAATTCTCCTTTTTTTAAGTCTAAAACATGGGATGACGATTATTTTAGTACCAGTTTATATAGATACGTGTTTATTTGTCTCGATTTGTCTGACAGTAATTTTCAATTTTCTCTGTATGTTGATTTGGGAAATTCTTTTCATTTTATTATGAAAGTCGAGGGTGGATAAAAACAAATTCATGAATGATACTGGACAAATGAGGGGTAGTTAATGATCTCGAAATTTTTTTAAATGCTATTGTATCGAGTTCATTGACCTACAGTTAATTAAGAAAAATGTGTATTCTTCATTAAAACAAATTTTTTTATTTGAAATAGCTCATTTCTTCTGGAGTAAATCCAATTATAACAACAATTTTAAACTAATACGTTTTTCCACCCAATATGTAGACACCTATTCATTCTGTAAAAAAAAAAAGAAAAAGTAACAACCAGTTAAAATAAAGCTAAATTTAATTACAAGGTTCGTAGGTATTAGATACTCCCACGGCCACATCTACCACAAAATAAAGGCGTTCTTTGATCCAAATGTGCACGTGGTGCGCGCGTCAGGGGTGGGAGCCAACGTGGGCTCCACGGATGGTGGTGGGGCAACACTTTGGATCAGTTTTATTCGGGATGTTCTGCGGGATGTAACAAAATACGGAACAAGATAAGGTTACGGTTGTGGAATCGTTACGCGTAGTTTTGACATTACTAATTTATACACGATATAACAGGTATGTATTTGCGATTTAAGTTCTTGAAAACCCATTTTTTTTAATAAACTCATTTTAATTTACTGTCATTTATATTTAAGTCAGCTTATTTTTTTTTATAAATATTAAAACAGCACTAACAATTTTAGTTGTTTCTTATCGACCGACAGAAAGACAAATTAAGGAAAAAGTAAGTCTGGGTAGAGGCATCTGAATCATGTATTATTTTTGATTAAATTATATCAAAAGGCACTCTTTAGAAAACGCTATGTATAAAAACAATGTTTCCAAAAAAATTATTTTAAATAATGGACTTTCAGAATCTTTTTGATAGTAAAAACGTTAATATTGTAGGTAGAATGAACAAATCAATTTATATGTAGGTAAAACTACAATAATAAGTAAATAAAAATTATTGTTATTACCTATTAAAAAATCAGATCAGTTTTATTTTCTATTTATAATAATATTCATAATAATAAAAAAATCAATATTGCATTGAATTCAATTATTTTTAAAAATTTTCGATTTTCACGGTAATATAAAAATATTTCTAATAAGTGAACTGATAGGAACAAATGATAGAAAGTTTTAAAACTATATCATAAAAAAGATTTCTTATTAGTAAATTAACATTTTTTACCCGTTTAAAAATAATATGATATACAGAATACCATATGATTCCATAATCCCAAAGTTATGTAGGCCGAATAAGGTTGGCCATTATTGCGAGGAAGTCCAATACCTCTCTTATCATAAGAATTATAAGAAAATGTTTTAAATAAAATATATAGGGTATAGTTTTTTGCATAACTATAAAATACTGTGAAATATACAGGGTATTCCGTTATTTCGATACAAGAACATTTTAGATATTGCAAAATATTCAAAATCATAATACATATCTAACTATTTAAAGCAAAATAAAAATCAATAAACTAATATCGATTTATAAATTGTTGGCATCTCCCAAAAAACTATCTATCCCTGAGTATAAAGTAGTGTAATGCGAGCCATTTTCGATCAGTCCGGACATGCTCTAAACCCTTACCTTGTTTGGGTCTTTATGACCCCACTTGTCCAATTAACAAGAATTTTTGATTGAATAGGCAACCATCCAAACCCAACTTAATGTTACGCCTGTGGTAAATAAATAAAATGCCTATGGACAATGCCGATCAACAGTCTAGAACATAGTAGAATGTTCGATGATGATACTATAATTGCAACTTTTTATATAAATGTACTGTGTAGCAGTGGCAAAGTCAGTCAGTTGATAGAAAGATTGTGTTGTGTATAGTTAATTCTCTATATACATTAATAGTTCTGACATAAAAAATAAATGTTTGAAATAAATTATTTTTAAGTTGTAAATAAATAAGTGAATAAATTAAATAAACAGTTTAAAATAAATAAACGTTACATTGGTGCCAGAACGGGGATACTGTAAATAAATAGTGGATAAAAATGGCTCGCGTTACAGTAGCGAAACTAAATAAATGTAATAAAAAGTTATTTAAATAATTAATGTTTTGACCTCACTGCTCACAATTTTACTCTCACAGCTGGTTGCAACAAATTTTATTAAACTTTATGAGCTGGATAAATTTTGACAGATCTCGAGAATGTGATCTGTCTGAATGACACGAACTTTAAATTACTTAGTTTAATAAAGGTATCTATGGGATCACAGATTTAGAAGAGAAATACATGATTAGCAACACCAGACTTAAAAATCATATACAGATTTATCCGACGTTATAATTGAAAATTAAAAAGAACATATATATGATAAAGGCACTTACTTGAATTTGTTAAGATAGCTAAAAATTTAAAAGGTAAACATTATGTTTTTGGATTTAATGTGGAATTGAATTTTATTGGCTATATAGGCTTAAGATAAAATAATTTTCTTAGTGGGTTTTAATAAATACATCAAGGGTACGGGTACATAAAACTATATTAAAACTATTTGTTTTAAAATGGATTGTTTTAAAACCAACTTGCTATGTAATCCTTTAAAATAGCCAATGTAAAGAGTATTATAAAACCAGTATAATATCGATAGGATATTAAGAGCAAATAGTTTTTTTTTATTATAGAATGACATTACATTCTTTGCATAAGAAGGTCTTAATGAACTTTTAAAGAACCTTAAGTTTATCTTAAGGTAGCTTTAAAACCAATATCGTTTTACTGAACATATTAAAGCACTTTTAAAACCTAAATAAATTTAAAGTGTCTTAAAATTGTTACTTGGGATGTGTTACATTTACCTTTATACTTAGTTTCTCCTCTTTTTTTTTTTCAGTAATGGAAAATTCGGCTTATGTTCCGAACTCGGCTCATCTGAATTCACCCGCCTTAGTGGTATTTTCACAAGCCGCCGGTGGATTGCAAGATGCTTTAAGGATTCAAAGGCCCTTTAATCCGCAGGTAAACGAATGATTTTTCTCTAACAAAATATATTAGCAAGTATTTTAATTTTGTACAAGAAAGTCCCTCAATTTTAAATAACAAAATCGATTAATATCGTTTGTTACCTAGTAGATATATGTTATTTTTCATAATAAGTTGTCGAAAAAAATTAAATAGCCGATAACTTTATTTTCTGAAACATAATTTAGTAGGTATTTATAATTTTTCTATAAAATGGTTTGAAATGTTGTATGGAGAGTATACTTATATTAAGCACTTTCCTGTACATATACATTTTTTTATAAAAAATATAAATCATGATAGTTTGATTTTTAAAAAAACATAAATCAAACTATCAACACAGCAGGAAAAGACTCAGTTTTTACTTTTAATCCAATTGAAGGTAATTAAATTTTATATTTTACCGCAATTCTATAACTTATTTTTCTTCTTTTTATTTTAATATAGTTTCGTTTTAACATTATTTTGTTCTTATTGGTTCACGAACACATTTGATGAAACTAGAGTAATCGTACAAACACTGTTTATTCTCGAATAAATGTTTTGATTTCTTATAAAGAGTGATTCATAAAAAACGTTTCTAATTAGGTCATGTCCGATAAAGACAAAGATATGAGTCATGTCCAACTACGCACAGCTTTGAATTAAATTTAAACTGACACTTAATAATAAGAAGAATTGTACAATACGACATGTGTAAATGTTTTGTGGATCACTCCATATTGTCTCCCATGTAATAACCTACTTGTATAGTTTCCGTTTTGAAAATGAAAACAAAAAGTCAAAAATAAACTAACTTGTTTTTATCAGTTATTTGTGAGTTGACTAATTGTGTCATCTACTTAGGCTATTACTTTTAAGAGTAAGCATCCATATATCAAATGTCATGGTATAAAAAATAAAAGGTAGGATATCAACAGTGTCAAAAATAGGACGGCCACGCGCATGGCGTCACGCGTAGAGTTTGTATAGGCGCGAATTTAAAAATACTAACGAAGTGTGAGGAAAATATATGCTAACTTATAGAAATTTGATGAATATTAAGGATAATATTTTAGAAATTACATGAAATATCTATGGATATTATTATGGGATAGTTAAGGAAAGAACTATGAAGGAACATAAATGCAAATACATACATAAAAGAAATATTTTTTTGAACAGTTTTTTCCTTTTTTTTAATAATTTATTCTGTTTATACAAATCCGACTTCTAAAGAATAGTTTTTATAACCAGAATAATAAAATAAAGGGTATCTTTGCAACTCAAAACTGGTAACAATTTCACATCTGGATATGCCGGAAATTTTTACCTGATTAGGATTTGCAACTCATTTACCTTCATTATTTTACCCAATTGAATAAAAATAAGTTAAAAAAAATTTTTTTTCATATAATATAATGCAAAAATTCATATAATGCAAAACATAAAAAAATGTACCAAATACAAATAACTGTTACAAAACAAAAATAAAATGGCGCTGCATTTTTCCTGGACCTAGTCGCTGACAGTTTTTAAATCATTCATGAAGTACAAGTCGAAATTTTTTTTTTTGGTGACATTTACAATTTTATTTTTGCTTATATTGAGAAACTTTTAGCGTTCAAAGGGTAGAGTCTCCAGTTTAGAAGTCCCAAGTTGTGAACTAACCAATGTGATTCACACTGGTTCATTCACAACTTCACATTATGTGAAGTTCTGATTTAAGATCTCTCTTATAATTGGAAGGTTGAAAGTGCTTGGAATACATATGAAAACTTATCTGCAGGGTCACAAGCCACTGCAAGGGCTGCTCCATGCCGAATTTTCTTGGGAAGGATGGTAGAATTGCCTATTTAACATATTTTTTTTAATAAAAGGCTCATGGATTTTAAGAATTTTAATCTAGGGAACGGCATGCTCTGCTGGGCCTCCGCTGGAGCCACCCTTGGGCCACTCCTTACTTCTGACTAAGCTCTTACTGTCGAGAAAAGCGAAAAATAATATCTTTCTTGAATCCTTTCCTTTAATTGTTACTGTTACATCCGTACCGCAATTTTTCAATGTTTTTCATTAAAGCCACTCACAGAGAACAAAGTTTACAACACAATATAATACAAATATCTGTTTAGTATCTTATAAATCACTATAAACGACTCACAAACTACTGCAACATGCGTCTGTCATATGATATTTATTTCTCGCCAGCTCTACTAACTCTACGCATGACGTCAGCGCCGCCATGACACCATGCGCGATATCCCCCCCTGATCAAATGTGGTATATCCTTAAAGGAAAGGTAAAATCTCTTAACCACAACAAAGTTGTAATTGTGGTTAAAACTTTGAGATTTTCCCTTTCCTTTATTATTTTTAATTTGAGCTTAAACAAGTGGTAGGGTAAATCCGAAATAGATGCCCCACATTTCCTATTTAGCAAATTTTTTCACAAAAAAGTATAAATGTTTTACTTTAAAACTAGGCTCAACTAAAAGAGGACAGCCTTCGTATATGGGGCAAGGTAGAGTTGTCTCCAGTCTTGAGCAGGTAGTTTTTTTATGGACCAAATTGTCTCCCATCATAGGTCGAGTTGGCTCCCAAGCTAATTTACATTAAAAGGTATTAATTTTCACAAATTACACCGTCTCTCAGGATATATGAACCATTTAACTACGTTAAAATAGAAAAGTAAGAAAATAATCCTTACATTTATTTATTTCTAACTATAACCTGCATTTACACCTTAAATATTTATTAATAAATACTTATGACAATTGCATTTAAATCTAGTTTTAATCTTAAAAGTAATTTATATTTACATTAAAATTATATTAATTTCATCCATCAAAATTTTTCAAATTCAGAAATAGGTACCTGCTTTCCCTCCTTCGTCTTATAAAGGGATGTATTAAAAATAGTAAACCATATTTCATATATTCTTCACAAGTTTCGGAGATTGTAAAGTTTGTTTAAACCGAAGTTGTATAATAATTAAAAGTGTGTACAGTGAAACTATACGTATAATGGAGGCTATAATAATTAAAAATGAAAAAGGCAAAGATTTGTTAGTGATCGATGGGTTTAAATTTTCATTTCACAAGGTATTAGCAAAAGACACTTTAAAAAGATGGCTTTGTGCGTCCAGGAAAACGCAGTGCAAAGCTTTTGTTAAAACAAAATTGGACCGTCTTGAAGTGATAGAATCTTGTTGAAACCACAACCATGGGAAATTATCAGAAGAACTTCTAAATAGGCAGACTCTAAGCAATGCTGTAACAATTAAAGCAATAGACGATATTTCGGCAAAACCAATGGGCTTGATTAGAAAGGAGGTAAGAGAATCCCACTGTGAAACTATTACGACTCATGACGTTAAAAGGATGAGAAAAAATTTGTATACTGCTAGGTTTAAAATTGCATCAAAACTTCCAACTGATATAGTTGAATTTCATAGTTTATTAAATTCTGTTACATTAAAAACTAATAGGGACGAATATTTTCTTCTTAAAAATTATGAAATAAATAATATAGTCATGTTTTCATGTAAAACTAATCTTTGTGCTCTAGAAGAAATAAGTGAATTATATGTTGACGGCACTTTCGATTATTGTCCTAATTTTTTTACAATTGTTTACTATTCATGGTTTTATAAATAATCATTATATTCCTCTCGTTTTCTTTCTTTTGAAAAATAAAAATACAGTTTCATATAAATTAGCTTTACAGTCTTTAAAATAGATATACCTATCTATTCTTCAGATTCTAAATTAGCAATACACAAAGCAATTCGCGAATTTTTTCCATAAACAGAAATTAAGGGATGTCTATTTCACCTAGGTCAAAGTTGGTATAGAAAAATTCCAACTTTAGGACTTTCCACCGAGTATCAGTCAAAAGATAATTTAGAAACAGATATAACTAAATACCTTACTTATATTTTTATACTTTATACTTTTCATTCGCGTTATAATGCTTCATTTTATAATACACACCCAAATTTTAACCAGTTTATAAAAGTTCTTTTAGATTTTCAAATAGATACCTACATTAAGCTTCAAAGTATTGATACCGTGGTCAAAGTATATGATAGAAAAGTATTAATGAAAAAAAAGTTTTTGGACGATGATGTTAAAAAATTACAAATTTTACATTACCAATTTTCAATTTGTAAAAATTTTTTCTTTTAAATGCAGAATTTAATTTATATTATAAATGTGTTCAGTGAAAAAAGTTTTTATATCATTTTTGTAAACATTATTGTCTTGAAATACAATATATTCGTTATTATAAAAGATATGTAACGAACTTTTTTATTGTTTATTTATTTGTAGAGAGTGTATTTTGTTTTATATTATATAATAAAACAATTATAATTTCCTAATTACTGTTTTATTTTAACAACATTAGGAAATACCATTCCATATATTTCGTCAAGATATAAGTTCGATTTGGCAACAACGTTTAGATTTTAAGGTATTATAAGTACTTATACAGTGATGGGCAAATGTGTGGAACCAAGTAAATATCTCTGGAATTGTTACAGATATCGAAATGAAAATTGGAAGGTAGGTATTATATTAAATTGCCTATTTTTTTAACAATTTTGAACTTCCGGTTTAACCGGAAGTACCTAATATCGATTTTAAATTTTGTAATGAAACACCCTGTATATTATTTTAATTTCGAATAAAGTATTTTATTACGAATTCAAAAATATCGGGTTCGATATTTTTTATTTCAATGCCAACCGAGATTAAATAAAAACATAACTAAAGCACAGTTTATTGCTAAAGAATCAGTTAGCTCACTTGGACCAGTTGAATGTTCCAAAATAATATCCACTCCAGGGATACAAATTCAGGATGCGCAGAAGACTGCTGTTGGAATATAGTAGGCGGTTGTCATATATTGATTTGATTCTGTATGCGCCAGGGATACAAATCCGAGTTGCGCAGTGTATAAACTGGAACATTGAGATCAAAAGTACCGACGCAGAGTGAGCGAACTGATACTTTAGCTATAAACTGTGACTAAAGTAAGGAAAAATCTAATGATATCTATTAGTCCATGAAAATCATTGTAGAAGTGTCATTAGATGTCAAAATAAGTAAGTAGTATTTGAATTTGAACTTGAAATGGCCGAATTAAGTAAAAGAGAAAGCATAGAAATATTAATGATGATTGGGTATGGGGGGTATTAAAAAAATAAAATCAAACAGGCAATATAATGTTATACCTACCTTCCAATTTTCATTTCGATATACCTAACAATTCCAGAGATATTGACTTGGTTTCGCACATTTGCCCAATACTGTATTAATTACGTATTAAAATCATCCGGGAGACAATTCTACAGTCACCTTTTTGAGAGTCAGGTAATATTTTTATTTTGGGAGACAATTCGACTCCGCCGCGTATATGGTATATTCCTTTGAGAACTGGTAAATTTGTTTATATATTTCGTTGACCACAATAATTGTCCTATTTAGTCTTTTCCTGTAGCTTTAATGGTTTGTAGTACTTATTTTTATTTCTTCTGTTCTTCTTGTATTTGTACATACCTAGTGTTCCTGGTTTTTTTTCGGGTTTCTATCTTATTCCTTTGTTTTTATCAGGTGCATGTAATTATATATTCTTCATTCTTTGTAATGTTCTTGATGTATTTTACCAGTTGTTGCGGGATCATGTATTATTTTACCATGTTTGTCTTTTGTATTCCTCTTGTAAATAATTGGATATATTGATTGTTTAGATCAATTTATTTACAAATAAACACATATTAATTGTGCATGGGACGTTTTTATTTATTTTGAAAAATTATTTTCAAAATTATCAAATAAATTTAATTAAATACATTCCTTATACGATACCTTACAATAAAATAAGTTTCAATAATAAATTATGTTTTAAACCCTTTTAATACAATATTCTAACAGAATAGTTTAAGGTTATTTTCGTATTAATGACTTTTTAAAAATCAATTCAGAGTTTCATTATATTTTTTAAAGAAATTGTTCTAATGAAGTTGTTGAATTAACTAGGATTTAATTATATACGCTATTCAAGGTTTGCTATCGACGACGATTGTAATTGTGGTTGTGTTTGGGTTTAAGAGTAAGAGAAAATTGTCAAACCCACCCACATGTATCTCTCTGAAGGTTTTAATTGGTTTATACATTGCTTTTTCTGTGAATTTATAACCTTACTTTTTTATTTTCAGTTTACAATGTCGGAAGCATCCAAAGACCTCCATAGGCCTTTCACAGCTTCCTCTTTTGGACTAAGGCACATGGAAGCCTACAGTGGCATCCCCGCCCACATTCTAAACCATTTACAACCCCAGTTTCTCCATCCTGGTCTCACCCTAGGTTCCGGAGCCTTCCGACCTTTAAACGACCTAAAATCCTTTCCTTCTCCATCAGCCTTTGCTCCTCCCAAATGTCTCAAAATCGAAACCAACAATGATTCTCTTCATCCTAGTCATAATCACGGTATCTTTTCGCCTTCGGATGATAGGCTTTTGGGACCCAGTCCCAGAACTGATTCGTGTTCCCCCGCTAGTGCTTCTATGTCCCCTCAGCCTCAAACTGCTGTTAAAGAAGAGAGCTTGGACGCTCAGATGTCCGAGGATGGTGAGGGCCAGGGTCAAGGCAATGAAAGTGACTCCCCTGGAGTGCATGAGGATACCAGAGGGTTTAGAAGTAAGTACATTTAATTTTATTGTTTTTATTCGTTTTTTGTTTTTAGATTATTTGAAACAATTTAGCCCCTTACGTTTTTTTCTAATTTCTATAGAGATAGTTTTTACAAAATATTACATTTAGTGTTTTCATTCAACGTCTCTTGTGGGTATCTGAATCCATAAAATAGTTATGTGTGTCGCCTATGGAAAATAGCGGTTTACTAACTATAAAATAATTACGCATACATTTCGGTAAAATAACAATTAATTGTGATAAACTAATTCGTAAATCAGATCATGAAAATATACAAATAATTATTCATCGCATTTAGCGCTTACCGATTTTGGTTGTTTTTATATTCCTTCTGGTGTAAATTCATTTTTAACTACATTATTTTTTCATTATCTACCACAGCGTTATTGCGTATGTCAATTTGTGATGTGTTTATTTATAAATCTGTTTTATTGCTGTTGGTTTTTAACTGAGTGATGTATTAATTATCAAATCATAAAAAAAGTTTTGAATTAAAGTTGGATTAAATGCCTTCCAAAATGTTTTAAAAAAGAAACCGATCTTAAGTTTAATAAGTACTACAATGTTAAAAATTCGGACGTCGGCTTTAAATACCTATAAATTTACTGTACAGTTCTAAAATGAATTACGAAATTATTTACATAATAAATTCACCATTTAAGTCAAAATAAAAATCATTTAAGCACTTTATACGTACACTTAAGTTTCACTCCGATTGCACCTTTGACATTTGACATCGAAATGTCTACTTTAACTACAAACACATACTTTGATTTTCTTTTACTATACGGAGAATGTTAAAAGGAGATAGAAAACTCCGCCATTTTGAACCCTTATTACGTGTTGCCTACATCTTGGCGCAATATTTTTAATAGTTGCGTTTTAATCATCCGCTTCTGCTTCGGAATTGTCGGTTTTCTTGTTTTAATCTGACAGGTTAAAACGACTAAACCGACAATTCCGGAAGCAGAAGCGGATGATTAAAACGCACCTGATATTTTGCTTGCTGCTGTCAGTGTCAGTGAATATTATTTTTGGAGTCACAGTTTATTGCTAAAGAATCAGTTAGCTCACTCGGACCAGTTGAAAGTTCCAAAATAACATCCACTCCAGGGATACAAATTCAGAATACGCAGAAGACTGCTGTTTTATTATAGGCGGTTGTCATATATTGTATTATCCGAGTTGCGCAGTGTATAAACTGGAACATTGAGATCAAAAGTGCCGACGCAGAGTGAGCGATCTGATTCTTTAGCTATAAACTGTGGCATAGGAATCAAAATGGCCGCGCCCTATGTTGGGCGTGTCGGACCTCTCTCTTGCACCGTATAGTAATCAAAGTATGTGACTACAAACTTAATACTAATTAAGGATTCCAAACAAATGAAACGCGGTGCTGTTTGGTATGTCTAAAGGGTTGCGACATACGATGTAGTCTATCTAAAATACGTGCAATCATATTTAATGAATAAAATTTAAATATTTTTTTGTCGTACCTAATGAAAATATTATTTTTAAAAAAATCGCTTATACATTTTCTAAAAATTGGCAGGCTGCTATTTCAAATAAAAAGTGTCCCAAGATAGAAGGCTATGACGCAATCCCGTTAGATTTACGAGCCCTTCCTACTGGCAGCTATCATTTGACAGGTCGTTGTAATGCCTAATAGTATATGGAATTTGCGTGAAACCACAATTTTGATAATTTCACGACACAACAAAACTATCTGTCAAGATTTCTAATTGGTGGTACCAATTTAATGTAAACTAACACCATCATCTGTTTGATATTTATTTTTGGAAACCAAATTAAACTTTTGATGTACATAAAATATTCGGAGATTAGTTAAATTCTCTTTAAGTTTATTTTATTGTGACGTAGTCATGAAATAAGCAATTGTATTTGCAAAATTACAAATATCAATGAATGTCAAGATCAAAAATTTCGGGTTACGGTAGATATGTACGTACCTGTCAGTTTTTTTTGTACCAATAGGAATACGTTATTTGAAATGCGAAATAATTGAAAGTTTAGAATCCAGAAACTTGCTATAAATTAAAATGCTTTATTAATAATAATTTTAGTAATATTACAATATGTTTTACAATTAACATATAAAGTATTTTTATATAAATAAAAAGTTCACTGGTTTATTCGATCGATTTTATTATTTTTATAAAATTTAAGTACAGGCACTACATATGTTTCGGAAACACTGTTCCATCTTTTGGTGCCAGTCAATATTTAATAAAATATGGGGACGATTACAAATATTTTAAAACAACAGAAACCCCGTATTTTTGTTTTACAGAGTGTGAAGGTGTATTTGAAAAATACAAGTTTTATCTGAATTCAACATATCTATTGTTGTCTAAATTTAGATGGCAGCACTTGAGTTTCTATTCAATAGCTAAATTCGCGAACTAAAGGTGAGAATGCATTGGACAATCGCGGTCCCGTCGCATCGCGGTCTGGGCTAGTCTCGAGCGCACGCGGATTCTACTGAAAAGATATAAGAACGCGATGCGAGCGAGAACACCAAGTGAAAACGCATGCGTTATAAAATATAGGAAAGAACTTCACTGTGCGCGCTTGAGACTAGCACAGCCCGCGATGCGACGAGACCGCGATTACTTAATGCGTTCTCATCTTAACAGTATCTTGATCTAAATCAGAGCAAGAGTCTGATCAAACTATGGCTTTTTATTATGATAATAAATGATTTATTATATAGGTATTGAACTGTAAACCAAAATTGTTTCTCAAAATTTTTCTTTTTATTGATTTATGAAATATATTTTAATATATTGGTCCCAATTGTGGTTTTGATATATTTTATTTATAAAAGAAAGGTGTCGTTTATTAAATTTAAAAGTTTATTATGACTAGAGAAATATAACAATTCCAATCATGGTAGGTATACAAGAGCTGTTGCTATATTTATGATGAAAGTTTCAGAAAGGATGATGGTTTGTTGCAAATTTACTGTGTAAAAGGCGCAGTATAGGAATTAAAATTACTGTTAATTATTACTTTTGTACAAATTAGTAAACTCTTAAATTATTAAATATATTTTTGGATATTTCTGACAAGTATCCCAAGTCTTGAGAATCGAGAGTCTCAAAATTGTATATAAATAACAGATTTTGAATATTAAATTAGAGCAATCAAATAAGTAGGGCGTTCAAATTAAATATTTTAGGTATAATAATGATGATATTAACAATAATAATGAATACGGTTGGCTTAGCAAAGGGGTAGGGGTACTGTATTGATGATTTTAATGGATTGATACCTACATTGATGTAATTTCATGCCCAGAATGTCCCTACTTATGTTTTAAAAATTGACTTAGAATGCAGGATATATATTTCTTACCTGAACACATTAATCTTGAATCTGAGTGAGACCCTGTAAAAAAAATCTAAATTAATGGCGAAATTACTATTATTAACAAAGAAAAATATGAAAAATAATAATATGATCCAGTATATAGAAATTTAAAACAGGCATTGAAATATGGGTTAAAACTAACAAAAATTAGTATGATGGCTTGCACATTCGTACGTCAAGCATTTGTGCTCTCTTAAATTTTAATGGAGCATGATAATGCAATATGTCAAAATGACGTGAACTCACAGTCCAATGTTTAGTTTAAGGACCGGTGTAGTTAACCTGACATTATGATAACTGTAAGTTAACTAATATTGATAATTAAAAACTAACTAAAATTTAACTTTAACCTTACCCTCGAGGTATGGATAATCCATTGTTAAGAGATAATCATTTTAATATCAATTAATACGGATGGTCTATATGGGTGGCACAAAATTGATCGAAAAATATTTGATCGAATTGGAAATTTGATCGAAAATACATATTATCCAATAAACATTTGATCGAAAATATATTTTATAGAATAACATTTGATCGAAGATATATTTTATCGAATAACATTTTAACGAAAAGACACTAGATCTAAAATTCGTTAGATCGAGAGGACAATATATCGAAAACAACATTAAAAATAGTAAAATTTAAAAAATCAAACAACACAATGCAAACGTCCGTCTAATCTTTTTACCGGGGAAACTAAACATAGAGGCTATCGTCAAATTTGGTAGGTACTAATGATAAATTTTTCGATAATCTCAAACGATAGCTGCCTCAGAGCTAAACGATTATTTATCGTCATTGAAATTAAAGAATTGTGATTAATTCGCACAAAATATGTTTTTCAGTAAGGTCGAGTTGTCTCCCAATAGGCTATTTTAGGTAAATTATATTAAGTTTTTTTTTATAAAAAAAATTAACCAATTTACCCAACCTGTGGAGCCTTCGCGGTTTGCCTCGCAAAAAAATTATACAAAAATGAGAAAAAAACCTTAATTAATGTATCTAACCTTTGCGGTCAGGAGCTACTTAAATTTTATTGATTGCTCTCGCACAGATTAGGTAAATTAATTAAGTTTTTTATAAACAACTTAACAAATTAACCTAACACCTGTGCGGTCTGGAGCCGTTGAGGGTTAATTCGCAAAAAATATATAAAAATATGAATAATGCCATTTAAATTTTACTGATTGCTCTCGGACAGGTTAGGTAAATTCTTAAGTTTTTTTTATAAAAAACTCAACTAATATACCTAACCTGTGTAGTCGAAGGTTGCTTCGAAAAAGAAATATATACAAAAATAAGAAAAATAAAAAACCTATTACCTAACCTGTGCGGCCTGGAGTCATTTAAATTTAACTGATTGCTCTCGCACAGGTTAGATAAAATAGTTTTTATATTTTTTTCATTTCTTCTATATTTTTTGCGAAGTAACCAGCAATGGCTCTGGCCGTACAGGTTAGATAAATTAGTTGAATTATTTAAAATTTTATGTACACTCACCGCAGAATTAACCGCCCACCCAATTATTTTAATTTATTTCTGAAATTTTTGGAGATTTTCGTCACTTTTTGACATTAATTGATATGACGTGACATTTTGACAGTAAATAAATGTTTAATTGTCAGTGCTGTCATTCTTTCGCTTAGACATTAAAAAGTAAAAAAAAATCAAAATTACAAATATCTCCAACTATATAACAAAACATTGGGTGGGCGGTTAATTCTGCCGATGAGTGTATATGTCGCAGGCTTATGGTAAAATTAGTCTATAATACGCCTAGGCTTTTTCAATATGACTAGGCATATTATACTACACAAATAATTAAGAATCTCACAATTTGACTGATCATTTCAGGCGTATTACAACAAGCCTGTCGCTTGTTAGTCTTATTGTTAAATTGAACAGATGCGCAAGTGTTTTAGAATCCGACTAGATGAAATCCGTCGTATTATGATACGACTAAT
This sequence comes from Psylliodes chrysocephalus, assembly GCA_927349885.1. Classification (NCBI taxonomy): domain Eukaryota; kingdom Metazoa; phylum Arthropoda; class Insecta; order Coleoptera; family Chrysomelidae; genus Psylliodes; species Psylliodes chrysocephalus. Next base: position 8,939,175 of record OV651826.1, on the reverse strand, counting down.
GATGTGCCAGGCAAATCGTGTTTATAATACGACTGACGCATGACGGTGTGCCATACTCAATCATTGATTTTAAACACTCTAAACTATTTAAAATAAAAATACAAATAATAGCTTAGGATTATATATTACAGCATGGTCCGCTTTTATGACATTTGCTAGTACATTTCATACGAGCTTTAAAACATAAACATTTATTGCTATGACACTGTGTCTTGCTTAGCTTGCAAGAACACTTTTTAAATCCCTATCCACCTTAGAGCTTCTCTTAAAGTAATTGCTTTTTCTTGTGAAATGTTAATTATTTCATTAGTTTGGTAGTCAGTTATTTATCCCTCGAAAACCATCGATTAAACAAGCCATTAATATTTTGCACAAATATTAGGTAGGTACAAAAAAATTAAAACATTTAATTTAACTTAACAACAATGATGATTGTAATTTGCCTGGCACATCGTCAGTCGTATTATAATACGACGGATTAAATTTAGTCGGATTCTAAAACACATGCGCGTCGGTTCAATTTAACAATAAGACTAACAAGCGACAGGCTTATTATAATACGCCTGAAATTATCAGTCAAATTGTGAGATTCTTAATTATTTGAGTAGTATTATGATATGCCTAGTCGTATTGAAAAAGCCTAGACGTTTTATAATAAGACTGATTTTATAATAAGCCTGCGACATATATATGGTTTTTCAGTTAATTGATTTTTCTATCAAATCTATTTTCTATCAAATCTATTTTCGATCAATTTTCTTTTCGATCATTGTTCTTTTCGATCATTTTTCTTTTCGAACATTTTTCTTTTCGATCAATTGTTATTCGATAAAATGTTTTTTCGATCTAATGTATTCGATCAAATGTTTTCGATCAAATGTATAGTAACGAAGAGAATAAAAGCGCCATTTTAAGGTGCGTTTAGGCAGTCTGATTTAGTTTTAAGCATTAACATAGACATTAACATAAAAGTTAATTTCAATACATTTTAAAGTACCTGTTTATACAGAATAACATAAGCATAAACATTAACATAAACTTAGTGAAGATAAATAAAATCCAACTTAATGCTTAAATTTATGTCGAAAATACAACTTAAAAGTTTGGAACTTCTAAACTCTTTTTCTGTACTTTTATTAATAGTAATTGTGAGATAGTTAGCAGATCAATTTCAAAAGCAGCTACCTCACGAATTTTTTTCCATTTTGTATGATTTGTCAAAGCTTATGTTAATGCTTAAATTTTCTGTATAAACGGTTTTGTTTTAAAATCCTTAAATTAATGTTTATGTTTATGTTAATGTCTATGTTAATGCTTAAAACTAAATCAGGCTGACTAAACGCACCTTTAGTCTCTTAAAATAGAAACTAAAGTTAGTCTATAAAGTGCATAAAAATTAAAAATATTCCAATAATTGAAAAGACAACTTAATAATATACCGCTTCCCAACGTCGTCTTAATTTTGTTAAATTCACTAGTTTAAAAACAAATACCGGCACCTACTATAAACACCTAAAATATTCTAGAATATGTAACAATCCAATGTTGCCAGATTGAAATAAATTTAAAATCTAGTAGAACTTATTAATAAGGCCATATTTGGCAAAAGTATAGAAAATATAAGAAACCATCTAAAATTACTTCAATAATGGCATGGGGCGAGGTATCGAAATCTAAAGTTGAATTTAAATTAAACTCAATAATCAATTAATTTTTTTTTTCTATAGGGTAAAAATTATCGGTTATTAGTTATGCCGCGAGACGAGAGAGAGACCTCTCTCGTCTCGACGGCGCTTCTCCCGCTCGAGAAAGCCTCTCTCTCGTCTCGTTTCTCTCCTGATAAAACCATATATAAAATTTAAATTTGGAAAATATATACTTAGGACGAAACATGAAAAAACTGTAAAATTTTGAAGACAGAAACAAATAATTTTTCAAGTAATTTATCTCATTAGTACCCAAATTGGGCAATAAGAAACACTTATGGAATCACCTAGGTATCTCTCTGTTCAGTTATTTTACTCAGAGACTAATTAATATACACAAATGAAATTTGAAATAATCAATAGAAGTCAGTTAGGGTTGAGGGTTAAATTGGAAATTATAATTTTTCTGATGCCATCGTGTGATGTGATATCATATGAAAGCATTTTGAAACATGTTTTCAAAAATATATAATGCGTTCGTTTCTTTTACTTTTTCTTTTATAGTTTTTCGAAAAAACGCTTATACATTGCGGATTCTCCAACTTATCTCCAAAAGTAACCTCCGAAAAATCTGACTGAACTAAAATTATCACGAATGTTGTCCGTTAGATAGTTTTTAATACAAAGAAAGAGAGCTCAACATATTAACTCTAATTAATTTAAAACGACTATAATATTTAAAGTAGAGTTATTTATGAAAATTATTCTATGAACTATTTTAAATATGTATTTTCCCGTAATCATTTTTAACTAATAAGTAATCTTTTTCCTTTGAAATTTTAATTTTATGTCGATAAAAAGCTTCCATTTAAAACTAATTTTAAATAAATGTCATGGAAAATACTGTTTTCTTATAAATCACTATTTATAATATAGAATACGTATGTTATAGTTAATATTTTCACTATCTGGAAATCTGATGTTCAAATTTTGAGTTACGATAAGCAATTGAAAATTTCAAATAAACAGAAAGTAAATTTCTCGAGAGAGCTCGAGAGGAACGAGAAATTCTCGTCGAGTGATGACACTCTCGTCTCAAATCTGTTTTCGAGAGAAAATGTCTCTCTTGTCTCACCTAGACAAGACTCTTTCGTCTCGCGACATCACTATTTATTATCTAGTTTTTTAGGACATTTAGACGAGGTATTCCTTGTACATATTCGGCTATTGAACGGTAATTACTTCTCCGCGAAATATTTAAATCTCGAAAAATTCGAAATATTTCAGGCATAGGGATCCGTCTAACAATATACACACATTTTTTGTTTTTTTAATATTTTATCATAACTTATTTTTGCACCCTTAAATTTTGTGCTAAAACTATTGGTACCTATGTGTACAAGTTTTAAATAATAAATAAATACAAGAAATAATATTTTACTATAACTATTGAGTTAGAAAAACTGACGTATAGATAGCTTACCAATCGAAGCAATCTATAAAAAATTATATCCTTGGGCTATAACAAACCATTTTTTTTAATTTCGTATGTCAGAAGAATTTTTAATAAAACGTGTGCTTTTTAAGAACCTTCACTCAAAATACAATCTCTTGGTTATGCTATTAAACTTTGAATGACATATTAGAGGGGATAAGCAAGCTAGCGAGCAATATATACAAAACAACAATACAAAAACATTTTTATGGTTTTAATAGTCTTTCTCGAAAGGATATATTACTTTCATTTGGAATCAATTGCTCCCTATCCCGTGGTTGAGAGTAGGGACGGTTCTAGCCCCTTTGATCGACAGCAGGAATTTGTAATCCATTTAGTAATACATGTATATTTAAATAGGCTTTTTTATTTTTAATTATCGTGATCTAGTGACCTACTTATGGACACATTTGGGGCGTGTAACTAGGGGAGAAAGCTACAACTGATAATGGAGGGAAAGATTCCAGGAAAAAAGTATATAGGAAGAAGAAAAATAATATAGTGGATTGAATGATTATTATCGCTAATCCCACCATAAATTGTTTAGAGTAGATATTGTAAATTAGAGAAAGAAGGTAACAACGACTAAGTGACGCTGTAATTTTTATCTAGAACCAACGATCTTCTTAGAGCAGTAGATTCAAAAATTACCCATCACCTGCAGACGTCGGTTAAAGAAGAGTAACTTATTTGATACGATGATGAATCCATGGTCCTATGCCACTGACTTTTGGCTTTTCAACACTAAAACAATAATAATTTTTATATTTTTTTGTTGGACCCTATTTTTGGCGCTCACTAGATTTGGATTCTGTCAAAGTTTAGAATCTTTTGGGGAGTTAGTTTGGCAATCTTTTAAGCAAATGCAAAATATAATATAAACGCGATAATCAACCTTAACCGGCATAAAAATTGGTCCATTTTGTCCATTTTTCCAGTAAAAAATTCAGTGATTATTCTCAGTGAAACATTTTTGAAGGCGAAAGTGTTGAGTGTAAGCACTGCGACATTAAAAGATCTATTGTGTCCCCTTCTAATGCATCGATGCCTACAACGATCCTTCCAATCCTATCTTCTCAAGGAAGTCTAGGATTTGGAGTGGCTTTAAGTTAGGTAGATCGTTTTCTATTTGGTATGCTCCTAAGTATAGTGCCGTTGGATTCTGGAATGCTACACATTCAGTCAGAATGTGAATGGAGATTTTGTTTTCCTCCTAACAGAATTTGCACTCACTCACTTTTATTACTTTCAGTTTACTAAGGTACCCTTTGAGTCGACAATGCCCGGTAAGGATCGCTGTTACAATACGTAGCCTGTTCTTGCTCAGGCAGATACAGGCTTCCGATCTTTCCTAGTTATATTTACCCAGAAGTATCTTAGTCTGTCTTAGTTCCAAGCGATTGTTGTCATTATCGGTTCTCCTACTGAGGTGAAAGCGTTATAGATTGTAGTTCAAAGATCGTTAATACAGAAAAAGTTTTTGTTGCTTTGGATTAAACAACTGAAAAAGACATACATTTTTCTACAGCCACATGGAATTTAGCTATTCTACACACGGACTACAAAACGAAAACGTATGTCAATGCGTTCAACTGAATGAATATATTTCATATCCATTCTACCTAGTAAGAACAATGCAAAAAATTAAATCCACCAATCACAGTTCATATACTGGTCATCCGGCTACTATTACTTTTTAAAATTTGAAATAAGTGACAATTTTGTCAAACTAATTGTCAGTATATTTAATAGTTATTGAGATTAAATATACATTAAAATGAATTATTCTTGTGTAGAATCAATAAATAATAGCATTTTTATTTTTATTTTGTCTATATTTACAAATAAACCATAAATTTTAATAAAATTATATGAAATCAATTTAATTGAGTTAGTATTAAAACTAAAATGTTATGTGGCGAAGGAGCTGACACTAGGGAATTTGGCTGTCATGCGAGAGGCCCTGGGTTCAATTCTAGGATTGGAATCTAATTATATTAAATCTTTTTTTAAAGTTTATTTTATTATATAAATTAATAATAGTCATAAATTATTTTCAAATTAGTTATTTTATCTTAATGGAATAAAATAATTTTCGTTAGTGGCTCGTAAAAAAAATATACTATATAACTCGAGTGGATTGTCCGTATCGATTATCATATCCACTATTGTTGCACAAATTACTATTGTCCATCATTTATATAGAACTGGTTAAAATCTGATCTTATAAACGTGATTCATTGACTGATATTTACTGTGTATTGGTTCAACAAAGTATCCAAAAGCCCAATAGGAATAATTATTATTATTTTATTTGAGTATTTGGTAATGACTTGGTAATTACTAGAATAATCTGATGTCTTTACCCTTTGTGAAGCAGTTACTTTATAAATAACTAACGCATGGAAATTTTAAAATCATGTCTTTTTTTTTGGAAAACTGTACCTCCTTCGCGAACTCATTTCTTCTCGTATCTATAGGTATATTAAGAATTTTTATGTTCCAATTTACAGTATTTACTTTTGAATAAAATCTATAGACAGATGTGTAAAAAAAATTATTTTCAAGCAGCGTTATGAAATAAGCGATTAAGTTTAATTAGAGGATATGTTTAACGTTTTCTCCAATATTGCGATATCCTTAATTCTAAATTTAAGCAAATCAATAAATTCTTTTTATGATTTTTAGTTGTAAGGTAAACCTGCAACTAGTCCAGACCTGGCTGCGCTACCTCGAGAGCAGGGGGATATTGTTGGTTCGCAGAAGCAGAGAAATCATTCTCACACATAATTAATGGCTACAGAAATTAAAAACGTAAAGACAGTTATTGGTTTCGCTTGATACGCAACTGCGTTCCACAAATCAGCCGATATTTATCTAAAAAAGATATTATGGTATTAAAGACGTTTATTTCTGAAGGGTTTTGAGTATTACAGGCTATATTTTTTTTGAAGGGTAGCTAAACAGTTAGATTACTTGCAAAGGAGCGTTTTATAGATCTATAGTATATGTATACTATAAAAGTACGGAAATTTAAATACGGACCATGTAAGACAAATATAGTAGTCGCGAGCGTAAGTGAGAGTGAAGTCGTACGTATCGGGCGCCAGGCGCTCTACACTGCTCCGCAAACTTATTTGTTTTACGCAGTATCCTATTATACCTTGTCCAATTCATTGTAAAATAGAGGACCTGCGTCTAGATTCCCGTACCTGTATTTATTTAAAATATAGGTATACAAATTGGTTAAAGTACAAAATTAAAAATTGAGAAAATGAAAAGAAACCCACAGAAGGACAAGCCTGTTCGTGGTAAATGTATTCGGTATATTAAACATTATTTCTAATCTAAACAATAAAAGTTCAAATATAAAGCATGAGAACAATAGCTATAGAAAATAATATAAAATAACTTTGGAGTGCCTCAAAGAAGTATATCAGGGCTGCTTCTATTTATCATATATTTAAATGATATTAATTATGTTGAATGTGACTTTATTAATCTATTTGCAAATGATACACTAATAGCATATTATGAGGTATCTTTAAATAAAATAATATATTGATAATTTTAACAAAATGTTTATACAACAATAATCCTAAGCTTAAAAGAACAAAAGCAATGACTTTGGGAAGTAAACCTAAATTAAAGAAAATAAACTAGAATAGATATAAAATTAGAATTGAAAACGAGGACGTAGAATGGGTTAGTGAATTTAAATACTTCGGATTAATTTTAGATGAAAACTTATTATTGAAACTTTACTAAGAAAATGTTTAGAAAAAAATATAAAAAATCTATTATTTCTTACCAAGGACTGCTTAATATATCTCCTTTTTTTCTATTTTAATAATTATACAACCTCATTTTGACTACTGTGTATCTTTAATCTTACATTAATTTCAAAATAGAGGAATGATAATAGTCCTACGATTTAACAGATACACACCCATAAATGGTATTCTAACTAAATTGGATTTCAGTCAATCAAACATTTTATTATTTACTAATGATTTTTAATTACAAACCCAAAAATTAAAAACTTCCTGAGGATTTTATTAATTTCATCATCTGTACCTAGCAAAGCTGGGCAGAGTACTGCGTTAAAGTACTTATGAGTACTTCATAATGAGTAGCTTGTCAAAGTACTCATAAGTATCTGAGTATGAGTACTTATATGAATAATACTCAAAGCAAATGAGTAATTTTGCAAATTTTAGAGAGTACTCGTGAAAAAATCGAGTATTTTAAATAAAGTTAGTTACTCAAGTTTAGAAAAAAGTAATTATAATAATTAGTGATAGTAAGACAGTAAGTAACAAACAAAACTAGAGAGTATCACTTATCTTCTATAAATTAGTTAGCACTTACCATTAATATGTATGCCCAACTTTTCATTTTAATGTTAAAGTAAAGTAATAAAAGTGTATGGGCAGATATACAGATAGAGAATACTCAAGGTGGAATCATTATAATAAATATGTGTGCGTCGACACTCGTATTAGTTACTCATCAGCTATAGGAATAAAAGTACTGAGTACTCTAAAATATAAAGTACTCGAAATTTTTTGATCATGAATCCCATCAGGATGAAAGTACTTACTAGTACCAATTACTGAGTACTTTAAGTACTCGAGTACAATTTTGAGTACAATTTACTCGAGTACTGCCCAGCTCTGATACCTAGTAATGAAATACATTAATGCCTACAAAATGTGAATCATTTCTGTATACCACAAACAAGAATAGCTATAGCAACAAACTATATTTTTATACATGGATATACATGGATTGGCGTGAATTTAATGCTCTGCTTACTGCAATTAAAACAAGTACTTTGCCTTAATTTAAATAGTTATTGATTATACAAGGGAAAAAGTATTAGAGCTCGAGGTTGTAAATATATTTCACAAAAAATGTTTCTATTCCTCGGTCTATAAGAAGAGATAAACACAAACCACGGAAAACATGGACACACAGTAGTGATAAGAAGGGAAAGAGACGAAAAGTTAGTAACCAACAATCTAATCCAACGCCCGAAAGGGAAAAATGAAATAAAGGAAAGAAATAGCTAGATATAGTTCTACTTGTATTCTAGTTAATAATTTAGATGTGATATAACAGTTTTGTTAAGGATATGTATTTATTAAACCATTTAACACCACACTGGACGTGTGTTTTTTATAGAGGAGACCGGGGCTGGTTGGTTGTCTGTTTCTCTCACTAGTGTACATGTATAATCCAATATACCAGTACTGTTCTTCTAGTAATAAATGTTAAACTGTCTTAAATTGTCTGTCTTTTACTATATCATTCTCATATGCCAACTTACCACACGCAATGTGCCACCTCACCGCTGGGCTATAGACTGGCACACCTGCATCAATGTTTTTTCTAATAATAACATTTATATACTTTTTAAATACCAAAGAGTGTAGTTAAATAATATAGTTATGTAGTTATATCATATATATTTTATAATTCAATTTAAATGTTTGTAGTTATAGATAAAAATTAATATATTAAAAGTGTGCCATCCCCGATCTCCTCTACTTTCAAATTTTCTGATCTAGTCCAAATAAAAAAATTATACTGCATATTTACATCGGTATTGCTTAAAACTCCTCTGTGATAAAAATATCGATGGAAAAGCTAAATGTGTGGCCTAACGGAGGCAAACAGAAACCGAGCAAATGGTGAATGATAAAGAAAATTCGGATTTCGGTAGAATTACGTACGGGCGTCCGGTAGCGAGTTCCGAGTTGTAGGCAAATTACTGAACATGACCATGTTTTGTGGCGAGAATAGCCGCAACAACAAATCATATGTAAGCTTTTACTAACAGATTTTAACTGTCTGGATAATGCTACATAATGCGCGGTGTTACGAGGGAAATTGGGCTTTGTGCGTGATTTTAACGGCCATAGTGGTTTGTGTGTTTTGTGGTTTTTAGTTTTTACTTCACTTCCGGAACTGCACATACTCATTTTCTCAGTGTCTCGAATGTGACCGCTTATGTTAAAAGAAATTACTCCAACTTACTGTGAAACATATGTCGATTGAAACGTTGATGTACCTTCAAAACTTGATTATAAATAATTGAGTAATTAATAGTTATTACATATTTGGTATTAGAAGCAGTGTCGGCCCATGCATGAGGCCTATGGGTCGCCGCCCCTTTGTAAACAACAGCCTTTTTTTTCATTAGTTGAGCTGTTCATTGTATCTGCTGGAGCGTTTTTTGCTGTTTAGTTGTTTTTTGTGACTGCTATAGGTTTTGCTCTTTTTATTTGTGACTATTCACCCTGTAGGTACGTAGCGCACGAGACGTCACTGGTTGAAAATGATATATAACATTATTTAATGTTCATTATATGCAAGCTTTTAGTACCAGGCGGAGGACCAATTGCGCAAGATGTTAAGCAAATGTAAAATATTAATTTCTACCCTTTTACAATTCACAATATATCATAAAAGCAAAGTTAAAATCAACTCCGCACCTATTTAAAAAACAATAACTTCACATTTTGAAATAAAATATAACATTAAATTTCCAAGTTGGAATTGCTTAACTTAACAATTATCTAGAAAGAAAAATATAAAAATCATAAAATTTTGCCATAAAATATAAATCAAAACACACAAAAAATATAATTAACACATGAAAGGGCTTTAAACACAGTGGTATTTGATAAAACTCCCAGATTGACAGAGGTTATTTATTTAATATCTGCCCTCATACAGGCCTTACGAGATTGCTTAACTTATTCGTTAAGTCTTACTTTTTATATAGAAGAAATCGAAAAGTTGAGCATAGCTCTTAGATCCCGAGGTAATTAAGGTCAATACTCAGACCGAGACACTCAGTGCGTAATTAACTAAATTTTGAAATAATTTATTATACTTAGCTACTACTCAGATCATTAAGTGCTTAATTAAATTATGAAATACATAAGTTACTAAAGAAAACCACTAGAACATTCTATATGCAAAAGTATAAATAAAGTTAAAAATACCTTGGATACATAAAAAAGGTAAGATATTTAAATCAATAAACTAGCAGGCAGAGTGCCATGAAATCCTCAATATTATATAAAAACCTGATAGTAGGGTGTCTCCATTAACAGCATTACCATCTACCCATCCAGGTAAAGAAACATCTATGTTAAACCAGTGATAAGTAAGCCAGGTGACTAGTAAACCAATGGACCACGAATATACGGTTCAATGTTCTGGTAAACCGGGGTACTGTGTTTCCACAGTTAAACTCACGTGAAGCCTCTAGGGTGAACCCTTAAAATATTACAAAATATGTCAATGCAAATTGACTCGTTTCCCAAACTATACAATTATTTATCCCAAATATAAACTAGAAACTATTAAGTACCTAGGAATGAAAAATTACATTGACTCACCTAGAGTCATAAACAATATGTTATAATATTACCAAATATATACAAAACATACCTTTTTCGTAAATGGTTTAACTGGTAGCTTTCCAAGAATGAAAAAAAAGTCAGGACAGTCTACAGCAATATTACACAACTCAAATGCCGATAAACCTCTATATATTAAACAACGAACTAGTAATTCAAAAACTATTGAAAGTAGTCATATTTACAATTTTTATGTCTATAGATCCCTTTAGCAGGTGTGAAAAAGGATACCACTACGCAATGGAAAATTTAACTCCAAAAATACCACATCCTTACTTTTACCACTTATTAATGGAGTAAAATCTAAAAACCCCTTTAATAGGATAACTTGATGGTTATAGAAAAATATAGATTTTACTCTCGGGACATGTCTAGAAGTACCCCCCTTTCTTTTCCCCTATCAAAAAGCCACCTAACCAAAAAAACTAGCACGTTGTGTGGGTTCAGAAATTCCTTAAAAAACCAATCATTTAAGAATATGTTTCACGGACAAGAGATTAATCTAACAGATTCCAAGAAACTGCCAAAAATATAACTATGTACAATAAAACAATATTTGGGTATTTCTTTCTAGACAAAAAGATCCAAAACCGATCGCAAAAAATCTCCTCAGCGCGTATCGAACATCACAAATCTACAATTAAAAAACGAACGCGCCTCTGGTATAGCGAATATCACAAAACTACCATTAAAACAAACGCGTCACGTATTACCGTATTATTGTGTTCTGTTAACTAACTTCACGTCAAAAATATAACCTAACTAAAGGTTATATTTAGAAATAAAAACAATAATAAATTATGACTAATTATATAGGACAAGTAAACTGATTCGTTGAAATTGGCTCGTTAATAATTAATTCTCTCGAGGTAAGATTAAAATCCATATAAATGAACTCGCAACGAAACATTGTTTTCTTTTAAATACATTATTATATAATTGTAACAAGCTATTTTAGGACAAACATACTGCAATTAGGAAGGGTTATTGTACAAATTAAGTACTATATTTCTATTGACAAGATGCATTAAATGATAAGAATGACGTCAGCAAGTTACCAATACATACCTATCGTTAGTTTTCAAAAAAAAATCAAATCTCAAAGCTTATATCAGCAATCTAGATAACTTTTTACGTTTATTCGTTTATATAGACAAGGTAAATTTAATATAAAATCTAGTAATTTGAGCTGCTAAAAATGAACGTTACACGATCTCCTTAAACCAGTGAAACTATCTATATTATTATTGATATTAATTAATTTAATTCATATCTCTATTTTAATTGTGAAATATAATATATTGATTAGATTTGGTTATTCCAAAATCAAAGTTTTTAATTTTAACCAGTGAAAACAAAATCATCCTGTAATTTTTCGAAGTTTGAAAAGAATAATTAGGTTGGAAAAGTTAAATAAGTTTTCACAAATAAATACAATTGTATCATTAATTTGTTTAACAACGTAGTCGGTAAATTCTAACAACTCTATTATTCAAAATTCGCCATCGAATGCTAAGAGTCACTGATTGAAAGTTAAAGACCAATGTGACTACTCTCAGTTATAAATGCCGATAAAATTTATGTACCTGTAAGTTGACTTTGCCCAAAACATCTACCGTCTGGTATAATGCTGTTATTAACGATTAAAACAAGATATATTACACGTTTACGATGAGTTATTTACCATTTTGAAACAGGCTTAAGTCTTGAAAGAATTAATTATTGTTCAGCCGATAAACAAAGTTTTTTTCATGCGTTCCGATAATCAGTTAGAGAAATCTAATTAGAAGAGAACTATGTGTTGGTTTACGAAAAAATGTTTATCTTGTTAAGGACTTTGTCGGTAAAATACATCAAACATATTTTTTTGAAATACCATCAACAAATATTTCTAGCAGTTGGGAGATATAACAAATATCACTAACTTTTGGAAATAAAAAATAAAACTACTGCTCTGATCTTAAATATAACCATTTGCAATATTATATTTGTCCCTTAATCACGCATTTTATATAAAAATTGATTTAGTTTTATTGACCTTTTTGTTGTTATTTTTTAGTACTCATTTCTTTATCTATGCAAGAATTAAATGAAGAAACTAAAAAAAATTTACTTTACTCTCTAAATCCTTTCTAATAATAAAGGACGTCAATTTGAACAATGGTGTAATAGTATATTACACACCGAGGTGGGAAAAGTTTCATTCCTGTCGTGAGATTAGTTAGATCACCGAGACGCCAAGCGTCGAGGTTAGCTATGATCTCGAGACAGGAATGAAACTTCCTACCTAGGTTTGTATACTATTTTATTTACAACCATCATATTTCGATCAAAGTTAATAAATCTCTGTTTTGTTTTAAACATACCTAAAATATTACATTTAACGACAAATTACCAAGCGCGCGGTTTTCTCAGAATAATCAAGTAAATATATTGTTACTGTGATTACACGAAAAAAAAAAATTGTAGAAAAAAGTTCTACAATTATACATTTTTTCTCTACAATAAATAGTACATATAGGGACAGGGACAATTTGTAGTAAAAATTAGTCATTATCTACAATATTTAGTAAAAATATTCAAATACATCATAAGAATTGTTCTACAAATTGTTATAATTTTTGCTATTCATTGTATGAATTTATATTAAAAATGTATTGCGTTTTATGAAAATAATTACGAAAATTTTACACAATAAATAGTAAAAATTCATACAAATTGTAGTAATTTTTAATAAAATTTGTAGTAGTATTTTATAATTATAACCTAGAAAAAATGTTCCTTCATAAAATATTCAATTTACGGTTTTAATATAAAAGATACAAAGTCTTAATTACATTATGTAATAAATAACAGTAATAATAGCGCCCTCAGTCTCAGTTGGCTTTTGTGCACCTGAAAAATATGAAATAAAAATTAATAACTATTGAACTGTTCATACCCTTAAAACGGGGATATTTATCACCTTTACACTGATTTGGATATTAAATGACTAAGGGATCTATTCTGTAACAATTCCTTTATATTTAACGGCCTTTAAAAATATTTTCTTCTTTACTTCTGTGATTATTTAAACGGATCTTTAAAATACATTAGAGGACTATCTTAAAGAAATCTGTTTAAATAATGACATAAGTAAATTAACGAATACGAACATATTTTTATAGGCCGCCAATATTTTTAAAGGCCGTTAAATATAAAGGAATTGTTACAGAATAGACCCCTAAGTCAGATAACTAACAAAAATGAGAAAGTAGGTCTGTCACAATTAAGACAAAAAACATCATTGAACTTGGCACAACATTCGATCGTTGTGCACAACGTTCGATCGTTGACCTCAACTATTTTCTTTAAAATAATCTAAGGTTATTTAAATTAGTTATCTAAAGGTAAATTATTTAGAAACAATAATAAATGTACTTACCACTGATAGAAGTTATTATTAAAATTTTCTTAAACGCATCGATGCTTATAATATAATAATGTGTTATAGGTACTCGTATATGTACCATGCTTTGTTTCGTGAACATGGCGAACGGCTACTGCTGTCTTGCCATTTATGATCGACGTCAGAAAATGTTGGCCAATACCAGAATTCTGTTTTATTCACCTGACTTAGAATTTCTACAATATTATAGAATATTTTTGAACAAAATTGAATTTTTTTCATAAGAAGGGATGTAAAGAATTACTATTTTTTGTAGAGAAAATTACTATTTTTTGTAGAGATAATTATTAATATTTGTACAAATTTTTACAGAAGTTAGTAGTAGTAATTACGATAATTGTAATAAATTTCTACTTCTACAAACAATAGTAAAATATACTAAACATTGTGGACTTCTTTCCTATTGTTGTAGCATTTTATTAGGCAATTCAATTGCTACAATAATGAATAGTTTTTAACTATAAATTGTAGTAAAATTTTCTACAAAAAGTTAAGTATTTTTTTACAAGTCTACTACTACAACATTTTAGTAAAATTTTCTAGTCACATTTTTTTCCGTGTACGGGGTAAACAACTGTCACCAATATAAATAAATGTCAGATAAAGCCGGATATTAAATTCGCGAATAATAAATATCAATAAGTAGTTTGTTGTATTCTAGTTCATTGTTGTTTTTTATTGTTTGTCATTAAATAGGTATTATAAAATTTGTCAAAAAAATGTGTTATTTTTTTAAATATAAAACATATTCATCTAGAATAGATGAAATGAGGGCGGGAAGTAGAGGTGTGTAATGTGACACTTCCTAACCTTCAATGACGTTAGTAATGACAACATTACATATATGGTTGTAAATAAACCTTGTTTTCGATCTTTAATACACACCCGGTTCCAAAAACGCTTTTTAAATCTCTACATAGCTAATGATCTCATAACATTATTAGTCTGTGCGTAATGTAATTAAATCAGATCATATTCTCAAGCCTTGACAAAGTTTATCGGGTCCATAAATGATAATATACCTTGTTGTAACCAGCTGTGAGTTTTATTTTTGTTAAAATAGGCACATTACATTTTTGTTTTTCTTATTCTTTGTTTTTTGATCTATTTTAAAAATATCTCAGGTTTCTTACATTTCATTTTCTTTTTACCTGTTTTCATTAAAATTACATATAAAAAATATCAAAAAGGAACCTTATAAAATTTTAATCGGTAATAAAGTAGCAAAAATAATGTTTTTTTTCTTCTGAATTCTGATTACATTTCACAAATAATCTTTACGTAAAATGAAATTTACCTATAAATGGTAAGTGTGCTATCCTAAAAATATTATGTGATTCAATCTCGGCTACATATTCCGATAACATAAAATTTTGGGAATCGGTATGTAATTTGGAGTAATCCTTTTTAACTGGCAGTTTATTTTGCTATCGCATTTGCCGGCTCTACGGTTTTAGCGTCTATAAATAAAACCTGAAAGCTAAACAACATCGATCACCAATATTTAGCGAAGTATGGGAATTCCATAACAATGTGGTTTATGAGCCAGTCTATGTCCATATCCACGTTATGCCTATTATTGGGAGGGACAAGCAGGGTGCGAGCTTTTTTTTAACAATGTTTAAGTTTTGATTGGAAAGCGACACACAGAAATATGCCAAGTTGAAATGGAACCTTTGATAAAATAAATAAAAAATAAAAATTTCCCACTCATTGAACCGATATATAAAAATTGTTGTTTTATTATAAATTTTCTGAGCAATTGAAATAATTTGGTGAAACATATACAGCTTTTTTAATGAAGCTTGGTAAAATGTTATAAGGGATAAAGGATCCAACTTTTGTCTATTTGAGGTACAGGGTGTTGAAAATTGAAATTATTTCATCGGTAGCCGGTAAATTGTTCAAATCAACTTTTCAAATGAAATTATTCGAATATGTCAATTAATTGATCGAATAAAATATTGAAAACTAAATATTTTAAGTATCTTAAACAACTCAAGCAGCCTTAAAGAATAAAACAATAATACTCGAAGGTTTTAAAAGTTATTAATTTTTTCTCAATATTTAATGTACATATATCTACCTACTTAAGTATAATAATTCTGGTCTAGTCAAAAGTTTTTACAATACTTAGTAATCTTAGTATTCTTTTTGCATAATCCTTAAATTACTTTCTTATGTTTGATGGACGCGGTCTTGATGCATAGTGCCCCTTTATAAAACCATTTCTCTTTTGAAGACATCAACAAATTTTAAATACTTAGATGCTAGCTGATATCTTTCTGGTTTTCTAAGGTTCTGTGCGAACTTTCTGCATCGTTATTAGGTTTAGCAACCCTGTATAGCAGTATCGAAACAGTTCCACATAATTAGTGATGCCGCGAAACGAGAGAGAGGCCTCTCTCGTCTCATCTCGTCTCGTAGTGCGAGAAAAAACTGTTCTCTCGTCTCGACGAGAAGACGCTTCTCACGTTCAAGAGAGCATTTCTTTCGTTGTCTCGTTATCAAGTTTAAATTTGGAAAAGATATACTTAGAACGAAACATGAAAAAACTGTAAAAAGACAAAACCAAGAGTTTTTTAAGTAATTTATCTCATTAGAATCCAAATTGACAATAAGAAACAATTATGGAATCATCTCGGTGTCTCTATGTCTGTCCGTCTGTGACAGTCGTTTTACTCAGACTATTTGACATACACAATTGAAATTTGAAGTAATCAGTGGCCCAAATTAGGCGTTAACTAAAAACGAAAATACTTTGTCTTGTAAGTCATTTGGGGAGGGGGAAGAGATTAAATTGAAAATTAGAATAGAAGATAGAGACATAAGAACGATGTGAAATTAGAGAACCATTATGATATTTTTGTTATAATGAGATGCACTTTACTTGAGACGTAAAATAGAGGGCGTTACTATCTTTAAATTTTCTAATGGAAGTAAAGTCATGTAATACCTCATTTGAAAGATATTTTGATTATATATACGTCCAAGCAAACAGTTTTAATTTTTTTTGTTTTACAAAAATTATATTCTTGATAATCCTCGTGTGCCGCAATAATCCTAGAAATGTTAGATAATGTTAGAAGAGAATTTTTTAATAAGCTTTTTTTTGCTAAGAAGTTATGAAAAATTTCATACGTCAAGTGATTTTTAAATCACCTTAGTAATAAACAATAATTGTTAATACGAGAGTTATCAAGAATGTAACCTATTAGTAAAGGCCCAGAACATGTATGTATAAGAACAAAGTACCAGCTACAAAAAAATGCCATTTGTGCAGTGTTAAATCCCTCTAACAGTAAAAAATTACTTAAATTTATAAAATATACTGACATTTACTCTGTACTAGCCAAAATGTTAATTATCCATTGTATACTATTGTAAAAAACAGCATTTATAAGGTATTATACCTCCGGTAATGATCCTTTAAGGCTGAAGCGGTAAATAAAAAAAAAGAATTTAACCTACTTTATGAATTTATTTAATGTAATTTCTGTAAAATCATAAAAACCTAAATCTGTTTACATGAACGTAAAAATATAGAAAATATCTTTCAAATGAGGTATCACATGACCCCATTTTTCATTAAAAAATTTAAAGCTAGTAACTCCCTCTATCTTACGTGTCTCAAGTAAAGTGCGCTCGTTATAACAAAAATATAATATCTCTTGAGTTTTACCTCGTTTTTGTTTTAGTATCTTTTTTCATTTAGAAGTTAAAATAGAGGAAGGTACAATTTTTATCCTCACTGTATATAATAAATTCGTGTGTAATACCTTTTCTTTGATACTTTTTCGAAAAAACGCTTAAAAATTTTCAACTTATCTTCAAAAGCAACATTAGAAAAGCAGAATGGATTAAATATAAGAAATGATTGCATAAATTTTAAACAAATGAAATGAGAAATATTTTTTCTTATAAATCACTATTTATAAAATCCTAATAACACAAGTATCATTTGTTACCATTTAATATATATAGAATAGGTGTGTTATAGTTAATTTAATATGTTAAAATTTTAAGTTACGATAAGCAATTGAAAATTTCAAATAAGCAAAGAGAAAATTGTTCGAGAGAGCCCGAGAGAGCTCGAGAGAAACTCTCTCGTCTCGTCTCTAATCTGTTTTCGAAAGAAAATGTCTCTCTCGTCTCGTTCGAGACGAGACAAGACGAGACGAGACGAGAATCTCTCGTCTCGCGGCATCACTACCAATTACGCACGTTTTATTTGTTACCATTTAATATATAAAGAATACGTGTGTTATTGCTAACCTTTTGACTATCTGGAAATCTAATATGTTCTAATTTTAAGTTACGATAAACAATTAAAAATTTTATATTAGCAAAAAGTAAATTGCACGAGAGAAACGAGAAATTCTCGTCGAGAGATGACATTCTCGTCTTGTTTCGAATCTCTTTTCGAGAGAAAATGTCTCTCTCGTCTCGTCTCGCGGCATCACTACACATAATATGAGGAAATGCAGGGTCTGTTTCTTGTCTGGAAAACCTATCGATATGTTCTCGAAATAATCAACAATCGGTAGGGCTTATTCTGGAAGTAGACCTGCGCCAGAGAAGATGTTAAATGCATATTCTATAAATTTATCTAGAACAAATACCTGCGCATTTAGTATCTTTATATGAAGAAAAAATTTTGCATCGGTGCCATATTGATTGTTCAGACTGAATGGTTGTATTTTTCTACATTCTGTCACAAATGAAAGAAATATCCTCTTATTGTGGTGTTTGGAAAGGTTATGGATGACAATGCAGTCATTACTGCCTTTGCAAAATCTATCAGAATTGTAGTTAGGACAAAGATTTTTGACAAATAAGCTTGTGTTCGTACTTTCTATTTTATCAGGAAAAAACTTTTCGAATAATTCCTTTCGAATACTTTACCTAGACTCATATTAGAGAGGCTATTTTGTGATACTCTCAGTTTAATAGTGATGTTTCCGATTACATATTGTATAAGTGATCAAATAAGGGATGGACACATTATATTGGACTAGTGTTTAACCACCTAACATCTAGTATGAATGAGTATTGGCAAATGGTGGTAATAGCTAATTACTAATGTTTTCATAGCAGAAGGGTCCTTGTTGTTATAGCGGCAACAGAGATATAAATTCTGTGACAATTTTGACTGTCTACCTATTACGGATCATGAGATACAGCCCGCTAACAGACAGACGGACGGACAGCGAAGGCTTAGTAATAGGGTCCTGTTGGTTACCCTTCGTGTACGAAATTCTGAAAAGGAGACGTTATTAAGACATCTACTAAGTAACATTAGCCATGCACCTTGTAAATTCTGAATTTTAATTTTCTAAAAAATTTCAAGTGGTGCATGACGAAAGGAATTTAAAAATGATCATCAAATAAGAAGGTCCCGTTTCCTTTCATAAAGATAATAGCTAGCCGTTAATATAAAGGTACTTTCAGGGCAGCGACGATAAACTACCCTATATACTACATGGGCGTTACATGCAGATCATATTTTATAATTATATTATATAATGTTTTAACCTATATAGAAAGTTTGTACTTACGTTGTTTTTCAATCTAAATAGAGGCTATCTTTTAAGCTTTCTGAATGCCTACAATTTTCCAGATATTTAAAAGATACATTCGAATGCAAATATAGTAGGAAAATTTGGGCCATATTTATTTTTTTTTATTATGAATTTTCTAGAGTTATTAAGGTTTTAAAATGTATGACGTAGCAGGGAATGGACCAATACCAAGTAGGGACACAATGTTGCTGGTTAGACATAAGGTATACGAGAAGTCAGTGGCGGCTTGTCGCCAAAATATTGGGGATTAACAATGACAGAATATAGATAGTACAGATTTAGGTAAAAAACTATTAGTGTTTTAGGAAGGTATATTATAAACACTGAAAGTTTTTACCTAAATCTGTATCTGTACTGATATCTATATTCTGTCATTTGTGAACATACAATACTGCGAAAAGTACTATATGTTCGTTTGCGTCAAGCTTATTACTTAAGAAATAGATCTAATTTTTTAAATACAAAATGTCAAATAATTTTAAAGATATTTATAAACGGAACCCAGAGGTCCCACATGAAAATACGGCCAAGTATCTAGGAATTGATTTAGATGCAAAACTTAGATGGAAAGAGCACATCAAGAAGAAAAGAGTTAGATGTAAAAATTATCAGTACATAATAAATTGTTCATTTACAAGCAAGTCTTAAAACCTGTATGGACTTATGTTGTGCAGCTTTGGGATTGTGCTAAACAAATGAATGTTAATTTAAGAGATTTCAAAATAAAGTACTCCGAAATATTATGGAACTGTGGATGCTTCCTGGTATATTCGAAATACAGATTTATATAGATATCTCAATAGAGATCTGCAATATGAAGATCATTAATTTTTTTAATAATATTTAATCGTTTATGCTATTTATAGTTGAATTATTTAAAAAAAAGTCGCTTAATAACCAATAAAATAGTGATATGACAACATTACGTGTGATGAGTGTCATATAGTCAATCAAGAACCATCTATTAGGTCAGGTAGTGCTTCTTTCTTTGTCTTTTTCTTCTTTAGTTCTATGGGCTTAGTTTGCACTATCTATCCAGTTAGTACGCGTTTTTTCAAACTATTTTTAAGATAAAACCTGGCTCTCCTGCGTCGGATCTTTATCATCACATGTTCCACATAATTCTTATTTATTTAAATATATTTCAGTTTTAGTACTTGTCAGCTTGTTTCGTACTATTTTAAATTTTTAGATATTTTGTGAAAACTGGACTTCCGATGTTTCGATGTTGCTGCACGGTGTCCGAATCTAAAGACCTCAAGTAGTGTCAATACTGTGGCTGCCACTAAAAGATGTCGGTTTGTTCGTTGGTTTGGTTGCGTGCAACAAACAAAACTTTGACTTAAACTGATTGGTTTATTCCCAGTGACGTAGGCACGTAAAATTTTAAATCAAAAATGCTTATTATTTCATGTTTTGGCTTTTTTTACCAAATGATTATTTAGAAAAACTTGTGTTACAATATAACTCTTCACACTTGAACATGGTCAATTGTGTGATACATCAAGATTCTTTGGACACTATTTATACCACGAAAAAAACTTTTGAAAAAGAAATTTTTAAGTGTTGACTATTCTGATGAATTAACATTCTTTTTTTGAACTATTATTTATTTAAAAACAAATCACTCATTACACGATTTAAAATTATATTACCTTACCTATTACCTACATATGAATACAAAATGTTAGGCTGGTATGTGATAGACAGGTTTATTATTTGAAGGCCGGATAAATTTTTTTTTTGTGAAATAGTCAAGACAGTGTTCAAGTGAAAAAACCGCGTTTTGGAAATTCTTATTGAATACTTTATAATTCGTGTTTAATTCACATTAGATCGCAATTTTGAGTTAAACAGTTTGTACTTGCAAAATGTGATAATATTTTGAACGTTTGAGAATTGATAAGAAAACAGAAGTTATTGTAATGGTGTTGTTCGGGCAAATAAAAATATTGTTGCGCCAAAAATAAATAGTTCCCGTTCAATAATACCGAATTATAAATTAAATATGTATTAAAATGTTTGAAATTATACCAGTGTGTAACGCCACTGCTATTCGGTGTCCACGGTAACTAAAGCTAATGAATACTCAAGCCACAAAATGATACCCAAGCTTTGTGTAATTATATTGTATCAGGTTGAGGGCCCTTGGCAGCCTTTTGGTTTTCTTTGGCCTTTCGCTCTTTCCGCAAGTTTCTCTCCCCGTAATTTTCGCCAGCCGTGGTCGTGAAAACATCTTGAAATATAGATAACAATGAGGAAAAAATTGTTTTCGTAAAAATTATTAAAGGGGCCGTAAATGAGGACAGTTTTATTGCGAAACGCAGATTCTTTCGCAAGGTACTTTCTTTGAACTTTTTTTTAAAGCAACTCGAACAAGCAGATGGTTATTTACGTGTACCAAGACTGGTAGGGCTGAGGTTTGCACTTTTGTCGAGACGTGGAAATACACTTACAAACTGAGGTGTATATTACATTTTTCTGTACTACTAGCAATAATACTTTTAGGAATCTATAGTGCCATTACATCACGAAACAAGAAGTAACACCAACTTTAAATATAAAGCAACTCGTAAAAAAATGGGAAAGTATTTAAATTATTTATCTCTAAACATTATAAAATCAAAATCTTCATTAGCAAATATTAGGAATATTAGATATAAATATCAATAGATAAATAAAAAAATACAAAATAATGAAAACAAAATTAAAAGTATAGGTACGTTTTTAGGCGCCACGAACAGTTTTATACTTTGTGACAATGGGTAGTTTATTTTTATGTTCCTAAAAGATCTATTACAATTTTTATGTTTGATAGTTATATTTATTATATTATATCAATTTTTGTAAATTTTTTAAATAAATAGTTTTCAAATAAACAGTACATACTTCATTATTATTTTTATTATTATCGTACCTATAAAAGAAATTAAAAATATACAGTTCACAAAGTACTGTATACATTAAATTTTATTGAAATGACATATTTTCGAGGGTAATATAAGTGGTACGATTATTTTCGGCAATTTTTTGTAATGTCACGAATGTCCCAACGACGAAAGTCTTTCCCAAAGAATGGCACTGTCATAAATTGAAATTTCAAAAAATTATCGATATTTCAGAGTGCCACAAAATTATATTTAGACAGAATTTCATGAGTATGATGACAATAATTATAACTGACAGATAATGGTTTGTATTAAAAGAAGTTTGTTTCTCGCAGTCATGGTAATCCATGTACCACAGCGATAATACAACACTGTGCTATTACCACTTATCAAATCAAATCAAATTTATTTGTTTAAATATTAAAGTACATTACCTAATAGTAAAAAAATAGTCATACAGAAAAAAAAATTCTTTAAAAATATCTGATTGAGCATCGAACCTAGGCATTTCTGCCTGTTTTGCTTCTGATCAATCAGATGACTCTATTTATGTACATATTTTTTTTAGAGACAGGTATTAAATTTTACATATAATTATTTATCACTTAACAAAAGATACAATATTTAAAAATTAGAACAAGGGACGAAGAAATTCGACAGAATAAACCGATAAATAAAAAGATAAATAAACAATAGACAGTACCTTAGGAAAAGTAGACAAAAACTACGATGGTCCTTTTGGCTTTTAATATATTTTTTATTTATACTATGTTATCATTAGATCGTAAATTTTTTTTTTGTTTGTTATTAAATATTTTTTTATTTCAATTTTAAACTTTTTTGTTTTGATTATTTGCCTGAGGTGTATCGGAATTATGTTAAAAAATTTAGGGCCAAAGAATGATAATGACCTTTGACTAAGTGCTTTTTTGAAAAATTGTACAGGAATCTCCATATTAGCGACTGAGCGTGTTAAGCGGGTATTTTTTTGAGTAAAATTTTCAGCATTGGTATATATTCTCATTATACATTGATAAGCAAAGAGTAATTTGACGTTTAGTATGTTCGATTCATCGTACAATTTATTTGTAGAAAATAGCCTCTCTTTTTTTAGGATAATTTTTAAAATAATATTTTGTGTTGTCTCTACAATTTTAATAGTTGTGTTAAATGCTCCACCCCATGCTACTATGCAATACCTTAATATAGATTCCACTAGGGAGTTATAAAGTATCATTATATTTTTCTTTGAAAGAATGTCCGGAGAACATAAAATTTGTGCATTAGGGCTCTCAGTCTATTACTAACATGGACAATATGCTCAGACCAACGTATGTATTGATCAAGTATTACACCTAGGTATTTAATTTGAGAATCTTTTTCTATCAAGGGGCAGTTACAATCACTTTTTTGACAGTCACTACTATGCAATTTTATACAAAAGCTTTTAGGTTGATTAACGATGGTTGAACTAAAAGTAATGCATTTTGTTTTCAATACATTTAAAGTTAGTAGATTGTTATTTAACCATAAACTTATCTTTCTTAGGGCCGTTTCTCCAGCGAGTTTAACCTCTTCCCATTCTTTTCCAGCGAAAATAATTACCGTATCATCGGCATAGCATATGATATTCCCAGTTAAGTTATTAATTTGTGTAATGTTGTTCATATAAACCAGAAACAGAATTGGGCCCAATACTGTTCCTTGTGGGACCCCCATCTTTACTACTGATTTAGAATTTCCGGCATTGCCAATTTTTACGCTCTGGGTTCTAGTAGATAAATAATCCCTCAGGAGCCTTAATGCTAAACCCCGTATGCCATAATTATTTAGTTTGTCAAGTAAAATGTTATGGGAAACGGTATCAAATGCTTTGGCCAAATCAAGAAATACTGCAGCACATTTTAATGATTCATCTACAGCGTTAACCGTCTTTTCCAAAAAATCAACTACCGCATTTTCAGTGCTTGAGTTTTGTATAAAACCGTATTGATAATCTGTAATAACATTATGATTATGAAAAAAATTAATTAATCTACTTTTTACTGCATTTTCAAAAATTTTAGCGAAGTTGTTGATAACAGAAATTGGCCTATAATTTGTAAGCTCACTAGGATCTCCGGATTTGTATACAGGTGTGACAATTGATTCCTTCCATTGACTTGGAATTTTTCCTGATTGAAAGCAAATATTAAGGATATGCGTTACAGGAAGAATAATATATTCATTTATATTTTTTATTGTAGTTACTGTTAATTTATCTGGACCAGGTGCAGAGCTATTTTTTAATTTGCTTATTAAAATAGTTACTTCATTTTTTGTTACGGGTTTAAAGAATATGTTGTTTTCAACTTTATCATTTTTAAGAAAGTTTACTGCTGGTACTACCTTATGTATTTTATTTGCCATATTTTCACCTAAATTTGTAAAAAAAATATTAAACTCTTCGGCTTTTTCTTTGTTATTGTTTATATTATCATTATTTTCTGATTTTATAGATATGTTTTCAATTTGCTTAGTTTTTTTGTACTACCTGTTATTTATGTCATTAATGATTTTCCATATTTTTTTATAATCGTTTCCGGCTTGTGTAATTTTATTTTGATAATAGTCATTTTTTGTTTTTCTTATTAAGGAATGAAGTTTGTTTCTGTAATTTTTATACTGGTTTTCAAGTTCTAGAGTGTATTTTTTTGTTAGTTTTTTTTTAGAGAGTCTCTATTTTTTATTGAAAGTATTAAACCTGTTGTTATCCATGGTTTTAGTTTAATTATATTTTTTGTTTTAATTGTAGATTTAGTGCATTTTTGAATTTGTTGATTTAGCTTATTGAAAAATAAATCGTATGCTTTTTGTGGTTCAGCCGTATTAATTACATCATTCCAATTTTCTCTGCTTAAACAATGTTTTAGATTATCCAAATTTATTATGGTCACTTTGTTTTTTGATTGGGGTTCCTCATTTTTTGTGTAGGAAAAGATATTAGTATAAAAGGAGAATAGTGATCTGTCATATCTGTGTGAAATATAATTGGCTCAAGTTCGACGTTTTTTATTAGGTTTTTATGAGTTCTAATAAAAATATGATCAATGGCAGTTTTTGACTCATTTTGTACTCTCGTTGGTTTATTTATATATGATTTAAAACCTTTGAAATTCATTATATTTAAATATTTGTTTGTTTCGTTAGTTTCTTTTTTTAGTATATCGATGTTTATATCACCTACATATATTTCTAGATTTTGATATTCTATAGAATTTAGGTATATTTCTAAATTATATAAATATATAAGAATTCAGTCAATTCAATTGGTCAAGAGGCGTCACCTGACATAAAATTATATTCTTAGATACAATTATGAAATTACTTTCCTTATTTTAAATTTTAATTTACCACATTGCTTATTATCGCAAATTTTTATGATCCAAATTTTCCTTGTAAAAATATTAATAATAATAAAAAAGCTAAATGAGTATTAAATCACATAATATTAGAGTCCTCTGCTAGTCAAAAAGGGTTGGGATGATCAGAAGAAACTTGCTAGAACAGAGAGAAGATATTTTTCAAGTCTAGCCACTTTTGGTATTAAGGAATGATCATACCAATTGGTAGGCATTCAAAGCTGTTGAACTGGCTAGTATAGCTAGTGGTGGGATAATGGAGAAAATAGAGCAAGGAGATATCGAGTTTTTTGAAGAACACAGAACACATTTTTTTCGTATGGACGCAAAATTTTATGATATCGATGCTACATACCAATATTTTCTAGAAAAAAGTATTTCAAAATGTTAGGTTAGGTTTGTATTGTAAATATATCCTAATATTTACGAGTTACAAAAGTTTTTAGTTATTAAATTGTTATAAATTTAAAAATTTAGCATAACTGCAAAAATACACTCTTTTAATTAATACTATCAAAAAATGGAGTTGCTATAAAAAAAAAATTCGAATGTGGATGACGTCTTACAAAAATATACGAATATAAAACAAAGCTATTTTTTCTTTACTTGCCCAATACACTAAAAACCTGATTTCCATTTTGCCCAACCCTGTATAAGTATCTTATGTTAATTTAACCTTAACTAGCAATAAAAACTAAATCTTTGATTTTGCAATGAGTATACATAAGGGAACTGATTTTTGATAGGACTAGAATGACAAAATATTCATAAATTTGGATGTCTTATGAATAGATTTCTCAATATTAATCTTTTTGCAAATAGCTGGTTTCGCAAGCATGCTATCGGTTTATATTTTCTTGGTTTATGTAAAAGAATAATAAAAGATACCAGCAGTTCTTTTTTAATAGGTACTAATAAAAGTCAAATGTGAGATATAACAAAGACATTTTTGTCAAATTACTCAATTTAACATAGTTAGCACAACTTAATTTATGAGAATATTCCGATCAGTTGGGATTGTCATTTTTTACGATGGATTGGAGGCGAGTGTCTGTTGGACTGTGTTAGTACCCTTGCAGGTATTAAAGTTCTTCAGACATCGAATGCTATTGTCCCAACAGTTAAAAAAACTTTAAAGCTTCCAATAAATTATGGAGTTGTACATCAATCCGTGGTTGTATTTTACTTTGATTTTTATGATGAAATATTTGCCAGCACTTTAGCGAAAGGTATAAAAGTTCGAGCGGCTTAAATTGATCAGTGGCGTGCGCAAAAAAACTTCATTATATTTCCCCTACAAATTCATCAATGTATAAATATGTAAAAAAGACACCAATTATTGACTAGATCTGCTATATTAAGGACTTATTTATAATTTAAAAGTAATCTTCTATTATTTCATCAAGGACTTCACTTGGCTACGCCACTGTATATATATGGAATAGTCAAAAATATTTATCTATGTAAATACTGTGTTGTTAAATTATGTATTTGAATCGTGCTAACGGTAAGTTGACAAAACAGTGGAGAGAATTCATCATTTGTCACAAAAATGCATACCTAACAAACCAACATCCGTTTTGGCAAAAAGTTGCCAGGCGGGTTTCTGTATTTCAATTAAAAATGTGCAAACAGTCGTCCCGCTTGTCATCCGTCTCTCCGAATTCCAAAACTCCCTAATTGATTGAGTTAGCACCCGCTTTTTAGAGGTATGAAATCGTTTGCCATGAAAACGCCTCAAATTAATTTTAAACAATCGAATACGGTAATTTTGAATTACTTATTCATTTGAACAAATAAGTTAAATGGTCGGTTTTATGATCTGATATTATCATCTGCCATCAATTGCCTTTGTAGTGGTTCTCTTGGCTCTAAATGTCTAAATAAAGTCCAAATAATAACTTGAATATCCTGACAACAAACAACTAAGAAATAAACAAATACAGGGCGATTCTGTGACCATGCGATGCAGAATACTCGATTTTAAATCGGACTGTACAACCCTAAATAACTATCACTGTTACCTATATGTCTCTCAGCAAATTGGAATACAAGAGTTCTAATACAAGTTGCTGATTAACTCTCTCGACACAGACCAACCCTTTGATTTGTCATTTATGGTCGGTTTCGTCCAAGTTGGAGAATCATTAGACAGCAGTAGATATGTGAAACCTCTAATAATAAAAGAATATAATATACGAGGGCGGTTCTGTTTCCGCTAAGCCTATATAGTAGGCGATGATATTTTTGCAACAAATTTTGTCTGACATTTCAATCTAGTTGTTTACAAGTTTAGTTAGTGTCATATGTACTTAATTATAAGTTACATAAGCTTTAAAGTAATCCTTTTGCCAATAAGTGATGGAAATGAACAAATAATATTGTCGGGCTGTGATTTTTTGCAATTTCAAGTGTGGCTTAAACCGTAAAGAATATTTTGAGAAAATTAATTGCGTGCTTGGTGACAAGTGTTCTTCGCTACCGTAAAGCGGTGGAACAATGAATTTTAACGTGGTTTTTGAACTCCCAAGTCAAAAACAACAATTACGGAAAAAATATTGATCTTATTCAGAACAAGATTAAAGAGGACCGGCACATTAGGTACTATCAGAAACATTTAAGCAACTTTAAAAATTTGTGTGAAAACTATTTTACACAAACAGTTGAAAGTCCGTAAGCGTTGTTCTCGGTAGATTCCCCACAACTCGTCTTTAACTCAAAAAGGAAAAGCATGTGACATGGTGCGGATCTACACTAGATCGCTTTGACCGTGGGTCGTCTTATATGGTGTACAACATAATTACAGGTGAAGAAATATGGGTATACTGCTATGATCCCGAAAAAAAGCAACAATTGTCAATTTTGGTTTTTGAGAATGAGTCGGCTCCAATAAAAATTGTTCCTGAAAAAAGCCGAAACAAAAAGATGCTTACTACTTTTTTTGGAATTACTGTAGCACTAGTGGTTAGACCTACTGTTAATTCAGTATGTTACACAGTAGTTTGTTCGCCTCAGGTTATTCAAAAGGTTTGCGAAAAAGAGGAAGGGTCATCAAGATAACGCTCGGGATCACACTGCTGCTCGAGCAAATGAATATTTGAATGCCCAAAACATAGAAACAATGGGTCATTCGCAGTATTGTCAAACCTAGCACACAATGACTTCTAATTTCGGTAAAAGCGGTTGATGATGCCTTTAAGAATGAAATAAACAAACAACGGCTAAAAGATTGGAGAAAATGTTTTCAAGAATGGTATAAATGCATTCGGTGTGGAACAGAATACTTTGAAAAATTATAAATAAATATTTTTTGTAAATAAACTGTGTTTTACTGTACTAGGCTCAACGGAAAGAGAACATGCTTCATATTTTTGCATAAAAAATGACAGCAGTTTCCTTCGATAAAATTTACATATATTATATTATATATTTAAAATAACGAAAAAGGTTAATACAGGCAAAATAAATGCATCTCAGTTTTGTTATCACCATTTATTTATTAGAAATAATAAAAAAAAATGTTCAATAATTTTACTCTAAAATGTATCCCAAACAAGTACATCACACCAACAAAAATATAGACTTCGGACTATTCGGACATCATACACAGTGAGTAAAAAATTATATAAAGTTGAAATTTACAAAAATTGCCATTTTTTTCCAAAACTCCCCGTAGAGAGATAATGAATTGGTCGAATCAAGTATGATTTTGATATATTGAAATAAAAATTTTAACAAGTTTATTTTCACTTCTTAATCCATGTTCCCATGACTAGTTTTTTTTAGTACGAGATCAATTTTTTATTACTGTCTTCTGCAGATTTTACAATGATTATACTGTCAAATTAATTGATACTTATTGTCATACATCCGCAACGGAAAAAGGTATACAAACTAAGTTTTGTTCATAAGTCTACATAATATATACTGATCTGTCCTTATTCCAATATACGGGGAAACTCACAACGAACGTCTTATTTCGTGACATAAATATTAAAATATTGAAATAACCAAGACTGTTGTAAACATTCCACTCATCAATTCTGGATTTCCTACCGACACCGACTGGGGAAGGACCACTAAACGCGCCATTTTTATGACTTCAAAGGTGGTGTTAAACAGGGAAAGCATTAGCATTTACATTATTTCAATAAACAAATGTTTTATGAAACTGATAATCGTGTTTAAGAGCTTTATTTTGTTAAAACTATTAGTAACAATTTTAAGCCCCTCTAAGGTACGTACTAAAACTCGTAAATATGTTTTTAAAACAATGACTTACCTAATAACTGTAGCTTAAAATTATTATTTAAATTAACTTGAGTTAAAATTAGCAGAAGGCAGTAATAAAAAAATTGCACGCATACAATAGAACTAGTCATAGGAACATGGATTAACTTGAAAATAAGCTTGCTAAGATTGTTCTTTTAATATATCAAAATCAAAACTAGATTTGGCCGATTAATTATTTATCTACAGGGGGTTTTTTAAATTGTGTTTTTTATACATTTCAACTTTATATAACTTTTTACTCTCACTGTATGTGATGTCCGATACATGTATTATTTATATTAATAATAATATTAATAATAATACAGTGTCGTTTTTACACACTTATATAATCATAAATACTTAAATAATATTTATTATCAGTCGTAGAACGATGTTTTAAACATGTAATTTTTCTAATTTAATTTAAAAAATTATTTGCCTTGCACAGCTGTTTTCCAAAATGGTTAGTATCGTATTTTGGTAGTCACAAATATCCTAGAAAGCCAAACCAAAATTTTTAATTATTTTAAACGTCAACAAAATTAAACGTTTACGTCTTAAAGTATTTTTGAAATTTATGAGAATTCACGAGTATATTAGAAACTTTGTGCCCATTAACACTTTTAATAGGAAGTTCAAAAACTGTAACATATATCAAATTCAGCAGATTCGGCCGAAAGCTATTTGGAACAAGGAAACTGCGGGGCCCTTTGACACAAACGTTCAATTTCAACTTAAAAATTAAAATGTCATTCTGTGTAAGTGGTAAAGTACCAACCTAAAACATTTAAATTCTACAGCCAACTCCAATTATGATTTTTCTCGATTATTATTACCACCATTATTAACCTTTCTGGGAAATCTAACTAACTAAAAAAATGTCATGTGCCATCTATTCTTTTCGATGCCAATTAATAACAGTTTGTTAAGGGTATTTTACTTTTTTTATCTCATGAAGCATCTTTTAGTAAATATTGGAAATGTCGAGAAAATTTGAAAACATCAGCTTATCAGATTAGCGGTAGCCTTAATTCGTTTTGCCAAATACATTTCCAATATAAATCTGCAGAGCGCTAAAAAATATATTATCTAATACGTGAGCTTCTTGCGACGCAACACTCAATCATGAACCTAAAATTCGATTTGGACTAATATCCCGAAGAAAAATTTTACGATTTAATATACTTTTTGTAGAAAACAGTTAAATAGATTGGCTTTCGTGTGTCGGGAGTGAGAAAATGCATATCAAGGAGAAAATGACATGCAAAACCTTGCTAAAATCCTCAAACCGTTAACATTTTTACATGATAAAAAAAGGTTGTGTAAAATGGGATTTTTCCCTCTTCTCGTAGGTAGTGTTATGATCGTGTTTGAAGGGCAGAGAAGTTATTCATCTGAATACGCTGGTGTAGCCAAGGGGAAACTGTAAGGGTAATTTGATTTTTTTATAGATCGCGTTTTATTGATCGAAAATATTGTTTTATTATACAGTTTTTAAGTTGATTAGGCTTTAAAGAGTTGGAATAGTCGATAAAAAGTCTATTTTATATTGCCACTTTACACAAAAATTAATAAATCATTTTAATTAAAAACAAACAGATCTCAATATCTTTACACATCTATATATCAGTACCTCGGAGGTAAACTGCACTATGCATTTTTATAAGTTATATTTTTAAACTTAGCTCATCGAGACATTTTCAGGGATTATACTACACCATCTATTAGTGAGGTGACAATAAAAGTTAGCCAAAAAAATATTACATTATGTTCAATTCATTCACGAGGTAAACAATGCCATGTGCACATGTTAAATTCTCTAAAATTTGCTATCGGAACATAGAAATATGTCATAAAAACCAACAATTAAGCAAAAGAAAAAAAATAGGACGTTTTATTAGTTAGATTAGTTAGCAATACATAAATATCGTGAAAGTGATTGGGTGTATAACTGAATTTCTTGTCGAAATAAATATGTAATTATGGAGCAAAGAAGGTGTCCATACGACATTCAGTCTACTCTATCTTGACTAGAATGATGTAGTGCAGTTTACTGTCGAGG
This sequence comes from Psylliodes chrysocephalus, assembly GCA_927349885.1. Lineage (NCBI taxonomy): Eukaryota > Metazoa > Arthropoda > Insecta > Coleoptera > Chrysomelidae > Psylliodes > Psylliodes chrysocephalus. The sequence continues at coordinate 8,906,945 of OV651826.1, read as the reverse complement.
TACTAAGCTATATCTATATTCCTTTCAGATATCTTATTTTTAAATTTTGAAAGGTAATGTTAGTTTTCATTTAGTATTTCTTAGAGAACAGTTTTTTATAAGTTGACATGGGATTATAGGTTCATATAACTAGTCTCATTTGGTATTTATCAACAGTTAAAATAGTGTGGATGTGCGACCTTCTAAGGTGAAAAACGCGCACAACGCATCCACCTCTTCTTGTTTCCATACATCGACCTCGATGATCTTCACCGAACACCATCTCTCAAGGGAAATGTTTTGACATATTCATGTGTCATCAATTGCCAGAGTCGCAAGTAAAAAAATTAATTTTTCTTTCTCTTCATCTTGGCGCTAAATTAGTTTCAATGAAGACCTATTCATTCATTCAATTATTTGGAGGACTCCACCACCATCAGTAGTCAAACGACCCGAAAGAGCATTTAGAATGGGAAAGTGAGGTTAAATTTGCTATAGCACAGATCGACAAAATGAGGATAAAATTAACATCTATTGTATACTACCATTTATAAATAAATGATTACGAGTTTTATTATATGCCTGGAAAGAGAACCACTCTTTATCTTTATCGGTTGTAAGCAGTTAGGGTTAGGTTTGGCTCAGAACACTGCGGCCTCTTGGGTCTATTGTATTCCCCTGCTTTCCCCGTATTCAGGTCCTATCTTAGGAATAGTCCTGTGTCTTTGGTTAGTTTTAATAGGTTCCCTACCAAGAGAACCACACAGTAAGATGGTTGGAGAGTAAAAATAAGAATAAAGAAGTAAAGTTAATATACAAATGGAATTTCAAGAATCTACTAATATCGCTTTGAATATTCGGCTAACCAATTTAGCAAACTAACCGTCTAATTAACAAACTTTAAATATGGGTATATTTTATATATTCATTAAAGTTGAGACTGTTATATACTTATTTTTATCTTGGTAAATTCATATTCTTTACATATTTTTTATTGATTTCATAATTTTGCCAGTATTTTAACCAATATGTAATTTTTTAATGATTTGAGGATTATAACCTCATTTATTTGAATTTTACTACTCACAGTAACGATTCAAAGTGTAATTATAAAATCACGCCACGTCCAACTCTATTTTTTCTATGAATTGACTTATGTATGTTTGACAAGTTGACTGCCACATGTAATTTACAAAAAAAATCCTCTGGTGCCAAGCTTACGAGCTGTCGTGTATGTCCACTCGGCTGTTTTTTTATTATTATTTTATCAAGCGATCTTGGGAACTGGCATTGATATGATAAGCCACAGCGCTCGTACACCGTGGTGAAAGCCAACGTAATCACGACTTCTGGCAAAATAAATAAGAATATTTGGTCGTGGCTAATAATCTGTTAAAGTTTTAGACGTAGCTATTTAAAAATGCTTTGTGAATACGGATGTAAAGCACTAACACGAAAACAAATAAAATTTCCGATAAAATAATAGATAACGTCCCCGTGAAAAAACGTCCTTCCACTTCACTGTTTCAGGTTCTAAGAAGGGTTTCAGATGAATGAGGATGAGAATAAGGCGACGGTGTGGTGAGAGATCGGCAATCTGAATTGTTAATGATCTGCAGGGGTAGGTTGCAGGATTAAAAATAATTTTGGAATGCATAATAACACTTATTTTTATTTTATACTTCGACTTCAAGGCTTTCGCCAGGATATGGAAATAAGGAGAGTCAAAAAGACAATATTGAATTAATTTTGTTTTCAGGATAGGTTGATATTCTTATCACTGACAAACTTGATACATTTTTAGATCTAACATAAATATGTATTAAAAAAATAGATTTTTTCGAATGTGTCAAAAACAATGTTTTTCGGACAGAAAACAGTCGAAAAGTGTTAAAAAGTTGAACCTTAGTAATAATGCCTTATTATAATATTATATTCCGTTACTATAGATTTAAGGACAAGCTTTTGATTTTCTTTATCTTTTCTTTATTTTATTGTTTCTTGTGAATTTCTTTCTTTTAGATTGCTGCACTGATTACTAGAGTTTAGGTTCTTACTTTTTGTTTCCCTACAAATTTCAAACTTTCCATTTTGAGTTTCTTTTATTTTGTTTTGGCGAGGGTGTTGTAGGTTCGCTCGCTGTTTACTAACGCGTTTGTTTCTTCAGTCTTATCGGACATATCTTTAACAAAGAAAACAGTTTCCTTAATGATTAATTTATTTCCATGGATAATCTATTTCTCGTTTTTTATTCTTTTTTATTTTCTTTTATAAGATCATCATTTGTTGTGATGCCTGTACCTTTTAAATTATTACAAATTGCGTAATATTTATTTATTAACCCAGTTACGAAATACCTTATTTTATGTAACGAGTTACATAAAACGGCATTTCAATAGGTGTTACATACAATATTTTTCTAATTTTGACTAGATCATTTATAAAATTGTATTTTAGTAAGAAATTACTGACATCTAGGCAACCGGTATTACTACTTTCTTGTATTGTTAGTTACATATGCATAATTTTATTGACAAATAGAACATAATATTAATTATTTATTCTGAACGACTTGCAGTGTGTTTATATGGCATGGGTTATTTTGTCGTGTATTGGGTTTTAATTATTTTGTACTGATTTAGAATGGAAAATAAGGACCAAAACAACATTATTACTAGGTTGTACCTTTAACCAAATTCTATTTTTATAAGTCAACCTGCCCTTTTTTGATATAAACTTTCATAATTAATGTATATTATTGATTTTAAAATCAAAACAGGTTTATATTTATTTGTTTTCTTTTTGCAACTGGTGACATAATGAATGAATTTATCGAATCCAGTTTAATAATGTTCGACATTATACAACTGGTTGGGTAAAGTAGGTCACTTTGACACTTGCTACAATTACAAAAAATTTCACTTTATATCTCAAAATTAGAAAAAAATTATTTATTTTTACATATTCTGATCCACAAAAAGTATTTGTAAAGTAGGCGGCCATCACTGACAAAGAATTGCACGCTCTGACATATGTGATGCTTTCTATGGCCAACTTTAGAAACATTTTTTGTTGTGGATCTCTCCATATTATTAGATTCTAGTAGCGTCAGTGTCACTTGAATAATTTAATTTATTTAATAAATAAGTCTTTTGTATAATTTTGGATTGATTTTCATCTGCTTGATCTTTTAATCCGTATGTTATGTTTATTTGTGTTTATGTTTTTCTCGTAGTTTTATTTTTTCTTCTAGGTTTACAACTGTTTCTTTTATAGAAATTAAATTTTTTTTGTTGATGCCTTTTTTTGAATTTACTATCTATACTTCTTGATAAAGACGCCTTGTATTGTGGTATTATCGATTTGAGAGGTTTGGAATTTGATACACAGAATGTACAATACAAATTTTGGCTAATTTTAAAAATATTATTATACATATTTATTTTCATGAAAACGACCTACGTAACTTTGACGACTTTTTGGTTGTTTAATAATAATAAAGCTCCAGAAAAATAATCTGAACCTCAAATCAGATAATGGGTTCTCTTTTTATGGTTTTAACCGAAGAACAATATTGACAAATAAAGATCTCAGTAGAGATACTGCACACAATTCATGAGTCTAAAACCTAAACATTATTCATCTTTTTTCTTCCAGCTGGTCGTCACTACTTAAATCATTAAGTATATTAGAGATAGTAGTCACTGGCGAACTTTGAATTGAAGTGCACTTTTGTTGTGGTTTTTTTTTGTTCTTTTTTTATTTTCTTTCACTTTTCTTTGATCCTCTGGATTTTCTTTTGTTGATTGGATTTTTCCTTGCTTGATATTTTCTCTTTCTGTTCTTGAACTTTCACTTTGCAGCTTTCGATGTGTTGTGGAAAAATGAGTACTGTGACAACTAATTTGGAACATTTAAGTGCTTCATTTTTAATTTAATAACTTGCTGACTTCCCTTTAAAGTCATTATTATTTCTTATTCGACTTTCTAAGGTTTTTCGAGGTATGTTAAATGTTATAGCCGCTCTGCGAACTGATAATTCTTAATTTTTTACTGCTTATATTGATTTCTATAAATTGCACTTTACTGAATACGTTTTTCGTTTGAATATGTTCTGGATCTACGACAAATAGTAATCAATTGACCTTTCCCATTATTCGACAATTTCGCAATACTCATGCGCGAAAAAAGAGCGGGAATTTTGAATCTAGTATAATTTTCCAAACCCTTTTTGTTCTCTCTCTTATCCTCGCCTTATAACTGTTGGATTGGCTACAACGATTACCGCCTGTCATCGTTACTTATGTTATGTTGGGAATGGGGTGTTAATACACTGTGACTTAAAAGATATATTGTGTCCCCTTCTGTGTCGCAACGAAATATGTCGATACCTATAACGACACTTCAAATCCTATCTTCTCAAAGAAGTGTAGGATTTGAAATGGCTTTAAGTTAGGTAAATCTCCCTCTTCTATTTGATATGCTCCTAGGTATAGTGTCCTTGGATTCTGGAGTGCTACACATTCAGTCAGAATGTGAATGGAGGTTTCGTTCTCCTCCCTCTCACAGAATCTGCACTCACTCCTACTACTCTGAGTTGACTAAGGTGTCCTTTGAGTCGACAATGCCCGGTAAGGATATGTAGCCTGTTCTTACTCAGGCAGATACAGGCTTCCGATCTTTTCTGGTTATATTCACCCAGAAGTATCTTGGCCTGTCTCAGCCCCAACAGATTGTTCCAATTATCGGTTCTTCTATTGCTCAATTCTTTTTTAATCTCTCCTAATATTATGTTACTGCTGATACCGCAGAACGGCAGAACGGCTCAGGTCCTACAAAGGGTGCTTGAGCCCCTTTCCTTGCAAGACTATCTTCAATCTTGTTACCCTGTATCCCGTTATGTCCCGGGACCCAAGTGAGAGTAACTCTGTTTTTCTCGCCTAGCTCATTCAATTGTTCTAGGCTTCCAGACCATTTTTGAGCTGATTACGTAAGAGCCCAGCGCTTTGATCGCTGCTTGACTATCGGACATGATGATAATCTCTTGTCTATGATAGTTTCTCTCGATGTTAAACTGAATACACTTCTCGATGGCCTGAATTTTTGCCTGGAAGATGCTTGGGTATTTTCCCAAGCTTTCGGAGTGCTTGGTCCTCGGCCCATATACTCCTATTCCAGTTCCTTCTATGGTTTTGGAACCGTCCGTATACCACTGAATAGCACGTCTTTCGGTTGAAAGCATGATGGATTCTTGGTTCCATTTTTCTTGCAGCCCAGCTCTGTGATTTTGAAGTTTTTCACAAAACTGTACTTCTTTAGCATTTCATCCTGGGTCATGTCCCAGGTATCTTTAGTCCTGAAGCAAGTAGACTTTCGTCTGATTACTCCGTTCCTGATCATTCTATATCGTATCGTTTTTGCCACATTTTCTATCATCAAATGTAGAGGGGTGAGTCATCGTTACTTTAAACAACTGTCAATTTTTAACCTGTAGAAGATGGAAATACTTTGCAGCAATTGAACTAACGATGAAATGACTTGTTAGCAAACAAAAAGGTTCTGTGAACCTAATTTCAAGAAGTTGACAGAAAACTTTTTTCTACTAACTTTCGATGTAAATAATATTTAAAAATTTTAAGTTTAGTCTTCTATGACAGCATTTTCTAAATTGTTTCCTTGTTCTACAAGATAAGAATGAACGAAATGTTTGTAATTTTACCTTTGGCAAATAACACACCTAAAAGTATCACTATAGCTACCCTACCAATACTATCAAACGCAAAAACAAAATAATATTTTCGGATGTATAATTATTGATAATCAGGGTAGGAAACAACAACAATAAATTTTTATGATTTTAAGCGGAAGTAAAATTTGCGCAGTTGTAATAGAGATGAGCAATAATAGGAAAGACCTATTATTATTTATTTCATATTTGAAAGAGCCTATTTATATAGAATAGATGGCCATATCAACTAAACTTACAAATACTGCAACGAGCGTGCGAAAGTTTAGTTAGTTATATCGACTAAATAAATGAATATATAACAAATCTGCAACATTATAATAGGTACAAAATATTCAACAACTATGGTCTATATGGTCATCTATCCTCTATAGTCATCTATTCTCTATTTATCCTATAATAAAGCTTTAAAATGTTTTTAGCAAATATAATTCCCCAAAAATTTATTCAGATATAAACTCGTGGCAATGCAGTAACTTTCCGCCGAATATACTGCGCATGATCACCAACAACTACGAATGCAAAAAGCAATTTTTGTACATGATATGAATCAAAACTAAGATACATTTTTTAAATATATCGGCCTTCTGTTATTTCTATGTCTTTCTCTTGCAATTGATAACCGAATTTGTTTTCTCACTCTTAAGGCGGGTTCAGACGCAGCCTGTAGTTTAGTCAAGTGGTCGAGTAATTTAGTGACTTGACCAATTTGAACACATTTTGTTTTAGTCGAGCTCACTGGCAGTCGAGTACACGGTCGAGTTTAGTAAATAGAACTCTATATTCTATTTTCTTGGTCGAGTAGCAGCCCCCACCACACAGAAAAGCCGATTGCGCGCAGATTAGACACGATTAGACACTGGCTTTGTGTAGACCCTTTTTTTAGTCGACTTTACTCTACTAATTTACTTGACTCGTGTCAACAGAAAACACACTTGACTAAATAACTTTACTCTACTAAACTACTGGCTGCGTCTGAACACACCTTTACAAGCGGTATAACTGCAGCTATATTGAAATCCAATTTTGGCACTAGGAATATTATCTTGTCTCTCGGTTTTTATACTTTCTGGGCGATGGGTGTTCAAATTGAAGCATGTACCTTTTTGTATTAACTGATACAACTTTTGCACCGAACTTTTGCTTCTTAAACCACTTCAATTTGCTTTTATGTAAAAGCACTACTTTATCGTGTACATTGCCGTTAAAAATCGAATTAAAACGCTATATTAGAATGCTATGGCTGTTTACCCCTCCGGACATTGGATTACATGCGTTCTAATACGTTTTGACTATGTCGACACGGCCAACCCTTTGATTCTCATTCCACGAGCAGAGTTGCCTTCAACGCGTAGAAATAGAATCGGTCATAATTCGGTCTACGTACAAAAACTTTTATTACAATTTCTAATTCTATTTCTAATTCGGGTTTCGGATTTCGTCTATGGCTGCTGTAAAAAACTTAAAACAATATCAACATATTTTTGAAAGTTCAAACTTTGCTTCATGTATTTTTCTCTTGTTCAAATTATATATTCCATATAATATGGAATGACAATACATTTCAAATTTTAAATTCTTCTTCTTTTGTTAAAGTTAAAGAGTTTTTAATAGGGATTTTAGGTGATATATTTATGATTTATGAGGCAAAACATCTTGATTTTTTTTCAAATATTTATCTATAATTTTGAACTGTATCCAGTTTTCTGTATCTTCCACCTAAAAAATAATGAAAACTAATTATACAATTTATTAATACCCACAGGCTCAATGTTAAGTAAGTTGATCAAATACATTTTATAAATTGATATCATATTGAAAACAAAAACAATTCAAAATTATATTTACTTACGTCAACATAATCTTCACATATAAAAAACATGGTAATTTGTGTTTTGCAACAGCCCTCAGCTCACCATCGTTTTTGATCGTCTAGATTTTGAGAAACTTTTATAAACATTTTGTCAGTTTGTTTATTTTATTACTTCAAGTACTAAGTACTTGAAAATATAACCAGGTATTTTTAATGTAACGCAAAATTAAACAAATTTGAAATTTTATAAAACATTAAAATAAACACAACCTGTTTTATTATATTTAAACACACATATACCAACCTAATTTTAATCCGATTTTAGAAAGAGATACCTAATCATAAATGTCCAAGATTTGTTTGCAACCAACAGACGCTTCATTATGACGCAGCAAAATGGCTCAAAAATAGTGAATTACTAAGGCCCTTCCTATGGGGACTCAGTATAGCATTCGTGCAGACGAAAAATTTTTTCAGAAAATGCAAAAAAAAATTTTCGTCTGGTCGTCTGTGTGTATGTATGCCGGCACGATAACTCTAGAACGAAAGTTCTGATTGACGTCTAACTTAGATATCAATTTTCTTATGTGACTAATTTCACGAATTCCAATCATTCCTAACGTCTAACATTCTTAACATTCCATACATTGCAAACATTCTGCAACGACCTGTCAAACAACAACTGTTGATTGTAAAGGTGAGATTTCTAAGGCTGGTTAACACCTTCATACTTACAACCATATCGATTTTGGAGGCTATTTTTATTCGAAATTAGTCGCCAAGACTGCCAATTTATGAAAAATATATAGGCAGTTTCTTAAAAATTACTTTTTTATGGTGGTGCTAACTTAAGCTTACTACTATTTCGCCCCTAGCCACAAAAACACCATCAAATTTACTGGCTTTCTGTCGCAACCCCATAGAATAATTAACCGGTCGTTTTATTTGGCAAAAATCAGAATAATGCTTGGATGTGCCTGTCAAGTATCAATATGTCAACTGTGATGTGTGAATGGCTCTTAAATATCAAATTATTTAAAAATGTTTGTATGCTTCTTTTGATATTTATTGCAAATAATTTGTAGTGTATTTCAATTCAGATTTTCCATAAATAAAGGTAAAGCAAGACAGATATTATAATGTTCTTCTACAAAGCACTTTTTTATTACATAAAAGGTAGGATATAATGCTGGTTTTTGTAGATAATTTTAATTATACGATTTTGGATTACATTAAGGGGTTGAAGTGCAATATCATATAGTCCACATAAATAATAATTAGTTAACTTCTAGTCATAAATTTCCTCAATTCATAAAATTGATGAAATGAATCTTCTAACTTTGGTTGTTAATGACGTAATGTGATCAACCCATTTCAAATTTTGATCAATTATGATACCGAGGTATTTTGTTGTGTTTTTCATTTTAATTATAAAGTTGTCATTTATTTGTATGGTAAAAGAAGGTCTTTGTAAATGATATTGCTTATATTGCAAAACTATTAATAATTTAAACATAATAGGTAGTATTAATATAACATCAAGTAATTTTTTAAAATAAAGTACATAATATCAGAACAGAAATAATTTATAATAAATGCGGATAAAACGAGGGGTAAAATAACAATAAATTAAGGGAAATACTTAAAAAGGGTAGGTTTAAAGAGTATTATCACAAGAAAGTATATCCGTTCTGTTTATTTAGCAAGTATTGTTTGAGGTTACTTTTGAATACATCTATTAAGTCTATTAAATTTTTTAAACCTTTATTAAAAATTGTATTTTGAGAACTTTTAGTGATGGCTTGCCGTACATGAAAGTCAGATTGACTCTTGTATTATAGTTGTGATATTGCGAATTATATTGATTTAATAGATCTGATGCGATGGTACTATGTCATTTTTATTTTATAAATAAATATCAGTCATGTACTGAACATAATTCTGAAATGAAAGCCAATTTATTTCTTTTAACAATACTCATCCTTCTGTCCTTTATTAATATTATATAAATAGGCGAAGTAAGGAGCCCAAATATTTTACATGAGTAGGCTTAAGAGGTAAAGGGGCTAATTATTATTGGATAAATTGCTTGAATAAGTTTGTAAACCCTAATCAAAAAGCGATATAGAATGGTTTTAAAAATCAAGGCTAATGCCAATGCTTCACAAACCAAAAAATTCAACGTCTTAATACTACTATTGGCTTTCGGTCTTTCGTTCCAAGTTAAATCATTTCTCGTTTTTTTTACGCTAGGAGTTTACGCTTGTGGGCCTCAGTCACGATAAGGTGAGAACTACCATATTAGCATCTCTCGAATTTTAAATTATTGATTTAAAAGTGAACTTTTTAAAGTGGGTATATCTTTATTATTTATTAAGAAAAAATAAGTACTTACTGCATAAAAAAATTGTGCTTAAATAGTTTATAGCATTAGATTCGTTGTCACCAAATAAGCCCATTATAATTTTTGGGACACAGACATCTTATTTTTATTATTAGAACGTGTATACTAGATATTTACAATTTTGCCTCAAGAAGAGGGTTATAAATTGTAAAGCAAAAGCACATAACTATTGAATGAATGTTTATTTTATTTGTTCCACTAAATAAATACCAATTTGTGTCTATTTTGACTATAACCGTAAACATAAAATAAATATTTTACTATGGTATCAACCCATGCTGCTCTAATCATGAGAAAGTTCTATATATTTTTACACGAAACCAATTTCTGCATATGGATGCAGCTAAAAACGAGCAAGTGCATCCAACGTTTTATTTTCTTTTTAGAGACAGACGTAAACAGAACGATTTGTCTGCGTGCATGCAGGATATCACACTAGTGAAAATGACACTGACATTTCAATTTAGGTGCTTGTCCGCGTTGGTTGACGTTGTGCGGTAACCTCACCATCGGGCGTTAGGATGGGAACGCAGGGCGTCGATGCCTCCAAACATACCGTGGGGTGTTGACCAGCACCGCTTCATTACAGCCAGCGTTCAACTAGTTATTCTAATTAATCTGACTAGATTTAGCGTGTTTACATAAAAAATAATTAAAATAGAGGGACTATTTTTTTCGGATTTGATAAATGTTTGTTTTATTTTCCAAAGCATGCGATACAAACAGAGAAAGCCCGTAGATACAATAAGTTTACAAGAAAAAAATCTTTCTAGATAAAAGATGAAAAAGAATTTATTTTTTAAAAATATCTTAAAATGTAAATTATGTCTGCACAAGGTACTTTCTAAGATTGTTTATTTTTTAGATAATCAATAATAACAGAGGCATTGATCCTGTAAAATGCAAGAATTGTAGTTTGTGCAAGAAAAGTGGATTGGATATGGTCAATCCAGTTGTATGGTATATTATTTCTACGACCTACAAATTTACAAAACTATTTTAGATTATTAAGACAAAATAACTAATTTATGACTTTTACTAATTAATAAAATAAACGTGAAAAAAAAAGATTTAATTTAATTAGTCTCCAGCCCAGATTTGGACCCGAGCCTCTCACCTCCATAGAGACACTTATATACCATTTTAGTTTTATTACTCGTAATTAAATTAGTTTCATATAGTTTGATTAAAATTTATGATTTATTTGTAAATATAAACGAAATAAAAATGCTATTATTTATCAACTCTACACAAGAATAACTCATTTCTACATATATTTAATTTCAATAACTAAAAAATATTGACAATTAGTTTGACACAATTGTCATTACATAAAATTTAAACAATAAAAGTAGCCAGGTGACCAAAATATGAACGGTAATTGGTGGATTTAATTTTTTGCAGTATTTTTACTAGGTAGAATGAATATGAAATATATTCGTTCAGTTGAACGCAATGGCATACTTTTTCGTTTTGTAGTCTGTGCGTAGACAAGCTAATATCCATATGGGAGTAGAACAAATAGTATACTACATTAAGAGTGTAGAAAGTCACATTTTTCACACGAGTGGGAAATATTGTTGCACGAGGCATAATCTGAGTGCTACAATTACGCAAGTGTGAAAAATCACTTTCACACCAGTGATGTACAATATTTTTCTTATGACCACAAAATAATTTTATCAAATATATTTAAAACTGGGAAATCTGGCTATAAAGGTTTCATCAAGATGTGGCTGGTTTTAGATTTGTTTTTAATTTACCTTATTGAATAATTTTTAAAACGTTTTACACATAATGTTTTGTCAAAATTAAAAATATTGTTATTCCTTTTACAAACAAATTCATAAAGATAAAATAACACTAGGTACAAAAAATATTAGAATACATTTTTTTTAAACAAATAAGTTAAACAACCGTGAACAGAAACTTTTTTTTTATAATTAATGATTACTCACTTCTCTAATCACAAATTTTTTCTAAACAATAATTAAAATAGTACAAAATAAATAGCGAAAAGAATATTGTAGGATTTATGTTATGATAAATAACATGCATTTGAAATAAATAAACAAACAATAATAGTTGTATTTTTTTAATTTTCATATTTTTCAAAACAAAAAAAAAACATCGGGAATTGAACCAGCGTCACGAAATAGTCACGAAATGCCAAGTTAAAAAAGTTAGACACTATACGATCTGCGTTATTACGGTTTTGTCATTTGACTTATCTAATATACCTTTCCCGTTATTGATGATCTCTATTACTTATGTGCAAATTCTACTTAAAAACATTAAAATTTATTTTTGTTGTTTCCAATTACACATCCGCAAATATCATTTTGTTCTTGCGGTTGATAGTATTGGTAGGGGAGCCAGTGACACTTTTGGGTGTGTTATTTTCGAAAGGTAAAATTACAAATATTTGGTTTATTCTTACCTTGTTGAATATGAAAATAGTTTTTTGCACAGCGATGGAGCCCTCGAAGATGACGTTTTCAAAAAGAAAATGCTGTCATAGTAGCGCAAACTTGATACCCAACAGTTTTAAGGCGAGGATAAGAGAGATATAGCAAAGAATATTTGGAAAATTACTAGATTCAAAATTCTCGCGATTTTTTCACGAATTTTTGTCGAAAATGCCTTTTGCAGGGTTATCTTCTAATTTTATACGCCAAAGACTATTAGAAGAATCTACCGTCGATTTAGAAAAGGTTTACAATAAAGCTCTCACTCTTGAAAGTGCTCAAGTTCAATCAGCTAGTTATCAATTCCATAATTCAAAAGGAACAGCTTCAAGATACATATGCTTACTTAGACGATGTGACAGTGTGTTGAAAAACTCAAGAGGAGCATGATTTGAATCTTAGTAGATTTTTAAATGTTGCTAAGAAGTACTAGTTAACTTTAAATGACGAGAAATCAAAATTTTCCTTAAATTCTATTAATCTTCTGGCATACACAATAGAGAATAATACCATAAAAGCAGACCCTGATCTTCTTCGGCCACTATTAGAACTCCAACTTCCAATAAATCAAACATTTCTTCGGCGAACACTGGGTATGTTTTCACATTATGCTAAATCGATACCAAAATTCTCAGAAACGATACAATCCCTAATGAGGTGCAAACGTTTTCCTGTTATTCCAGAGGCTGTCGAGTGTAGAAATGATTAAATTACATATTGCACAAAGTCTTTTGTTTCTGCCAATAATGACAGAATTTCATTCGTAGTGGAAACGGATGCATCTGATTTTTCTATAGCTGCTACCCTATCGCAAGATAATAGGCCAGTTGCCTTCTTCTCACGAACTCCATCGGAAAGTGGGAGAAGACGTTCCGCTGTAGAAAAGGAGGCATACGCTATAGTGGAATCTCTCAGAAAGTGGCGTCATTATCTAATTTCTAGACCGTTTAGTCTTATAACTTATCAAAAGTCTGTATCTTTCATGTTTAATATCTGGTAAAATTAAAAATGATAAAATCTTAAGATGGCGTTTAGAGCTCTCCAATTTCAAATATGACATTATATATCGCTCAGGAAAATTGAATTTAATAGCTGATACGCTCTCGAGAGCTGACAATCTGTCGAATGTCTGTGCCAATGTCACTTATGAAAAGAACTTATTTGATTTACACCAATCTTTATGCCATCCCGGAATTACACGTATGGTTTATTGGGTACGTTCAAAAAATCTTCCTTATTCCGTCAAATAAATTAAAGAATTAATTTTGTCATATTCTGTATGTACTGAGGTAAAGCCACGTTTTTATAAAACGGATGGTAAGTTGATCAAAGCTACGAAACCGTTTGAAAGACTGTCCTTAGACTTTAAAGGGCCTCTGCCTATTACAACTCGTCATAAGTACCTTCTTACAATAATTGATGAGTTTTCAAGATTATCCTTTGCTTTTCCTTGTCAAGATGTTTCTTCGGCATCAGTTATTAAACATTTATCTAGTCTATTTTCCTTATTCGGCTTACCAAGTTATATTCATTTTGACAGGGGCTCGTCGTTCATGTCACGTGAATTCAAAGAATTTCTCCATTCTAAAGGCATTGCGACTAGTCGTACTACAGCGTACAACCCACAGGGAAATGGCCTGATTGAAAGAGAGAATGGGATTATTTGGAAAACGATTCAATTAGCCATTAAATCGATAGAAATAAAAATATCCCAGTGGGAAACAGTTCTTCCTGAAGTTCTACATTCTATCCGATCTTTGCTTTGTACTGCAACGAATGTTACTCCTCATGAGAGAATGTATTACCATCATAGAAGATCTAGTAACGGACGGTCGTTACCAACTTGGTTATCAACCCCAGGAACCATTCTGATAAAAAGGCTAAATAGAACCAACAAATATGAACCAGTTGTGGAAGAAGTAGAACTTCTGGAAGCAAATCCTGATTATTCTTATGTACGTTTGTCAGATGGAAACGAAACTACAGTTTCAAATTACTATTTAGCACCAAAAGGAGATGATGGACATTTTGAAAATGGAGATAACATACTTTCCAACGGAACTACGGAACTTGAAATATTTACATCACCCAATTTACTAGAATGTACTAATGTTCCTAATACATCAATTAAAAATGAGGTTGTTAATGAAATTTCACCACCACCACCACCACACCACCACCTCCAAGTTCTCCACTGACAAAAGGAATTAGAAGACCACCGACCTATTTGAGTGACTACTGTGGGCGGGAAGAATGTGATATAATGTTTCCCTATTTTCCGCCTTGTATATTAATCATTGTTGTTGTCATTACTAATATTCGTTTGTCAGTTTAATTCATTTTGTACGCATTATTTTATGTTGAATATAGCCATTTATTCTGGTTTCTCTGAAATTTTTTGTATTATATGTGTTTACTGTGCCTGCAGGTCGTGTATTTTTATATTTATTTTAGTAATATTTACTCAAAACTACAATTTTTCTTCGACCATAATTATATTCTAACATTAAAAGAATACAATTTTAATTTGTTATTGATTAAATAAGTAAAAAAATTACTTTTTTTACAATTGAATTGATTTAAGAAAAAAATTTAGGAGTTCTGAACCGCCTTGTATACATAAATGTGGTCGGGAGAAGATTGAATTAAAATTTGTTTGTTTTAGGTCGAGATCTTTGTTTATATGGGTAGATGAGACCCAACTGCGTTAACTAAATAAACAGTAACTTAGTGAGCTATTGTTTCTTCCTCAGAAGTGGCTTGCGTCCACCTGGTGTGAAATAAATCGTTTACACAAGGATATCCGCAAAACAATCACAATAACTGGCTGGGCTATCTACTCTATAATTAGTCTGACAGCCTGTAAATGATCTGAAAATTGACTACTGGTTTTTTGTCTACCATACTATTTTTAAACGTTCCTATTATGACTCATAAATATATTTCAAGCATTTTAAAAATCTCTTAAAAAATTGACATTAATTTAGAATTTCCTATTCTTTTACGTTTCTTTTCCATAATTGTTTGAATATTTTCCTGCCCTGATTCAGATATTTATATTATTTGATATTTCGATAAAATCTTTATTATTGGCCCCTAAAAGTGTTCCCTTCTATTTTTCGTATGAATCTCATTTCTTTGGATTTAATTTTGCTTTATACGTTTAAAAAATGTTCTTTCTATTTATTATGTCAATTTTCATATTAAATTCGATACTTCAGCTAGATTTTTCATCTTTTTTAAGTTTAAATCCAGGAACAAACAATTTTAATTCAATAGTTTATTTTTAAAATGATAAATTTCTCAAAAATTAGTTTATTGAAAGGGTTTCCTGTACTAAAAACACAATTAACCAAATGAATATCTCTGAACATACATGTCATTTTTATTCCACCTGGTGAATGGCCAGAGTCCTAAAAATAATGACTTTTGGCATATTTCTATTTATAGACCGGGACTTCCGGCTCGAAGGTGACAATAAGGACCAGAGGACACCTTTCGCTTTTGTCACTGCTTTTATGGATTAACTTCTAAGTTCCGTTGAAGAATTTTGTATTTCTGAATAACATACGGATCAGAAAACAAATTGTTTGTATATTGGTATTTGTCAGTGGCAGTGTATAGGGTCGTTTCTTTGAGAATTCATTATGTAGGTACTTCTATTTATTTATGATAAATGAACTAGCTACGTTTTAAATTATTTAATTCATTTATTGTTATTGATATCAACACCTTTTTGGAAGAAAATATAATCTTATTTTACGTCCGACGATATGTAACTTCGAATCAATATTTGAGGAATGTTTGCCACATTTAACTCAATTTATTTTACAGGATCTATTATTTTTAGCAAATTTTATACTATAGTTTATTAAGAATTAATATGTAACGTAGAAATAATTATTGATCCCAGAATTTTTGTTAGGTATACAAACACATTTAATTTTATTTATTAAATAGATTATTTTAAAAATGTATATAAAAGGAAGATTTGGCGATGGAATTTGGGAAACGAAGAGTAATAAAGAACTACATGAGTTGTACAAAGTACCTATAATAACAAAAATAGTGAAAGCTCAAAGAATAAGGTGGGGACATATCTGGAGAACGGGCGATAGTGATAGTGAAGACGGTATTGGACAAAAATTTGCTAAACAATAGAGAAGGGGAAGACCATGAGTAAGGTGGAAACAACAAGTAAAAGAACATTTAAAATATGAAACAGGATAACAATCACTAATGATAGGGGGAAATGAAATTAATACAGTGAAAAAAGCCTACGGCCAATAGGCCTGTTGCGTTCTAAATATACGAGGATCGGATGTATAATTTCTAGCCTAAGAGAAAGAAAGACAAAATACGGAGTAAAAAAAGAGATTTTTTTCAAGTTTGGAAATAAATTTAAGACAAGAAGGGACCAAATTTGAATAGTAAGGAAAACGGGACCGTAATATAAAGCCCTGTTCATTAATTTTAGCCATCGCAATAATGGCACGGCGCTGTGTATTGATGGAAAAAATTTGTTAGTTTTTAGATAATCCAGAACTTTCCTCCAGAATTTTATGTTGCTGCTGATCAAGCAAGTTAGCATAATATGGTCCACTGTCGAAGATACTGTTTTCGCCTTCCTTAAGACTGGTTCGCCTTTCACCGTTCATTGGCTTGACTCACGTTTGGGCTCCGGTATGTAGTGGTGAACCCAACTATTGTCCATAGTTATAAAGTGTTTTGGATTGCGCTTACATAGCAACATACGTTCATTAGGAGATATTTGTTTCTAAATTTCGCATAGTATGTGATGTGTTCGCTCTTTTGAATTCTGCATAGCCTCAGCTATTTCCACCAACCAAATTTGTGGACTGGAACCTATCTTCCGTCTTAGTCGATTGTGGCCTATCTGGGCACCCTGCATCCTTAGTGCTTATTTAAAATATTCAACCTATGTTTTGACCGTGACAGCTCGAACTGTAAACAAAAGATGTGAAGATTAGAGATTATTATTACAGAGATCCATCTCCAGAAGCAAGTTCGTCGAGTATCTAACAAACAAAAAAAGAGGAAAGGCCAACCATAGACACGTGTTTCTGATTGTTGGTCTTCACATGATGCAGCCAAGTTTAAAAACAGTATATAAATATTATGAAAATGATATCAAATTTGCAGCTATGGTACATTTTTGACCGTCGAGTAATTCATTAATATCGCTTTTTGACATTTTTGACAATGTTGCCAATCCTGTATGGAGTTGCAAAATCACCAAGTTTCGATTCCTTCTGTACTTTATCTTACCACGAAATTTAAAAAAATGTTAAAATGTAAAATTTTTCGATTTGTATGTCTTTACTTACTGACCTAAAAATAAGATAATGAAATCCAGACCTCAAAAATTATTATTACTATTTTTTGCCAACTCCTCAACACAAAAAATAAATTTCGGATATCGGTGGTCTTTTCCAGTTTAAAAACAAATTAAGGTATTGAAATTCAGACCTTCAAAAACATTATTACTATTTTTTACCAATCCTTCTCAAGATTCCTCTCAGAATTAAATTGTAAAATTATAAAAAAACTATTATTTTTCTGAAATATGCTTATTTAAAATCTGTAGTAGGTATTACAAAAGTTTAATTAAAACGGCAGTGTAGTTGGAGTTAAATAGTGGGAAAATCACTGTATCAGGCTGTAACGTCCATTCTACAGAAGAGCTATTTTTTGTTGTAGGTGACAAATTGCATAGAACATGAGTTATATTCATTTAAATAGTGGTGTTTATAACGGTTCCGGTTGAATTATTGTTCAAATAGGAATCGTGTAATAGGATTAATCTGGGTGGAATGATGTCGATTTAGTCACAAGGGCTCGAATCCGATCGAAAGTGAGGTAAGTCACAGGATTATTTTTGGCCTGTGATATCTGTTTATCTAACAGTGGCGTAGTTATTTTATTGGGATTGTTCTCAGTGTTTAGAAGATAAATATAAAAGTTAAATCCTTTTTATTTTTATTAATAAAACTTAAACTTTTCTGTACCGCACCTGTTATCTACAACAGTGCCGTAGTATTCCATTGTAATTATTGTTCTCTGTGTTTAGGCGATAAACATAAAAGCAAAATCTGTTTTAATTTACTTTCGTTTAAATGAACATTTTCTGATACCGTAACTCTTTTCTATAAAAAGATTATACAGGGGATGAAAATATATTGAAAAAGCTTCTCGTATTGAAGAGTCGGTATATTATTTTGTACTTTAAAATAAATTATACAATTGGGATATTTATTCCTAATTTTATGCTGAAACGTTGAGGATTTAACATCTTAGCAACATATTTGAACATCTAATAACCACGATCTCTTACGAATTTAGTACTAGAATGTACTAGTACTAGAATGTCACGAAGTCTTGGCCGAAGTATCCATCAACAATATGGTCACCTTAAGATGGATCAATGGTCACGCCACATCGAAAGGTAACCGTCTTGCTGATCCACTGGCCAAGAAGGCAGCCAACCAAATACTTTTGGACCTGGCCCTTCTATTGACCTGACAAAATCGGTAGTTACAGACCTAATTAAAGAACATTTCTCTGTGAAATTCAAGGAAATATGGGGTAAAACAAGAAACTGCAGAGTTGCCAGGGAGCTTTTAAGTCATCCTGGCAACACTACAGCAAACAAATACTTGAATATGACTAGATGTAATGGTCTTCCACTTCTATGAAGTTGCTAAGGCATCCATCAAATAAGAGTCTCAAAAATCGTCACAAAAAATCTACTGGATCAAAAACGACAATAAGTCTTCTTACCGGACACTGTCGCCTAATAAGGCACACGACTGTCATCAATTCAGCAGAAGAAGCAACATTGTGCAGGTTCTGTGAAGAAGAAGAGGCAGAAGAAGAAGCAGCGGACACATCAATCCACGTCCTGTGCCAGTGTGAAGACCTGGCTAGATTGAGGTATCTTAACACTAGTTGAAGAAAAGCAATTTAACTGTGAAAGCTACTAAGTCTAATAAAAAAGACCAAGCTAGACGACATACTCTTAATAACAGATTCCCACAATAATCTGAAACGGTCGTGATAAACAAGGACACATAATTTCCTTTCAAATCTAATATATAAGATTGTATATTTGCCTTTTGTAAAAAGTTAACCCCTCTAAAGGCAATTCTCTCACCAGAAATCAAATTACAACTCGTGAAAGATTGCCTAGAAAACCTGACAGAGCTAAGTAGTCAAGACAAAGTGATCATAGCCTGAGTACCAGGCCACGATGGCTATGAAGACAATGAAAAGGCTGATGAACTAGCCCGAGAAGGTTCAGTTAATATACAAGATTGTATATTTGCCTTTTGTAAAAAGTTAACCCCTCTAAAGGCAATTCTCTCACCAGAAATCAAATTACAACTGGTGAAAGATTGCCTAGAAAACCTGACAGAGCTAAGTAGTCAAAACAAAGTGATTATAGCCTGAGTACCAGGCCACGATGGCTATCAGGACAATGAAAAGGCCGATGAACTAGCCCGAGAAGGTTCAGATAATATACAAGATTGTATATTTGCCTTTTTTAAAAAGTTAACCCATGAACAACTATACAAGTTTTCTAATTTTATAAAATGTTTTTATTTCTTTAACTATTAATATTTATGTTTTAAAAATTTAATGTATTTAGCAATTGTAGAAGTATTCCTTGAAATTGACCAGCTTCAGAAGATTTTAAATACTGTTTTCTGTTTTTTTATCTATCAAAATTGTACGGTGATATTTTTTATCCAATTCGACTCATTTTAAGTAAAATATTTTTTATGAATTTTTGTTAACTTAATCTTGGTTATTTAATGAACTGGAAACTTTTTAATATTTATACAAGGGTTATAAACTTCTTTCTAAAGTAGGTCTTGTACCTACTCCAAAACTGACAGGACAGTTTAAAATAGTCTTCCCACTAACCAAACTTACTATGACAATATGGCATATGCTTCATCATAAACTCATTCTCAGTTTTAATATTCCCTTAGGAAGATCAATTTAATTGAAGCAAGTTGAGAGATTACAAAACGGTAAAACGATAAACTTTTATTGTTATTATTTCTTTTTTGATATTCAATTTGCCTACACAATAGCTTCTAAAAGTTTGTCAACATAAAAAAAATAATAATATTACCAGAAAATATTTGCGGTACCGCCACTGGCTTTAGGCTTAGAACAGAAAGCATACGAGAACTAACTCCCTTTCTGTTCCAGTTTGAATAAGGTCGTGCCACTCCAAAATGACTATTGCAAACGGCTATTTAGTGCAGTCAACCATGAAGCAGGTGTCCAGGAGTCACTTATCTATTGTCCTATTGACAAATAACACCATAATTGATCTAGTAAAGTATTTCAGGCACTGGTTTAAGCAAACTCGTCCTCTATTGTCCTATTAATTTATTGGGATACGGTGTGGTCTTTAACTCTTACACTAACTACCCTTGCCCGTTAATGTAAATACACATTATTTTCTTTCTTATCTAGATATACATAGACGTTTTTCCTAAACGGTTTCAATTTCTCAATTTTCACAAACAAAACATTTATAACAAGAGTAAAAACATTATTTAAAAAATACTATCTTGTTTTAAAAGCCATATTTTCAAACATTAAAATGTTCTCAGTCATTTCATAGAATATCCGATCATTTATTGAGTTTTTCAGATCTTATGTTGTGATAACAAAATTTCAAATTCGTTATTTTCGTAAAATTCGATTACACATCTTTTAAAACGTGCGATTCAAATTTATTTTTAAGGTAGTCACTTTTAAAACTATAAAAACGTGAAAATCTGTAATTATTAACAAAATATTGAGTCAAGCTGATAGGAAATAGCCTTGTATTTACACCCTTGAATAAATGTACTTTATCAACGAGTGTTGCGCGCCACCCTTATATGTGGCCTATATTGTCTCTCCAGCTGTGAATTGGAGCGACGTCCCCTAAATAATATCAGTGCCCCGTGAGAAATCAATTTACATTTTATTGTTATTATATTTACTACAAACATGACTTTTTATGTCGTCTATTTGCTCTCCATATTTCAAAATTTGTCTCTAACAAAATTATGTTGCCGTAAACTTTTATGTTCTTCTTTTGATTTCAGTGATATCGCGTGTAAAAGTGCTCGTCTAAAAGTTGTAAGGGGCTGAATTACTTTTCTAGAGTGCTGACAGTTTAAAGTAATAAAAAAACTACCTCTATATATATATATATATATATATATATATATATATATATATATATATATATATATATACACAGAAATATGAATTGAGCAGATTTGGTCAATGGACATTTGAATATTCGAACACAACAAACATATGTTAATCAGTTTCTATTAACAATATTTAATAGTTTTGAATTATATACCTACTAAATTGAATAAGTTTTGACAAATATACTACTATTTTATGTAAAATACATTACAAATATGGAAATCAACATAAATAATGCGACAATAGAAATCATAGTTGGAATTATTTTCCTTTTTTATTATTTTGCCCATTTTTCAATTGAAATAATCCATTTATAGATGTTAAAGAGTATGACGAGTCCCAAGGCAGGGTCTTGCGATGCTCCATAATCTTTCTTTCTCTCTGCTGAATGCATCGTCCACCTTGACTTTTTGAGACCTTCCAGGGAAGTAACTAGAGAACAGTTGAAGACAAGTACCTCTAATATCAATATCCTCAAGTAACTGATTTGGTAGACAATGACTCACAGCTTTTTTAAATCAATAAATATACTTAAAGATAGCGCGCTTTCATTGAGTGCTTCAGTAACTTTTGTGGTAAGGATAATATAGCGTCCTCAGTTCATGTGTTTAATTTAACTCCAGATTAATTATGAGATAAAATATTTAACTAGAAATTTAATTAGTTTTCAAAAATCTTTGAAATTATGTTTGACTAACAATACAGGTTTATAGTTGTTTATGTCCGTTGATTCACGTTTTTTTTTTTTTAGTTTCGGTACAACTATTAAAGTTTTCAAAATTGAAGCAAAGCAGCACACGATCATACTTCAATTCATTTATGTCTATGTGAATACTTCCAATATATTAAGGAAATAATAGTTTTATACATTCAACTTTGATATCGTAACCTACTGCTTTATTATCTTTTAAATTATTAATATTTCTGTCTTCTGTTGGTTTTTATATCTAAAATAAAAAAATAATTTTTTGTGGACTTTTTAGAATTGATATTTTTATATGTATCAAATTTTATTTTTATAGTATTGATTATTTTTTATTAAGGAATTTATTTTGTTTCTATTTTGTTTATATTTATCAGTTAATTATAAATGATTCGAGTTTTGTATTAGTTTTTCGTGCAATTCATTCTTTTTATTTATAGATTTAAGTAAATAAGATGTAGGCCAAGGTGCTGTTTTTTTGTAAGTAAACCATTTTGCATTATTTTAATGAGTTTACTAGTTACTAGTATCAGGATCGACTGCCTCTTAAGCTAGATACTATTTTAGTTCTTTTAAAGGTATTTTGTATTTTATTTTCATTAATAAAAGTGGAATGTATGTTTACTGTTTGTTTTATCTCAGTAATAAACACCATCATGCTTCGTATTTTAATCTTATGACCATTTTAAAAGAGAATTGTTACTTTAGATTTTAGATGTTAATGACAATAGAGCATTAGGCAAATACCTGAATCTTCTGTATCTGTAACGTGTGAAGGATGGGCTACCCCACAGCACTTGGGCCTCACTAGGCCCATTTTGCATCCTCCTAAGATGATAGGCACCTCCTAGCACGTGAGTCAGCCTACATATTTAATGTAGTTGACAACATTGCCAAGAGGTGCTTCTCTTATATCGGCCGGTGTTAGGCGATACTGGCCAAACACAAATATTTTAATAAATGTTAGCGTCGGGCAATCGTAGAAGATATGCTCGATGGTCTCATCTTCTTGTTCGCACCCCCTGCAAAGTGCGGATTCTGACAACCCCATGATATGGAGATGCTTCCGTACTTGACAATGACCAGTCAGAATGCCCGTGACCAAGCGCAGATTCTGTCTAATCATAGTTCAAGTATTTGTTTGCTGTAGTGTTGTCAGGTTAACTTATAAGCTCCATGGCAACTCTGCATATTCTTGTTTCATCCCATCTTTCCTTGAATTTCACAAGGAAATGTTCTTTAATTAGGTCTGTCACTACCGATTTTGTTAGGCCAATAGAAGGACCAGGTCCAAAAAGTATTTAGTTGGCTGCTTTCTTGGCCAGTGAATCAGCCAGACGTTTACCTTTCGATGTGGCGTGACCTTTGATCCATCTTCAGGTGACCACATTGTTGATGGATACTTCGGCCAAAGCTTCGTGACATTCTAGTACTAACCCTGAGTAAATTCGTGGTATGTTCAGGGTGAGTAGGGCTTGTCTGCTATCTGTATAGATGAGCAAATGAGCATGTTCCTTCCAGTGGTATTGTTTCTGGTGATTTCTTTTGCTGCTATGAGAATCCCCGTGAGCTCTATTTGAACTACACTGGCACTATTGCTCACAGCCCATTTTATGTTTAGGTTTAAGGATCGGTGTAGACATGAATCGTACCTGCTACTTCTGGCTCTTCTATTTGTTCTGTTATAACTTTATATGGCTCATGGAAGATATATCTCGGTGAGATGGAGTCCATGTTTGCTTGAAGCAGTGGGAGCGTATAGAGCGCCTCCAATCAAAAACGACGTCTCGCTTCACCAGATCCTATATTAGGTTCTATTCCAACCGTGCAGAGGCGTGTCATTGTCATCAGAGGAACTTCCTGGATGTAAATATCAAGGCAAGTGAGATTAAGAATTACTTCCATTGCTCTAGTCGGTGTGGTTTTCATAGCTTCTGTTATGTTGACATGCTGTACTTTGAATTTGTTCTAGTTTTCAGATAGCTGTCAATTTTTGGGTTTTAGGTACCCAGACAACTGCACCGTATGTTAGCATAGTTCTTATGATGACCGTGTAAGCCCATGTGATGACTCTGGGGGAGAAACCTCAGGTGCGTCCCACGGTTTGGCATTATTAATAAGCGGTGTATGCTCTCTTAACTATGTTTTCTAAGTGTGAGTTCCATGTTAACTTGCTGTCAAAGGCGAGACCTTGGTCCTTCACCTTTAATTCTAGGCTTTAATTCTATTTTCATACAAGGAAAAGGATTATTTCTGTCTCCTTGGAATTGATAGACAGAGAATGGCCCTTGCACCACTGTTCTGTAATTTTTTGAGAGCTACTTATATCTTTTCGCAGAGTATGTTTTCAAAATTTCCTGTTTTCAGAATGACCAGGTCATCTGCATACGCTATTGTGTAGTGACTGTCATTAGTGAGGCGGCTGATGAGGGTGTCGAGGACCATGTTCCACAATAGAGGTAATAACACCCCTACCTGTGAACATCCCCTCGCAACCAAGCCTCTTATGTTCACATTTTCTACACTTATATGTTTACTGCTCGCTTTGAGAGCATGTTATGTATCCACCCACTAACCATCTGTGGAACATTCCTGTTGGTTAGTGAGTGACCTGAATCTTAAGAGATAATAACAAATATTTATAAAAAGCGGCTGTACCTACTGATACACAATAAAAATGAAAGACAGTAAAAATCATGATAATTATATAGAAGGTGAATAAAAAGATCGAGAAAAATGTGAGCTAAAATTGTAGAACTAAGAGGAAAAATCAAAATAGAAAATGAATCAACTGGTAAGGGATCGGAAACCTAGACAAATTGGATCTTGAAGAAAAACAACATAAGGGGGTAAAATGGATTAGTAGGAAGAAGAACTGCGTTCGTCTGTTTTCTTTTTATCTTGACGGTGGAATTAATAATTATAATAGGTCAACTTAATTTGTGATGACCGCTAGGGAGACACCGTCGGTAAAGCCCAACAACTGTGACTTAGTATCAAATCGCAGATCACAAGGTGCTATTTCAATGAGTACATGTGGCCGTAACACAGAGTGTTCGAAAAATGTCTGGTTAAACTAGTTGGATAGGCTTAAGTTAAATAAGGAAATAAAAAATATATGTTACTGCAATTGAACTATAATCTCGTTTAAAATAAATTTGAACTCATTTTGGCCCAATCAAATATAATTTTTTAATTTTATTTTGAATAATATGGAAAAATTAATGCATCCTACCAACTGCGCCAATTTTCAATTTCAGATCTGTTTAAAACGTCACATTAAAAATATTTTGACGTTCTAAATTGAAAATTTCAATTCACGTAAAAAGCAAACGGCAATAGGCATGGCGCGAGTTTGATTTAATAAAAGTGAAATATGGTGTGAGTGAAATTGAATAAATTTATAATACTATTTAAAACGAAATGAAATGATGCAATTACACATTTTACGGGGAGTAAAGC
The DNA here is from genome assembly GCA_927349885.1 of Psylliodes chrysocephalus. NCBI lineage: Eukaryota > Metazoa > Arthropoda > Insecta > Coleoptera > Chrysomelidae > Psylliodes > Psylliodes chrysocephalus. The sequence continues at coordinate 8,881,124 of OV651826.1, read as the reverse complement.
GTGATTTTGTATTCAGGCGGTGTCGTTACTTGTTAGTGGTCGTGGTGAAACGAGTGTCGGCACAGGCACTGTCGACGCTCGACGTTGGGACGCCAACACGTAAGCACTAATTGCACGCTGATGAGAACGTGCGTTTTATTCTTTACTACAGTTGTTATTGCTAATTTTATACTAACAAATGTGGCTAATTGTTCTTCCTCCCATATAAATCAAAAACAGTTACCGTTTTAAATTTTTGATTGATTTTATCTTTGGTTTTATTTGGTAGGATTTACCATAAGCGTGCATTTTTAGTTAAATTATGAAAGCTATTTTTATTAGTTATTTAAATTTATGTTTAAAAATATTTGGTTTTGTTCTTTAATTCAGCCAAAAACAGTTATATGTGGTAAGAGAAAACAACATTAAAACAGAAGTCATTCTTCAAACTCCGGAGAAGTTTCTCATCGTTTATAAATAAACAAAGCGGAATTCTAAAGATATTCCTATATTTACTAAGTAAAAAAATTCAAATAGTGATCGGTTTCGAGAGAATACACGTATTCGACAGTCGCTTTTTTGTTTGTATTTGTCGGCGAGTTTGAGAAACTGAGAATATTTGTGTTATCGCAGAAGAAATCTGTGTAGCATAAGAAAGAAGTGTCATCGAGTTTAGGACAAATGTACTGCTTAGCTACTAGTCGTCGACAAATCACAGAGTTCCTTCTCATAAATCAATTAACTGACCGCGAGGAATCGTCACATCGCTTTCTACAGGTACGAGGGACACTGCAAATATTCTACTGCTATGTTTAAACAGGCCATAACAATCAGCTCTGAATGGACTGTGATACGGAAAAAACAAGGCCAAATAAATTATTTACTTGAAAAAAATACAACTGCCATACTTATTTTATTAACTATATCAAAAAATAAATCAATTACCATAAGTAAAAGTATGTTTCTAAACACATATTTCTGTAACAAGTAAACAAGTCTCCTAAAATGAAGTTTTTTAATAACCCCCAATAAACAGTTAACTTAACTTAGGCACCACTTTGCCTACGAGAAATGAATTATGTTTCTGAAACTGTTTTAATAACCACATAATCACATATATTTATCATTAGTTAACTTTTAAAACTATTTAACTTTTAAAAAATATTCACTTAAGGCTAGCGAACGCTTTAATACAGTAAGTTCCGATCACCACCGAAACAGCAACGAACTTAGAGTCGATTAATCCGATTTCATTTTTGTATTGTCTTTCCTACCGGACGGTCACAGTTCATAGGGAAACTTAAGTCGAGGTCATACACCTTTTCCACGGAATGGCTATGTAGCGTATAGGGTTTTTGCGATAAGTGTACGTATAAATAAAGTATTCAATATTTGTTCATGAGTGTATTAAAAACCGTGCCATTTTAAGTATAATAATAATACTATGCCTATGCACCCCTTTACGAGTGAATTTTAACCCCAGAAACAGAGTTTGTGCAGGGTAAGGACGGCAATTATTATTATTTGTCATTATTATTATTATTATGTTTTAAAGCCAATAAATAATGCAGGATCATAAATACATATATATATACCCACTAAAACAAAAATCACTTATCACAAGAAAACAGTTAACTAGCGGCAAATAAACCAAAACCAATTAGTAGCATAAAGTGTACCTATAGTAAGAAACTAATGTACACTAATCACATGTAAATAGTTCACTAACTGTAGGTGGTCTAAAAACTAATTGAACTGTTTACTAACCACAGGTGACTAATTTCAGAAATCTTGTTTTACTTGCTATAATTAAACATTTTACCTGTCCCATATAGTATACAACTTTTTATTTGCGATAAGTAAAAGTTCGCTAACGGTTATTGAATATTTTTTCCGTGGATAGTGTGACGTCGAATTTTCTAAATAAAGCAGAGTAACTTTGACAACGGCTGCGTCAATGTTATCATAGTTGTCAAAACTTTAAATGTGGTTAAGACAGCCCAAGTAACACATTTATTGATTGATAATATTAAAATTCTATATCAGGTATTTATAGTTTCTTAAAAAAGTGTCATGTTAATTTTAAGAATATTTTAAAGACGAATTTATAAAATTGTTTGTGTTGTCTTATAAATGTTCTTACAATCATCTCTAAACAACAATTTAGATACTACAACAAATTGCTCTTGTTAGGTCTTTATTAGAGTCTTTCACAACAGTGCAGCAGTTTTCAAAACTCCACAATGTTCTCAGAACTCTTATAAAAACGTCCTATTATGGTTTACTGTGATTGTTTAAGGTACCAGGCCACAGGGGACACAAAGGCAATGAAGAGGCTGATTTACTAGCCCGAGAAGGAGCATCAAATGCTCTTATTGGCCCAGAACCCTTCTGTGGTGTAACAAAAACAACTATCAGAACATGCACAAAGCAGTGGATGTTTAAAAAATCTCAGGAGTGGTGGGAAAACTCACCAGGACAGAGACAGGTCAAAAAGTTCTTAAAAGGACCATCGTCTAAACTCACCGAGCATCTACTAAGCCTTAATAGGAAAAATACTAGAATACTAGTAGGTCTATTAACAGGGCATTGTAGGCTTAACAAACATATGTTCAATATCGGTCTGACAGAAGAGGCCTTGTGCCGATTCTGTCAAGAAGAAGAGGAAACGGCAGAACACGTATTGTGCTACTGCGAAGGTCTAGTAAGACTGAGATTCCTTACACTTGGAGAAGAAAAACCAAGGGCAACTAGCTATACCGGAGAACTACTTTCCAGTTTATGGAGTTTACTACAGAAGACCGCATTAGACAAGGTACTCTAAACAATGATTAAAGGATATCCACAATAGATCTGAAAAGGTCGAGGTGGGGGAGGCCACATGGCCCATAGTCCTAATTAAATCTAATCTAATCTAATCTACTGTGATTGTTATTTCAAACCAATATAAATCATTATAGACCGGCAGATAGTGACCGATTTATGTGCCCCATTTTGGCATACAAGCCTCAAAGAGGATTGAAAAGTACATCCGATTTTCCTTTACAGAAAAATTTTCCGACCCCAAAATGCACTTATCCATTCGGGTCATTTAAGCCAATATGTTTTTAGAACTAGTGACGATGTACGTTTTCATTCATTCAATGGGATTGTGTGGAAAAATCTCGACTTTTCCTTATAAGATTATTATTTTAACCCTTTAGCCACCTACAACATTAATGCCTTTGGTTCTCCGAAGCCTAGTTCTATTGATTAATCATTTAGTAAACAAGGCTTGTGTGAAAATATGGGCAACAAATAACCTTTAATTTTTGTTGGGAACAATCGAATTTTCCTTATGTCATCCCCTGGAGCCACTCGTGAATTTCCTTTTATTCTACTCAAAATCGATGTACTTTTCATCCCTCTTCGAGGCTTGTATGCAAAAATGGGGCACCTAAACCTGTCACTATCTGACTGTCTAATAATAGGAGTAAATATATATAATGGTCGTTTTTCAAATGTCCACAATGTCCTCAAAACTCTTTCTATACTCTCATAAAAACGTTTTATTAAGGTTCGCTATGATTATTATTTTAATAGGTAAATTAATTTTTTCGAAGGTTTGGACAATCCAGAAAATAACAATAATCTATTTTCAGTAACCATCCATTTTAAGACTGTTTTGAGAACGGATTGTCTTGTTATACACTAGATATTTCTTGTTATCTGCAGTCAATAGAAGAAGACGTAATAATTTATGTGGTTATAGTCTGGCAGAACCTAATAAAGCAGATTGTTTTCACAACCAAGACAAAACTATCGCGTTTATGACTATTTATTCAGAACATAACTATTACTCTTATAGAATTCTTATTAAATATCGCCTTATTTAAAATCATAATTGTCACAGCTATAAGGTAGCCATCATTAGCCATTTTTAAGGCGTTGTTTTTTTAGATTTATATGTTTTTAACTCCTGGCCTCAAAATAAAGAGTTTTAACGAATATGGAACATTTTACAGATTTTTTTAATATTTATATTGGTACATAGATAAACTGAAGATTATCTTATTAATAATAAGTCGATTAAACAAAAAATGCTTAAGTAAAATGTTATTCGTTTCCGAAGTTTGAAAATAAATCATTAATGGCTATAAATTGTTTATTACTTAGTACAATTTTACTAAATTCTGCAAACGTCGTTGGTATCATAAGATTAACCTATCAGCAAATCAGTTAAATAAACTTTGCCAGTGGTGTACAGCATGGGTAAGTAAAATCCTAATTGAAGGATTTAGAATTGAAGAGGTATAGTGCACTCTTTCATTTTTTGAGTTAAGTACAAAGTATTCTTTTATTAGGTAAATAATAGAGTCCAGTGAATTTATGACAAATAAAGCCATCTATCGGCATGTAAAAAAGGGTGTTAAAATAAGCTACATAAATATTTATTTTGAATAGGTACAAGTACGCTTATACCTCTTTAATTTTTAGTCCGATTTTTGTGAAATTTTTTTGGAATCCGTCGAAAATTATTTATTTAAAAAAAAATTTATAGGAATTTAAAAAAAATTACGCGCCATTCTGGAATAAATCTATAAAAATTTGATGCTTTCGTTTTAATAAATATCTAGTTGTTTTTAAATGGAAGGATTTACTACCTTTTTTCTTAAAAGTCTCTGTAGAGTAGTGCCTTATTGTATAGTTGCACAAATTTAAAGCTCTCAATATTCTCGAGACACATAATATCGTGAAGTATTCCCAGTGGCGCGCATATAAATACAATTTTATACTATAATATCCTTTAAACGAGTTCACTTCAGCGCATCCTGGATCATCAACTCCAGTTGAAGAAAAAGAGCCAAATGATGACTTAACTCCTTTCGAAAAAAAAAACAGCTAGATGATGAATAAAACTATTTTTTTTTTTTAATAAAAATAACTTACCTTTTTAAATAGTTCTATTTTGTTTTCGCCCAGATTAATAAATTAGGTTAAAACTAAAAGGGTGTAAGTGCATTTTGACTAATATTTTTGCATTTTTGATACATATTTGAGAGATTTCGACTATTTACATACAACACATATATTTCTAACATCTTTATCTTTTATACTAACGACTATAAGTCGTGTAATTGATTTTCGGGAATTTTAAATCAACACTTAACTTTAAACGTCAATATCTCAATAATTAAAAAACTGTACTTATACCTCTTTAATTCCAAACCTTTCAATTGATAGAATCTTGAAAAAAACAAGAATATTTCACGATAAAATAAATTAAAGCAGGTATACCTCAAGGAAGTCTTCTGTGACCAGTTCTTTACCTGTTGTTTACTTACGATATAATACAGATAAAAAATGTGAAAGCCGAAGATATCATTGGATTAACTCTTAATTGTAAGCCTCTTAAGTTTATCATAAAGAAAAATTGCTGGTTGGCTGATATACAGGGTGTTTCATATCTATACCGCCAAACATTTACGGGTGGTATGGGACATAAAAATAAACATTTCTGCTTAATAAAATTATGTATGTGTGAAAACGCTTCATTTCCGAAATAAAAGGAATGTTACACAAAAATAATAACGCCCAATTTTCAATTTTCATAATTGTTTTAATTGTTTTTTACATCGGTTAGTTTTCGAAAAAAAAAAAACACGAAATACATATACATATATGTCTAAAGCAACCCAAAACGATAAAGCTATATAAGGAAATCAAGCACCAAAAAGTTGTATTTTTAGTCGCTTTAAAAAAAAATATAAAAATTTCAAAATCTACAGGATGTTATGCCTTTTAAAGAAAAAGTTATAGATTTTCTCCGTTAATAGGTTCAAAAAATACGTCATTCAGATATTAATACATTGTGAAAATTTCATTGAAATCAGACATTATGTTTATTAAGCAAAAAAAAATCATTTTTTTTGTCCCCTAGCACCTCTCAAATTTTGGCGGTATAGTTACTAACTAGTTACAATACAAATGGACAAAAAATTCCTATTGCCTTTTTTTGCGAAAAAATTGGAATTTTAGTAAATCTACTTGAATTAAAATTATGAAATTAAAAATGCTCTATACATTTTCCTCTTAATTCTCTAAAAAGATTCACCATTTGCAAATTAAATTGTAGACGGCCTCCCGTATGCGTTAAATACTCGAGGAACGCTAAAAACGTACTCGATTTCGCGGTTTCGTGACTCGACAAGATTCCGTAAAATCGTTTGAACGTCGTTTTTAGGATTTCCGAGGTACATCAATGGAGAATGGAGAAAGAACGACGATTCACATACGAATTTCGAATTCGAAATCGAAAAACCAGCAACAAGAGTGCGGCGAAACCATGAACGTAGTAGTTAGGAAGGACGAAATATTTATTGCTGGTAAAATTACTGATTACTGATTCTTTACAAACTAGTAGTTAAAATCTAATAATAATATTTCTACTTTTGACAATATAAATATTAAAATTTATTTTGATACCAACTAATTATTTATGTATTGTATGTGTATGTATTGTCTGATAAGCGATAGAGTTTAAAAACAAGTAACTGCAGAAAATGGTATTACAGCACTCTCTGTCAAAATATTAACTGATGCTTTACATCAGTGTTTCTCAAACTTTTTTTTGGCGACGGAAAATAAATCAAGATCCTTTTATTTTCGCGGAGCCCCTATAGAGACTTTGCAGAGCCTCAAGGCTCCACGGAGCACACTTTGAGAAACACTGCTCTACGTGAATCAGGCCATTCTAAGTCAATATTTGACACTGTCAGCCAATGTTGACTTTAGAAGAAATAGGTATAAGAGACACACCTCTCAATCTATTTTTCAAAATCGACAAGGTAGAAAAGTAGGTTGTTTTAGTCCCAATAACTTACAGTAATACCATAAGGTAGTTCTCGGATAAATTCAGATTAATCTATATACTAACGGACTATTCTCCATCAAGGGTTTACATGAAGTATTGAGATTTGCATATATACATCATAACAACTAAACCAAAAAATTGGTAAAACTAAAATTCTAGTTTGCTAGTACATTGCTAACATTAAATCTAAATAACTGATAGAATATTGCGTAATAAAAGTTTTTCAAAATTAAAAAGCTTATTACGCACGTATGGAAGTTACAGAGGCGAGCGCGTAATCACAGCTCAACAACTCTGTGTCGGCGCCTTTGATTTGGCGGTCGAGAACCAAGCAAGACGGAATGGTGCTATCTCTGTTAGATTCGACGGAAAAGTCGGGCCCGGATTAAAAAATATTTTTATTATTGAAATAATTGAAGATCTTGGCGTAATAAGATTAGTTACATGCCACATTAAGTAAGTTTTGAGAAATTAAGTTTAAAATATGTTTTAATTCTGTCAAATATAAATAAAAAAATTATTTAAATATAAATATTACGAAAAATAGCACATCTTTCGGATTAGAGGTAAAATAATTTGAACGTGACTAGTAATATCCTTGTTAACAGATGTTTTGAGCTAAAACAGTCATTTCACGACAAATTGTGGCTTGCATCCTTTTTACACTAAGGGCTTCAATTATTATTAACGACTTTTGTCATGCTCGTGGATGCAAATCAAGTGGTACTCATCGCGCAAAGGGTTTATACCTAGATAAATAAATGCTTCGCGTGAGGTCTGGGAACTCGATGATATTCTGGGTTATTATAAAGAATCGGTCACTTGTGCTTTTATTTTAATAATATTGGTTTTTTTTAGATGTATTCTTATTCATTGGAATAAAGTTTTGTAGAATATTTTGACAGTTTTTATTAATATAATATATTCAATTTTTATCTATCCGTACCGAAGTAGGGAATTTTGAAACTTGATAGTAATGTGAAATTTGAATTACAATATTACGCGAAATTACATAATTAGTACCTATTTTAGGTAGGTACTAAATTTGTACTTGGAGAAAGTAATATCGATTTATACAAGAAAACTTAAAAAAGTAAATTAATTTAGTTCCTATTTATAGATGCAAACATTAAAACAAGAATACAAATAAATAGTAGTTTTGTGCAACAAGAGTGAATATAGAAAATCCAGTCGAGTTGTACAGTATATTTTTTCTACGACGCACTGACGAAAATCTACAAATTTAAAAAATTATTTTAGGTTATTTAGACAAAATAACTAATTTTAAAATAATTTATCGAAACTTTTAGGATTTTAGTTTTAATACTCGTAATTAAATTAGTATCATATAGATTGATTAAAATTTATTTTTTAAGTGTTTTCATTACCTAAAATGGATATGAAATATATTCATTTAGTTGAACACGATAGTATACTTTTTCGTTTTTTAGTCTATGCGTAGATTAGTTAATATTTATGTGGGCGTAGAAAAATTATTTTGAACAGGGTCAAATTTACTGCTTAAGGTTTATTTGACACGGATATCAATTCTTTGAAGGTTTAAATGCACAGTGTTTGCAAATAATTTTTTGCACCTTACATGGTCAGTTTAAAAGACATGTTTCAAAACACTCTGTATAAAATAAACCAGTTCTATCACCACTATTCGTTAGCCTAATATCTTATAAGTCTGTATATTAAACGATTTTAAAATCAATGTAAACCTACCTAAATTATGATAATTTAATTTGGGGTCTGCATCATTCTCAAATTTCAAAGAAAATTTAATCGCTTGGCAACTCTGTAATATTTTTTAATATATTCTAGGGTTAAATACAGTATTACCAAACCATTCTAAAAATAAAATAAAATAAAGGGTGTTCCATTTAAAAAACATACATTTTGATTTGTTAGGCAAAAACACGACACCCTATATATCCAAAAATATTTTTAAAATATGTATTTTTCAAATCCATATAACTTATATTTAAAATTTTTTTGCGTGTCTACAACACAAATTGAAATATTGAACAATTACACACTAATGTGGTACTTTCCGGTTTGGGACCTTGGGAAAACGAAAGAATATTTTCTTGCAGGTATAACCCTTATTAAAACAGCTTTTGACTGCACAAACAGAATGATGTCTTTTTTTTCACTCATTCTACTCACAGCTAAATAGTCATCAAAATAATAATAGTACCTTTAACTTAACACAACAGAGAGCTCAAACAAAATCAACGAAATTATGCAATCAACGAAATTATACGCACGGCTCAATACCTTACCTAAGTACGCTTCTGAACGCCGAAGCCGTCTTTTCCGTCCGAAGGCGGAGCTTAAGCGATGCGCGACGGAATCGACGCAAACCGTTGCCGCCAAGAGAGTGTTTTAGCTGTATTGTATAAGCTGTGGCGTAATTCCATGAGTGCGTATTTGCTTTACAATACGCATTACGTAGAAACTATACTTTATCTAAAAGTACGTACACAGGTAAATATCTAAACATAAATAGGCAAAGACCAAATAGTTAAGTACCATTTTCTCTTCTATTTCACGTTACCATAATAATATTTTATATTTTACAGTTAGAAATGTAATGTCATATTTGCCAATATATGCATTAGTAAATGCGTCCATTTTCTTGCTATTCTGAGATAAATAACGAAATACAAAGTTTAAATAAATTGCGGTAGAATTAAAGCATAATTAAACATTTTCAAAAACTTTCTCCCAAAATGAGAATCGAATATTCATGAAACAGATTTCATAAAATTTTGTCGTCGATACAATGGAATTAAAAATATTCACTTGTTACATAGAATAAGGCATTTCGCCACTGGTTTCATAAATAGCTATTATGCAACTCTTTTAGATGCAAAAATTTATATGATCTCCAACATTGAGGTTCAGTTTCAGTTTTAATTAATTATTGAAAATTTAAACATTTCAAAAATTCAAAGATTTCAACGTTTAAAATCTGCACTAAGTGGTGAAGCTTTTGATACTATAACAAATATTCAACTTACAAATGATAATGTTGTTAAAGCTTGAGATTTATTATGTGATCAATACACTAATAAAAGGGTTATATTGTATGAACATGCCAAAGCCTTACATACCATGGATTCAATAAAGAAGGAATCTTCTAAAGCACTTAAGCATATTGATGATCATGTTAAAATGCGTTCACTAAATTACAACGATAGAAAGGGCAAATAATTTTCTGATAAACCAACTTTAAAAGATATTTCTTTTAAAAAAAAAATTTAAATGTTGAAACAAAACTAAAGATAAAAAGACAAACCTTCTCCTTTTTAAACATTAGTGTCTAAAAGCCAGTCTCAAAAAGCTTTCCATTTTTAAGTTCGCGTTTGCCAGGCCTGCAAATCAAATAATCATAAATTTGTTGTCACCAATTTTTAAAAACTACGCATAAACTGTCTGAAGTCTATTCATCAACTTGACCAATGATTGTAAAATTTGTTCTGCTAAACACATCTTTATCTATTAAAAATCCACATATAGTATTATACAATGTTTTATTATCCACAATCGTTTGCGAAGTTATGAACACTAAACAAAAGGCCATGAGTGTCTATTCAGGAAGTCAATTTCTTATTGTCAAATTTTGCAAATTGGGAATTAAAAAACAGGCTATTAACATTACGGTTTCTGGTATCACAAAGGTAACATTTTCTTCCAAACAACGCATTTTCAAAACCATAGAGCTGGACTGCAAGAAAAAATGGAGCCAAGAATCCATCGCGCTTACAAACCGAAAGACATGCTACTCAGTGGTATACGGATAGTTCCAAAACCACAGAAGAAACTGGAATAGGATTGTATGGGCCTAGAACCAGTTACTCTGAAAGTTTAGGAAAATACCTAAGCATCTTCAAGGCGAAAATTTACGCCAATGAGAAATGTATCCAGTTTAACATTGAGAGGAACTGTCGTATATAAGAGATTATCATCATGTTCGATAACCAAGCAGCCACCAAAGAGCTGAGCTCTTAAGTAATCAGCTCGAAAATGATTTGGAGATGCCTAGAAAAACTGAATCAGCTAAACGAGGAAAATACAGTTACCCTCACTTGAGTCCCGGGACATAACGGAGTAAAGAGTAACGAGATTGTAGATAGTCTCGCAAGGAAAGAGACTCAAACACCCTTTGTGGGAATTCAGCCGTACTGCGGTATCAGTAGTAAAACAATATTAGAAGAGATTAAAAAATAATTGCGCTGTAGAAAAACCGATAATTGGAACACTCTCTTGAGGCTAAGACAGGCTAAGATACTTCTGGGTGAATATAACCAGAAAAGATCGGAAGCTTGTATCTGCTTGAGCAATAACAGGCTATGAATTGTAACAGGGATCCTTACCGGGCATTGTCGACTCAAAGGATACCTTAGTAAACTGAGTGTAGTAGAAGTGAATGCAGATTCTGTGAGAAGGAGGAGAACGCAACCTCAATTCACATTCTGACTGAATGTGTAGCACTTCAGAATCCACGGGCACTATATCTAGCATATCAAATAGAAGAGGGAGATTTATCATACACTTCCTTGAGAAGATAGGATTTGAAGGGTCGTTATGGGCATCGAGGAGAGACAACAGATCGTTTAGGTCACAGTCTATTAACATCACATTCCCAACATAACATTCTCATAGGAGTCGAATTATTTTGGTCTTTACTTGGCATTGGACAAATACAGTTGGGTTCAAATATACCTATTCAAATTTGGTTGGATCATTTTAGGGTCCTTATACAATAATGTCAAAGAAATTTCATTATACTTATTGCAATTTCTGAAAAAACACTGAAATGTTGAAGAGGGGCATTATACTAGGATTTAAAATCAATTAGCGTGCATTTTATTTACCATGTTTTTTGTTTACTGCGAATGATGAGCTATTTACTACGCTTGTAGATCATATATTTTGATCTAGTTTCCATATCTCAAATTTATCGATTATATCCTTAATTTAAATCAAATAGACTAATAAGACTAATCTTCTCTTCAAACGTTTTCTTTAAAACGCTGTTTTACGTTTTCCCTCAAATATGAGTTGTTACCTTTCTTTAATATTTTCTGTATCTACGCCTTTGGGTAGTTGTGGGAAAACGTCGGCATTTTGAAAACAATTCAAACATAAATAAGTTGTCTACAGGTTCAGGTTGTAGCTGCTTGTAACGGCCGGATCGCGAGAATGCAAGAGATAGATACCACGGTACACGGTGCCGCTTGTTGCTCTACACGTAAACATGCTCTTCAGATTGTATTTATGGAAATTATATTAATACGGGTGATAAACCCAAAAAACTATTTAATGGAAGATTTAACCAACAAATAGTACTTTGTCAACAAAAGTGGATATGATGGCCATATCGTAGCAAGATGAAGTATGAGCATGACGCCTTCTGTTGTCTAGTGATTGCAGCGTTCTTCATTCTTCTTTAACTGTTGGCATCTTTAGGTCTTTATGAAGTTAATTGTTTCTGTATGCTGTATGTCATAAGGTCATACTGGTTTTAGATTTGTTTATAAAGTAACAGTTTATTTTACACTGACAGCTTGGATTTTCATTCTAGGAGCCAATACATTTTTTGAAAGTTTTCTCTTTATTTTTCACTTTTTTGTCAACCAATTCAATCTTTGCGGGTTTCTAGGAATTTTTTTGAACTCTCTGTATTATTTCGCCCAACTGCCAGGATATTACAGTGTCATCTGCAAATGTTGCTACTTTAATACATTATTGTTGAGGGATATCGCAAGTATATAATAAGTGAAGAACCAATTATATTGCGCTTTGGTACACCTGTTTTAATTTCTTTCATTGCCCTTTCTTTCTTCACTCTAAACATTTTCCCCATATACGACATATGACAGTATAATAAATGAAAATGAAGAGAGTTACTATTATATTGCTATTACCTTTTGATAATATAAGCCTATCGATTGGTGTATTAAAAGTAAACTTTTACCTGTTTCGAAGTTAACCAAAAATTAATGAATTGAAGCTTTGAAGTTCAGTGATATATAGATCTAAAAGTGTAAACCAGTACATATACAAATTAACACAATTCTCTGAATGCTCAACAGAAATGGCTGGCTTACCCAACACTTTTAAATCGATCCCTCGAGTAAATACTAAGTGTTTACTCAAAAAGTTGATCTTTGATAATTCTTTTAATCTTTTTAGCAAATAGAGAGAGCTACAAAGTGAACCTTGCTAGTGATAGGGTGAATTCGCTTTCAAAGGGCTGCACCAAGATTAGCATAAAAAAATGTTCGATGTCGAGCTGTAGTTAGGTAAAATATGACTGCTAATAAGTCATCTAAAAGATTATATACTGAATAATACGAGGATTGTCAGCCTTATTATTATAAAAAAATATATTTAGTTAAATATTCTAACGAAATTTTTATATATACCAGGATGGGCTAAGATGTTCGCATGAAGTAATATAAAAAATGTTTCAGCTTCATACTTCATAGTATAGTATTCTTTTACCCCTAGTGTGTAGTCCTTCTTACTTTTATTGAAGTTACGCCAGTCTTTCCTTTTTTGCCAATTTTTTATTCTCTATCGAGGTTTTCCCCCTGTTTTGTAATTTTGCTATTATAATTCAATTCCATGTAGCTACGTCTGGGACAACCTCTTAGATCTTTTCCAATGGTTCTTGTTTTCCATGTCCAAACCACCTTAACGTTTGACTATCAACGGTGTTTTCCTCAGTTTTCTTCTGATTTGTGTATTTCTTATGTTATCAAATATCTTTTACAGCCATGTATAGAATGTGGAAAAATATTGTAATTTTTTATTTTTATTTATTTCTCACTTTTATCTAATGAACAAAATAATCTTTCAGTTCGTTTTATTATGCTGTTTAATTATTCTCTTCTAGTACCTTGATTGCGTGTAGTAAAATACCTATCTTACTTTTGTTAGTAATAATAATACTTAACTAGTATCGTCAAATACCTATAAATAAATTTCCATTTTTTCTTACTTTTTGTTTTAAATATGTGGCGAGGAAAATTACAAAACAGTACATATTAAAATAAATTTGTATTATATTTGGGATAACAGAATTTAAAGAAAAACAACTTTTTATTACTACAAAAGATAAATATATCGTTATGATTATAAAAAATTAATTTGTTAATACAACAAAATTAAATTTCATTATTACAAAAAGAGTTTCGTTTAATAATATATAACAAAAAAATATTGTTAAAACTAAAAAAAGAAATAACAACAAAATTGGAATGTTAGGAGAACAAAATAATTTGTTTTAGCATCAATTAATTTTCATATTTAATAAATACTAAATCTTTTTGTTATATTTACAAAAGTGTAATACGTAATTATTTAACAAATTTTTCTGTGGAAAATACAATAATTAGTAAAATTGTTTGGCAAATAAAAATAATTGTAAAGAAGACAAATATTTTGATTATAGACACATAATTACTTTTTATTCAAATAACAAATAATATTTTTCTTACGACCACTTAGAAAAGTGAAAAGAGAAAACTCTTATGGGAAGTACCCTACATCACACGTGTGTGTAAATATGAATCTAATTTTCGTATTAGCTGTCAAATATGTCAAACGCATAATTTCTATTTTGATCAATTAATAGTAAAATTGTTTGATGATTAAATTTTTAACATTGATTTTTATACCTAGATTCTAGATATTTGTTTTTAACAAATTATTAATATAATTTTAAAGTAACTACATTACTTTTGTTTTTTCTGGTCAACATACATATTCGATTAGATAATTCATGTAACGTCTGATGGCCCAGTTCATAGAGGATTCAATATTATTTCGTGGATTTTCGATAGAAGCAATCTTTTTATTTTAAGAACAATAAAATTAAAAAAATACGAATTATGTTATTTATTATTTTAAATACATTTCATTTATCATAATGGTAGGTATGTCAAAATTAACAATATCATTCCAGTACTGTAGGGGGTTGAACACAAAAACGGCAGAATTTTATGCGAACAGTTCATAAGATAATTATAATAATAGTTGTTGAATCTTGGCTGAAGAAGGGTGTCAAGAATGGAGAATTAGTGGATGTTGATTCTTATAATACATTTAGAACAGATAGAAATTTGGAAGCTATAGGAAAGGCCTTGGAGCTGTGGGGTTATAATAGCCCTTAAGAAACAGTATACAATTTCAAATATAATGCGCCATGCCTCAATTTTTGAAATGTTAGCTATAGATGTTAAAATTTGCAATAAGTCTAATTATACTATTGTGTAACTCTACATCGAGCTCTACATTCCTCCAAATACACATCGTGTTTTCAATTATTGCAAAATTATGTCAAATATATTATTAACAAAGCATTTATTTTTGGTGATTTTAATTTTCCCGAGATCAGGGGAATTGGTAGTCTGGAATCAATAAATGTAAGTACTAAAAGTAGCATGTTAATAGATTTAAATACATAATAATGTAAAAAATGTTCAAAAAAAAAACAGTAGACCTAGTTATTATGACTGAAAACAATGCTCAATTGCAACATTATTAAGGAATAATTTCCTTTAGGTCAGGAAGAATTTCCTTTAGGGCAGGAAGAAGTACAGCACCCAGCTTTAGTAATTACCATTCACTTCAATAAATGTAAGAAAGAGTTGGGTCAGTATAAACTATCGGATACTAGGTACAATAATTTTAAAGAACCTAATTTTTACATAATGTATGAGAGAGATGAATTGGGGTAATGTTACCGAAATAAATAATGTAGATCTTGCTCTAGACATTTTTTATTTAAATGTATATCATATTTTTAATCAAACCGTACCTCAATATAAAACGATTGTTAATTTAAAAAAATTTCCAATGCGGTTTATTGTTATTAAATTATGAGTAGAAAATATTTATTATAACAAAATGAAACACATTTCGAATTATTTTAATAATATGTCTATTGAAACTT
Source organism: Psylliodes chrysocephalus (assembly GCA_927349885.1). Lineage (NCBI taxonomy): Eukaryota > Metazoa > Arthropoda > Insecta > Coleoptera > Chrysomelidae > Psylliodes > Psylliodes chrysocephalus. The sequence continues at coordinate 8,865,318 of OV651826.1, read as the reverse complement.
GGAGATAATTAAAGTTATTTATAAGGAAGGAACATAAAAAATATTTAAAGAAAATAGAGGAAAATACAATTGCGAATGTGAACAATTTTTGGAAGTATGGCAATAAAACAAGAGATAATGGACGTCAACCACAAACATTTTATTTTGAAGGTCAAAAAGTACCTGAAAAAGATACTGTCAAAAAATTTGCGAAATATTTTAGTTCCGTGCATTCGTCTAAAAAATCTATATATATATATATATATAAATTAGACAGATATTAAAAGAGCGTTGCTATCTTATGTGTAAAACTCTTCGATATCAGTATCTATATTAAAATATAAAAATTATATTGTTTGATGATCACAGGGCAAATATTAGAGTTTCTCAAAAATTACTTACAAAATAGACACTGTTGCAAAATATTTCATCTCAAAAACATCATGTTCTGGAGATCTAACCTTGGACCTTTTCTTTTTTAATATTTATAGATGATCTACTTTTCTTAAATTCTCTAATTGTTTAATATTTGCAGATGATTTTAAGGTGTTTAAGAAGGTCCAAAACCGTTAGAGACCTGTAGCGCTGCAGAAAGATATAAACTCAATATATCAATAGAGTTTAAGACAGTTCACTCGCCGCAGTTGTACATAAAAATATCACCTAATAGTGAATACCAAAAGTTCGAGATTATCAATGCTAAAAAAAATTATTTTTGTAAGAGACTGTACATAACACATGTAAGCTTATATATACAGATACATTATAATTTTAAAATCCATCCGGCAACGTCGCAAATATATAAATGACTTTGTGACTTCCTCATACTAATTTTAAGGGTTTGTTTTGGTCAAAACCTTACCGCTGATTTCAGTTCTACAATACAGTGGACGAATTAATTTTCCAAGAACACGTCGCGATGTTATAACAACCTCTTAACAGATCGAGTGTTATTCACTTACCGCGTGTTAAGTGTAGCGATTACAATGTTGCCAAGTTGTAATCATTGTACGCAACTACAAGTCGACTGATTTAAAAATATTTTTATTTACAAAAACTATACCTTTTTACCAAGACGGTCAAAAAATATAGCGTTTTTTAGAAAATGTTATAACTTCTTAATTTAAATTACATTAGTTTTTAAAAAATATAGTATATATAGATATAGATATCTTGAAATAAATGCATTGCTTGTGTATATGACACTATATGACAGGCTTCAAGAGTGTTAATTATGCACATTTTGATTGTTAATATCTCGTTTTATAGACGACGATCATAAATTTTCATTTTCTTTCAATAACCTTATATTTCAATTTTATGGAATTCTTAAAAAAATCGTTTTACGAGTGAACTATCTTAAATAAAATTAAATTTTAATATAAATAAAAAAAGGAGCCGATTATTTTTAATTATAATATGAATGATATATCCTTAAATAGAGTCTCAAAAGTGAAAGATCTGGTAATTACTTACAATAATCCCTTATCATCTGCTACTCATAAAGAAAATAGAGTTAAAAGTGCTAGTCGCACTTTAGTGTTTATTATAAGACAAACTTCATTATTTACTAACTTAGAAACTATTAAATTACCGTACAATACCCTTGTTCTTTCAAAACTAGTTTTTTCATTTATCATTTGGGAAAAACAACCTCAAATGAGTCAAATGTATTTAAATACCCTTGAAAAGATTTGAAACAAGTTTCTTTGATACTTGTATTATAAAAAATATCATCGTTGGCCAGACTGCAATCAAATAAGAACTCAAACATTAAGACAAGAACTTATAATTTTTTCTTTGATAATTAGACGTAAACAAGCAATGATGAAATTTCTATTTAATTTAATGAATAATAAGGTCTCATCTAGCACGTTATTATTTCTTATTCCTTTCAATGTTCCTCCAAAACGCACTCGTCCTTTAATGTTCAATTTACAAACAACCTTTATTCATTCTCCATTCTATGCCATCCTACGTCTAGCCAATAATATAAATATGATGCGGAATTTAGACTGGATTGTATCATATCAAGAATATCGGAAAACAATTTTACATTATTTTGAAATTCTGAGCATATGATCTGCTATTATTTGTTGTTTTTGTTTTTCCCTTTTAGCTTATTATTGATCATTTATTATATACTTTTTATAGTATAGTTAACCTATAGAGAGTAGTTTTCTTACTTATTTCTAATATTAAATTGGTGATTATATTGTAAATGATACTATTCATGTATTAAGACTGAAAAGCCTGTGTGGATTTTAAATAAATACATAAATAAAAAATATTATTTTTCCGCTATTTATGTTGTACTATTTTGATTACTGTTCAGAAAAAAATTGTACGTAAGTAATCATCTTTAATAATAAAAATTATTTGTTGTATTTAAAAAAAATAAAGGAATGAAAAACATTGTATTCGAATATTTTTTTGTACCGAATGTTATTTTACCATTATCATCCTATGAAAGTGTTTGTAAATGGAATTACAATGTTTTTAATTTCGTCAAAACACCATCCGTAAAACTCTTTAAAACTTATTCAATAAGGCATATAAAAACAAATCTAAAACTAGTCACATCTTGATTGAACTGCTATAGCCAGATTTCCTGATTCTAAATTTTTTTGATTAAAAAAATTTGTAGCTGTTCATGTACATCACATTGTATAATGTAATATACTATTGTTATCATAACAAAATGTTGTGTCTGTAGTATAGCAATAGAATATTTGTTGTTGTAACAGTTAGTTTTTGTTAATATAACATTTATTTATGATAGCCGGTCACCCAATATTTGTCAATTCATTTATTGTTCAATTTCTAAATAACGTAGATGTACTTGTATTTTCTCATTGTGTGGAATTGAACCACTTTTAATTATTGTAGATATTTCTTCATCATTCTCATCAAATATTCTAGCTTTTATTTCTATACCTGGTATTTCACAAGTTAAAATGATGGTCCAATTTGGTTGTTCCCATTTAAATTTAACAAGAACGCATACACACCATATTAACATAATATGTTCTATGGTAGGTTTGGCACTATCTAAATTTATACTTACCAACCTCTCATCGAAATTGATTGATTGGCAAATTACTAAAGAATGTTCCTTTTTAACGTGATTTTCAATTTCGTATAGTTTGAAATAAGAGAAACAATGGGACATTTCTGATAAATTTGTTTTATACAGTTTCTTTCATGTATATACAACTCCTTATAATCACAAAGTCTTCCACAACCCCAGATGCAAATAAACATAATGCCTTTTAAGTCATCAAATGTAAAACCCATTTTAATTATTTTTGGGCTATTATTAAAATACTGATTGCACCCAAAACAGTTTATATAATAATGACCATTAGTTCCAATCAAACATACATTTTTTCTATTGAAAATAACCAAACTAGAAGGTTGAATTAACGAACAATCACAACAAGCAAATGTGATGGTGTCTTTTTTACCTGCTTTTGAATATAAAAGTGTTGCTTTTTCAATAATCTCTAGATCTGAAACGGATTCTTTAAATTTGGCATTGGGAAAAATATGACGCTTTTGAAATAAAAGTGTTTTGAAATATTCTCCCAGCCATTTAAGAAATATTTTTGAATCAGAATTATTTAGAGGTAAATATTTCAAACCATTACTTTCATCTGGTTTATTTATTTTGACTATGGCACTATTTGATTCGGCACAATTTAAATGAAACATTACCAGCAACTTTGAGTCACGTGTAATATTTAAAGTTACATTATATGAAACGGATGTGATTCCACTTGTATCAATAGTTTTGTCTAAAATGTCAGTATATTTTTCAAAGAAATCCACTTTTAAATTTTTTAAATAATCATTTTTTCCCAAATGTAATAGAAAGTTTATTGAAAAACGCCTCAAATCATAGGCAAACAAATCAGATACATCGCGAAAGTTCACGAAAAGCAAATCAGATTCTAATGGGTATAAAAATGTTGTTTCTATATTTTTTAAGTTATTTACTTGAAAATGAGGCTTTTCTAATAAGGATTCGGGGTGATTTATTTTAAAGTGACGAATTATTAAAAAAGTAAACATTTCTATCAAACAAATAGGACAGATATACGTTTTAGATAAACATATTTTTTCGTGTTCAATTACTTCCGATGATTGTAAAATTTGTGTACAGCCATCGAACTTATTAATGCACTCGAAAAAAATTCTTGCAGCAATTTTATTGTACATGGATTCTACAAAAACGTCATCTTCTTCATCGTTGTTTCTTGAACATCGGCCACATTTTATTTTTCCGTTCAGATACACTTTGACTGCAGTTACTGATAAGGATTTATAACAATAATCACATACGTTATCAGAGATAATAATGTTTTGTATTTGATTCATCTAAAATTAAAACAAAAACAATTAATCATCAAAGTTCTCAGCAACGCTATAAAAGTAAGTTAAAAAAACAGGACTACTCAGGTTGGTGAACTTGGCACTATAACGTTGCAAAAATAGTACAAAAATTCATAAAAGTTGATATAGGAAAATCTACAGCATTTAAATTTTAAAATAAAAAATAAAAATTTGCCATTGATCAAAAACGCATTTTTATTTTCGACATTTTATAATAATATATACCTAATCATATATTATTAATCCTTTTTGAACACAAAAAAAAACAAAAAAACAAAAAAACAAAATAACAAAAAACAAAAAAACAAAAAAACAAAAAAACAAAAAAACAAAAAAACAAAAAAACAAAAAAACAAAAAAACAAAAAAACAAAAAAACAAAAAAACAAAAAAACAAAAACAAAAAACAAAAAAAAACAAAAAAAAAACAAAAAAAAACAAAAAAAAAACAAAAAAAAAAACAAAAAAACAAAAAAACAAAAAAACAAAAAAACAAAAAAACAAAAAAACAAAAAAACAAAAAAACAAGAAAACAAAAACACAAAAAGAAACAAAAAGGAAACAAAAAGGAAACAAAAAAACAATTCATAATAACGAAATATAACTGCATTAGGTTATTATTATTCGTTTGCCCATATTTGAGCATTTTTTAATTTTTCCAATTTGCATACCGTTTTCAGGGCCGACGAGAGGGGGGTAGCTGGGACAAATTCCAGAGGCCCGGGCAGTGACATAATGGGGGCTCGGTAGCACGTTTTTTTTTAGAAGTTCGCCACAAGAGAGGACCGTTTTTTTAGATTTCACTAAAGAGGAGAAGTTTTTGATTCAAGACTTTTTTTAAGAGATTTCACTAAAGAAGAGTTTTGCATGAAGACTTGGGGCCCGACCTGAGTCACTAAGGAATATATTCTAAGGAATGTATTCTGAGGAATGCCCATTTTTTAAAAATCGTAAGACAATGGGGGTCGCTAAAACTAGTGAAACTGCGATAATAGTGCATTTCTATGTGTTTATATGTATTAGAAAATGGGCAAACATCGAAATGATGTCAAAATAGTTGTAAGTCTCTGAGGGATGTATTCTGAGAATTGCCCATTTAAAAAAAAATCGAATTAAACGGAGCTATGAATATTTCACTAAAATTGATTTAAAAACGTGTTTATTGGTTAGGTATTAAAAAATAGGAAACTGTGGAACTGATGAAAAACTAATTGTTAGTTACTAAAAAATTTATTATGAGGATTGCCCATTTTTAAAAAAGTTCGCAGTTCAATGGGGGTGACTAAAACTGCAATAATATTACATTTATGTGTTATTTGCAATAAAAAAATGGGCAATCATTTTTTTTAATTTTAAAACCATTTATAGTACATAAACAAAAGAAGGCGAAGGTTAGTTATTATCACAGCAATTGAAATAGGTGTGTTAAAAAGTGAAGATTTTCTTATAAAAATTAACTTTAAAATTTCCGACCTCCCTACTATTCATTATACGGTACTAAAATTAATTTTTTTAGACTTACCTTAGTAATTATAAAATAACTCACAAGACATGCTACAGGTAACTTGCTTTACTTGCAAACATAAAATAAAGGAAATTAGCACTTCAGCATGTCACGTATACTATTGATTAAGATAAGATTAGTTTATAGATAATTTTTGTTTATTTATTTATGACAATGGCGGTTCGTAGCCTAGTCTATGGGAGGCTACTTTTGGAAGGGACTTAATATAATTACTTATGTAAAATTTATAAAAACTTACCAAAGCACTTTAAATACGATAGGTAGTAGCATTCCTCTAATTTAGCACACTTTTTATTTAACCTGACCTAAATATTAGTGTTATACCACTTTTTCGTCAAAAATGTCGATGATATATATGTATGTACCATTATTAGTTTTGTTATATTTATCTTCTAATACGTTAAAACACTTTTTATCCAGCGAAAGTCTCGTATAATGAGTTGTTAAAATATTTTTTCTACACGAACATGGATATAAGCCAATCTACGCACAGACCACAAAACGAAAAATGCCATGTTTTCAACTGAACGAATATATTTCATATTCACTCTACCTAGTAAAAACACGGCAAAAAAATGAAATTCGCCAATCACAGTTCATATTTTGATCATCCGGCTATTTTTTATATTTTAAATAAGTGACAATTCTGTTAAACTAATTGTCATTATATTTTTTAGTTACTGAGAATAATTATACATGAAAATGAGTTTATATTTTATATTTACAAATAAGCCATATATTTTATTAAAACTATATGAAAGTAATAAAACTAAAATATTATATGTGAGCAGTGACTAGGTCATTTAACTTCTATGCAGAGGTTCCGGGTTCAATTCTAGAATTGGAGACTAAATTAATTATTTTTTTAAGTTTATTTTACTGTATAAATTAGTAAAAGTTATAAATTATTTATTTTATCTCAATGACCTAAAATAATTTTTAACTTTTTTAGATTTTCGTGAGTGGGTCGTAAGAAAAAATATTCAGTACAACTCGAGTGGATTGTCCGTATCGCACTTCGCCTACGTGCGATATGGTCGTCATATCCACTCTTGTTGCACTAACTAATATTGTACACTACTATTAGCCAATTATCCGATTGTCGAACTCAAATTATCCGAAATTATATGAATGTCTAACTGAAATTATTGGAACTTCAACTTTTAATCTGACACAAAATACAAAATTTTGTCAGTAAGTAGGTACATACATTATTTTCTTTTCTAAATTTATATTAAGTACACTAATTTAAAATGATAATATCTATATACAAAAAATGTACTGGAAATAAAATAAATAGTTATTATAGGATTCACAATTTTGCTCACATTGTTCATTTATCTGTCGGATTATAAATTAAATAATAATAAATAAAAAACATGAGCAAGATAAGCCTATGAGAAATGAAGGGGTCGCTGTTGCAGTTGTAGGACATGCAGTGATGGACAACATTCAATCTTTAAGACAACTTGAGACTATTTCTGGAGTTTCTAAAAGCAGCGTACATCGAATTCTAAAAGAAGCAAAATTCCATCCTTATAAAATGCAGAATGTACAAGAATTAAATGAAGATAATCCTGACAGACGTACAGAGTTTTGTGAAATCATGAGTCAATTAATGATTGGTGATAATAATTACCTCTACAATGTGTGCTTTTCTGACGAATCTTCTTTTTATTTAAATGGACATGTACAGGCACAACTGCAGATACTGGAGTGACGTGAATCCCCATTAGTACAGGGAAACTCATTCACAAATTCCCCAGAAATTGAATGGTTGGGCTGGTATTCTGGGAGATCATATTGTAGGTCCATATTTTATTGATGGTAACCTCAACGGACAAAAGTATCTTTATCTTCTTGATACAACTGCGAACCTCAGAATCACTGAATTACTTGCAAACGATGATGGTCTACTTGAAGGTCAGCTCACCTTTCAACAAGATGCAGCTCCTCCACATTTTGTTGCACCTGTACGTCAATTTTTAGATGACAATTTCACAGGGAGATGGATTGGAAGGCGAGGACCAATAGAATGGCCGGCTAGATCTCCTGATTTATCACCATTAGACTTCTTTATGGGGTCATTTGAAATCCAAAGTTTATATTACACAGCCAAATTCTCTTGATGATCTACGCAGGAGAATTGTTGTGCAGTGACTCCAGAAATGTTGAGAAATGTGCGAAGACATTTCGAAAATCGCTTATACTTCTGTATGGAACTGAATGGTTCACATTTTGAACCTTTCAAATGATGATAACATTTTAGGTGATGAAACATAAAAATATCTTGATAAAACTTAGTTTTCATTAAAACTTCAACAACACTTGATCGATCCTCAACTTCAGTACACCGATGTATTTGGGATTAAATTCCCTTTAAAATGATGTACCACAAGTAAGTAGTCCCATTGAAAATTTTGAAGTAGGGGTGCTGGGGATGAGGGGGTTGACAACACAGTGATGATGTATTTGGTGAAAGTGTTCCCCCTTGAAATAAAAATCGACGAGTCCGAGCGATTTTCAATTTTTTTCACGAGTTCGGAGATTAGGGGGTGACAAGTTTTAGCTGGGACACCCTGTATATTTGTCTTGTTATGCCTCTTCAAAAACCACCAAGTTGCTGTTTATAAGTTCAACTTTTATGTTTTACCATTGTTCTACTTTCTCTTAGTAAGGGATTCCTTTTCCCTCTTTTATTGTACATATGTCTACAAATTGTAGTAGCCTAGTTTAACATTAAAGCCTCACAAATTTCACTGCGTCATGGTTAAATCTTGTTTTTCTCCAGAATCAGATAAAGAACGATATTTAATTTTTACGTTATTTTAATGAACCACATAAATATGTTAAAAGGCCAATAATGCTACTTTAATTAATTTTATTTCGACCGATACAAATCTTTTCTAGATGGTTTGAAAAAGGAACCTCATTTTTGCTTTCATTAATCGTTTTTCAATCAAATATATTAGTTTCTTCTAACATTTATAACCTTCATACATTATTAATTTCTCTTAAAGTGATTTATTTATTATTGCTTAGCCTTAGTTGTCGCTGATAAAATGAGTGAAAAACTGCATAATTTAGCATTGTATTTAGTATATTTATTTCTATCTTCTATCTTTTAAATTGGAAAGTAATATTCAATGAATATGATTACTATTTTTGTTCTGAATTAAAATAAAACTTGAATTTGAAAAATAAAGTTTTTTAAATATATTTAACACATTTGACTAATAAAAAATTAATGTTTTCAAGCATCAAATCATCCACTATATGCCTTTTTTGTTTGCAGATATTTCCAAGTTATTGACGCGACAAAACAAGCAATAAAAAGTGATGATTTGGATTCGGAAACGACTATATTTTCGGATGATGTATTTTCTATAATTTCTTTTGAAATAACTTCTATAAAAAACGAAATTTCTTCTTTGAAAGTAAAATGTTTTCTATTGAAAATAAAGTTTCTTCTGATATTTATTCCTTAGAAAACAAGGTATCTTCTGAAATGACTTCTATATGCAAAATAATATCTTCTGTTGAGGAAAAAAATAATGCCTTCCGTTGAGGAGACAATAAAAGAGACGAAAAAGAAAATAGAAGAAATAGAGAAAACAGAAAATCAAGTTTTGAAACATGCAGAAGAAACAAAGGACGATGAAATAAAGGTGGGGTCAGAGGTAAAATTCAAACGATTTGTAAGGTCTGCTCGTGTTAAAGCCTCAACTTTCGAAAATGTCATGGACCAATTATATAAAACAGTTCGAAACATGGTCTGAAAGAGAAAAGGCAGTAAAATGACCATTGCGCTTCGAGAAGATGCTTTATATGTTCTATTAAGAGACAGATGACTTAAAAAGAGACGAAATATGCGATATGGCCACACTTGGAGGTTTTGGATCAATCACAGTCAAAGAATCGCAAACAGAAACGAGACGAGACCCTTTAATAACACAAAGTAGATATTGCCAGGGTATGATTTACCTACCCATCAGCTTCAGAAAATATGATGAAATGTTTAACTGTGCAATCATTTGTTGTGACTATGAAATGCAAAAAACACTCTGTTTAGCCCGTTACAAAACATTGGTAAATATCTTGTTAGCTACTCTTGAATATGAGGCCTCTGCGCAGGCTTCTGGTGGATACAGTAAAGTGAGGACTGTAAAAGCGGAAGGAAAAAGAAGATGAACTTGACCAACTGGTTAATATGATAAAAAGCGTTATTGAAAAGAATATGAAGATGAAAACTATTAGGTACTAGAAATGGCCTAGGGTCACAACAAATCAGAAAAACACTTAGCAAGAAAACTAGAGCGGATCGCCCTAGGGAGGGAAGCTTTGCCCCGGAACTGTACATGTATACGGCAAAGTAAATGGTAGAAAGTATACACTGTCGGTGAATACTGAGCAACCAGGACTATTATACGACCAACAACTATATATAACTGCAAGAGACTTCTACCAACTACGGACTGCCACATGTGAAAGTGCCAACATTCATGGTAAAATCCAGATTCAATTAGGAATTGGTACAGACAAGTTCATTTATACTGTTATTGTCGCTGATATCGAAGATGAATGAATATAATGAACTTACACAGTTTCCAGTTGTATTTTAAAAACAGAGTGATCAACGTTGATGCCAAATAGGCATTTCTTCATCCATATGGGGACAGTACTGTACACGAAGATACAGTAGTACCTTCTAAAGTGAACCATTATAGTAGTACGGCTGCAAGAAACTATGGAAGAAGGAACACCTGTCATTATAGATCCTTGGAACCACGATGAAGAAGTTAATCGAGGAATTACTGGAATGGTCGTGAATAGCTCGCACGACATCATTTATTCTTCTTTTGTGTTTTCAAACACCTTACATCTTATTGAAAGGGTTGTTTGTTTTTCCTCTTTGACTAATGACGTACTCAAAATCTCCAAAGGATTATAAATTCTATAGAAATAAACCGAAAGAAACAGTCAGTGAGTATTCAGTGACTTTCAAAATACTATTTATTGTATTGATATTGTTTATGAACTCTTGATAGAAATGAGTTCTCCCTAAGTGTAAAAATAAGTCACCGGATGGTTTGCCATTGCCTCTAATAGATGGCGTAGAAAATATTTTATGTCTATACCCTGTTCAATATATTAAACACGCCAACACATTAAAAATGAAGATAAAGCACACATTAGGGGATACTTCTCGCTCAGCAACAGTCCAACGCACTAAAAGGAATAATTTTTTTTCTACACCCACATGGATAGTAGCTATTCTACGCACAGACTACAAAACAAAAAGTACGCCAAATGAACGAATATATCTCCTAGTCATTTCACTTCATCAGAATACTGCACATAAAATCCACCAATCACAGTTCATATTTTGGTCACCTGGTTACTATTATTTTTTTAAATAAGTAACAATTCTGTCAACTAACTGTCAGTATATTTTTTAGTTACTGAGATTAAATATACAATAAAATTAGTTATTCTTGTCTAGAGTCGATAAATAATAGCATTTCCATTTTTATTTCGTCTATATTCTCAAATAAATAATAAATGTTAATAAAGCTATATGAAATAAATTTAATTACTCGTATTAAAACTAAAACTAAGGTGTGTCTGAGACTAGCGCATTTGGCTGTCATGCGAGAGGTCCCGGATTCAAATCTAGGATTCGAGACTAATTAAATTAAATCTTTTATTCGAGTTTATTTTATTTTATAAATTAATGAAATTCATAGACTATTTCTAAATTAGTTATTTTATCTTATTAACCTAAAATATGTTTTAAAATTTGTAGATTTTCATTAGTGGGTCGCATAATAATTATACTGTACAATTTGAGTGGATTATCCGTATATCGCACTCCGTTTACGGCGTCGTGCTCAAACTTCGTCTTCGTGCGATATGGCCATCATATCCACTATTGTTGCCCAAACTACTATAATAATACTTTATACGACTATTATATAATAAAGTGTTTAGAAATAATTCATTAAAATAAAAAGGTTCAAAAATAATGAAATATGTGAGAAATGTGCAGTAATTTTCGAATTAATCCGTTAAATATTTTTGTCGAGAAGACAAATGAAAATGCTAAAAGCAGCAACAAAAGCACGTTGTAGTTAGTTGTCCACATAGTCTTATAGTCTTCTTGAGTTGTTGATGTAAACCGAACGTCGCAATGGAAGTTTTGCACAATTACACAAATGAATGTATTGGATTTGAATATAAATTGTATTGAAACGTAGAATTCAGAGTTTGGTATTGTATTGTGTGTAAATTGTGACTATTAATAACATGAAGTGGAGTATCAATATGTCCAATCGAATAAGTACAGATCTACATAATTCATGTATTTAAATATCCCTACTGACTGGTCTGGTTATTACCTTATCATCCCATCGACCGTCGTGAAAATAGTACAGGTATTATTTCTGAAATATTCTGTTTTTTCTTACACTTTTGTACCTAGCGATGATATTTTTGTTTCATACATAAATAAAACTACAAGACCTACAAGTAAAACATGTTTAAATCATTTCTTTTAAAACAAACAACAACACAGATAAACAGGATAGTTTTATTTTTATTAGTGTTATTACAGATCATTGCACAATTGCTTACTAAATACAAACTTAGGAGAACAAAAATATAAATACACAAAATGATAAAAGGTACATAAATTATAACAATTTAAAATCAGGTCCGCAAAACGAAGAATGGTAAAATATGTACCATCCAAATAATATCAATGATGTACTTGAGCTATTCATAACTAAATTAACTGACTGAACATATATACTTATAACGGTACACATTTAACTAAAATAAAATTCAACTTATAGGTATTTATTATTTCTAGAAAATGAAACAACATTAAAGCTAGGTTAATCACTATAAAATTAAATTTAGATCATTAATAAAATTAAATAAATGAAATTACATGAATAATTTAATAGATAAAAATAATAACACCTCCAGGTGAATTTGAGGAACAGTTGAGCACACTGGAAAACACTATGTATCTAGACTATACAAATTAAAACCAAAGTAATGCTATTAACACATTGAAATTGAAAAAAAAAACACCTGGCTGGGATAATATAAGAGCAGAGACAGTAATAGAAATCAAAAATGAAATGATACAACCGCTTACTTATCTCATACACAAAATTCTTAATGACGAGCGTTTTTCAGAGTGTCTAAAAATTGGAGTAACCTCTCTATAAAACTGGAGACAAAACTAGAGCTTAAAATTATCGACCCATTTCTTTACTTTCGGTGTTTTCAAAGATATATAAAAAAAATTTAAACACAAAAATAAAAATGTTAGATAAATTTCACATTTTGTCCGATAAACAATATAGAGCAAAAAGAAGATGCAATATAGGTTGCAACTTCGAAATGATACTCGTTTAGATTCAGCTTTTATCTTTGTCGATCGCTCCAAAGCCTTCGATACAGTTTGTCATATGCGTTATGGCACAAAATTAACTATTACGGCCTGAAAGGAATAAATATATAAAATAATAAAAAACTACCCCGACAAAAGATTTCAGTATGTAAATAATAATGGAATATTTAGTGGCCTAAGAACAGTTACTTATGGGGTCCCACAAGGACTTGGTCCGCTTCTATTTACCATAAATAGTTTAATGCTTAAAAAAAAAAAGAAAGCGTTATTAGTTTCGCAGATGACACTGTCATACGTCGAAAAATTTAAACTCGTTAAAATTATACATTCAGGATGACTTTAAAACTATTTAAAAATGGTTTTAATTAGATAAACATACTATAACTACTGATAAAACAAAATAGTTACCATTTACTTCATACAAGAGTAATTTTCCTAATTTTGGTCCACCAAATATTGATAAAAACACTGAAATTCCAGAAGCAATATCAAATAAGTATTTAGGCATCTTCATAGATCGACATCTTGAATGGGATTTGCAAATTACTAACACCACAAATAAATTAAAGAGGTTTTTTTATTAATTTATTTAACGTCAATCTATTTCTAACAACGAGGTTTAAACATCGACGCTGGTGAGCACGCTACACCCAATTACCAGAAATTTAGCCGAATCCTCTGGGTTCCAACCTGAGGTAGGGATCTTTAACGAGCCCAACATTCATGGACTTGGGATCGACGGCTTTACATCTCCTCCAAAAAGATGGCACACCCCACGCTATACCTCGTACTCATTGATATAACGCCTGTCCGCTGTGGTATGCAACTAAGCGAGCAGTTTGTTAGGACGTACGCCGACTTTCATTAAAATGGTCACCCATCCAACTAATTACTGCGCTGGGCCTAGCTTGACTTCAGTACAGTAAGTAAACCTGCTTCTCGATTTTTTAAACAAAAAGCAACTAAAAACCTTTACTATTCTCTGGTCCAATCACATCTTACCTATGGGATTATTGGATGGGGTGGGGCTGCCGAATGTCATATTAAAAAATTAAGTACAATTATTTAATAATGGTTATTAAAAATTATATTCACTAAACCCATAACATACTTTATTGATGAATCTAAACTCTTTGATATGAGACAATTGTAAAGTCAAAACATTATTTTAATAGCTATTTATGAAACCAGTTGCGAAGTGCCTTATTTTATGTAACGAGTGAATATTTGCGTGAGGAGCAGAGCGAGGTTCCGCAACATGAACGAGCTATAAGAATATATAATATAAATTCAATAATTAAAATTATGAAATACATAATACAAATTCATAATTGTAGAAAACTCTTAATTTATAATGGAAATTGAATTTCTATTATGTCTTTCATAATTTTATTTCTTAAATTTTAATTATGTATTTCATAATTTTAATTCTTGAATTTCTATTATGTTTTTTATAATGGAAATACGTTAATTATTATGAAAAACATAATAGAAATTACCAATTTAAAATTATTATTATGTATTTCATATTTTTATTCTTGAATTTCAATTATGTATTTCAAAACAAATTTCTATTGTTTTTCATAATTTTAATTCTTGAATTTCTATTACGTTTTTCATAATTTTAATTCTTGAATTTCTATTACGTTTTTCATAATTTTAATTCTTGAATTTCTATTATGTTATTCATAATTTTAATTCTTGAATTTCGATTGTTTTCTATAATTTTAATTCTTGAATTATAATAAACGTATTCACATTATGAAAAATTCAAGACTTAAAATTATGAAATACATAATAGAAATTAAATTTCCATTATATATTAAGGGTTACCTACAATTATGAATTTCTATTATTTATTTCATAATTTTAATATTGAATTTATATTACCTATTCGTTTATTTTAAATAAGCAATTTCTATTATGTTTTTCATAATGGAAATACGTGTATTAAAATTATGAATTATATAATTTTAATTCTTTAACAGATTAATTACGGAATTAAAATTTTGGAAGGAAATATTTTTTTTCTTGCTTTTTAAACGATGTTATTAAATACCAAAACGGCACGCCACACAAAATTTAGTTAAAATATATTTATTAACAACAATAAATTTGGAAACCAACTATTTAAGTACACATATTTTAAGTTTACGTAGATTTTAGATAATTTCTGAAAAGTTGTAACACAGACAATAAAAAATAGAACACCATCACTTCTTTATAGAGTTTTGGAATAGAGACCTGTAAGATTTATTCTTTGTTAGAACTCGAGAATAAAGACTTATCGACTTTAGATTTTTACCAAAAAAACAAGATGGTGTCCTATTTTATTATTAGTATTGCTAATTTTTATAAAACCTACCTAAAAGATTTACTCAAATACTGGGTTACCAAAATTAATATTTTTCAAATAAAAATACCTAATATTTTAAGATAGAATCATTTGGTCATATTGTGTATAGCGTATATAAATAATTTGATTTCTTAACTATAGTTAATCAGAGAGCAAAACGAACTTCAAGTCCCAGGACAGAACGACAATTATGTTCAAGTGCATATCGTCCAAATTTAATTAATAAACAACTAAAATATCTTTGAGTGTGAAAAAGGAAACTCTTTTTGATAAATAAATTGTTTTTAAGATTTTTATCTCAACATTATTGGATCTTAGCCAGTTCAATAATAATTAAACGTATTTGACTGCACTAATACGAAGAACCTTTTGACTTACCGGATCTGAAGTTGAGTTTCAATTTCTTACAACTGCCGACTACCGACTGCGACTGTCACTATTCAAAGAAGGATCAAGAACCGACATCCGACTTTTTCCAACTGCTTCAAGTATTCGATTTATTTGCATCGGCCATCTCTCATCTGCCTTTGGACATCAAAGTACATCCATGTAGGTAAACATATAGGGACGTACTGCATTAACAAATTTCAGCAAGATTAACGATTAAAAAAATGTCTAATCTGCATTTAAAATCTAGTGGATTATATAGGATTTTCCGTTAACTTTATAGGTGTGAGAAAAAAATTGATGATTAGAAATCATCTATTATTTAATGATACAATCACTTAACAATTTTAAATTTGGCAGACAGATTTTCTTCGATATAGAAAAATAATGCCATGGAAACCAAAATTAAAATCCAGATCAGGGTTAAAAGAAAATAAAAACGAATAAGAGCTGTATTTGTGTTACACTATCTACTCTGTTATAAAAAAAACTATGGTTAACTACGTATTGTAAAAAATTTAGAAAATATAACACGTTAAAATTAAAAATATCTTAACAAACTCTGTATGAATTTTTATCTTTGTTTCAGTAGGCCCTCTCTTCGGAGGTGGTTTCAATGGAAATGGAGCATACACATTTACAGTACCAGGTCTTCCACCAGCTGCCCATGCTCTGGCAAAGTCTACCTTCCTCTTCGATCACGGTAATTATAATTTTAACTGAAAACGTATTTTTATTAAATTAACAATAACTCAAAAGATTTCACTTCTCTGATATATGTTGTAGTTTCATAGAATCGGTCTTTTCAACTCTCGATTTTCGAAGTATCTATTGAACTATTATAATATTTATTTTACTATTATTACAAACTCGCGCCTTGACTTTCATTATAGTAAAACCACTTTCATTATCCATCTCATTACCTGCATCAAATAACAACGTTGTACGTTTTGCATTGAAGGCAAAATCAGCTTTTTGCCATTACTAAAATACTGCAAACATATATATACTAAACAGATTCACAATTTAGCATCATATCAAAATTAAAAAATGAAATATTATTATTAAATTTGAATTTGTTACCGGTGTGATATAGGGACATTTAGGATAATTTTGTGCCAAGCATTGAATTACTGATTAAATTAGCTTTCCTGATTATAAAAGTGTAAAATGACACTCGATATTTGTTGATCTTATTGTTTAAACAACGAAAAATTAGCTAAGCCAGAAAAAATGCATTTTTTTTATATTCTTTAGGATATTTCGAATAAAAAAGTCCTTACGCCCATCATCGTATCTTCAACCCTTTAATTGTTATGAATTTTTTAAAATCCAAAATAGACGAAAATTCTAATTTTCTTGAATTAAATAATATACCTTAAAATTTAAAATGCTATAATTTTAAATTTTTTACCGAATATTCTAACTATAATAAACAAAATAACCTAAATAAATTTTCAAAATTTTGTTTGTTGTTATATCTTTTTTACGTTATAACAATATGCTTTCTACGCGCGTGTACTCTTAGAGAGAAGTACTTCTATCTCACTTCCAACTCAATGTATAAGATGGGTAAAAGAGAGCCCGATGACGCGCTGAATCAATTTTTTGCTGTTTTTCAGAGGTAATAAGTTTAAAAAAATTATTATTAACATTTTTCATAACACTTTGTTATATTTTCCGATTAATAGTTTAATCGTGATTTTTTTTTTATTTTAGATACTTTTGATAACTTTTTTATTTATTAAAGTTAACAGAAACCTTTATTTTTAACATTTATTTTTATTATTAAATTATTGTCAGATACTGCCTGAGAAGTAAAATCTTCTTCAACCTTTTTTTTCAATACGATAAAAACGCCGTGAAAAATTTCTACCTGTTACATGATACAAAACTATTAATCGGCAAATATAACAAAGTGTTATGAAAAATGTTAATAATAATTTTTTAAACTTATTACCGCTGAAAAACAGCAAAAAATTGATTTAACGCGTCATCGGGCTTTCTCTTACCCATCTTATATATTGAGTTGGAAGTGAGATAGAAGTACTTCTCTCTAAAAGTACACGCGCGTAGGAAGCATATTGTTATAACGTAAAAAAACATAAGAACAAACAAAATTTTAAAAATTTATTTAGGTAGTTTTGTTTAATTATAGTTTGAATATTCGGTAAAAAATTTAAAATTATAGCATTTTAAATTTTAAGGTATATTATTTAATTCAAGAAAATTAGAATTTTCGTCAGTTTTGGATTTTAAAAAATTCATAACAATTAAAGGGTTGAAGATACGATGATGGGCGTAAGGACTTTTTTATTCGAAATATCCTAAAGAATATAAAAAAAATTAATTCTTTGCAAAAAATGCATTTTTTCTGGCTTAAGTAATTTTTCGTTGTTTAAACAATAACATCAACAAATATCGAGTGTCATCTTACACTTTTATAATCAGGAAAGCCTTCTGGACATTTAAAAAAAATACGAATTAAAACAATTTTGCAAACGAATGCGCCAGTATGCTCTGGTCTATATGAAGTGTCACACTTGCGATTAGGTATAATTAGGGAAAATAACATTAATATTGCCAAGGTCCCCACAAATTTACCTTTTAACAATGTTTCACTTATAATACATTTCCTATAAAAATTAATTGGTTGGAGAGGAAGGTGGGGAATTAGGTGAGACATTTGAGTATAGGGTTGAAAGATGTCCTCCTTGGATCAATATAATGATCTTGTCTGAACATTTTTTATTAAAAAATTCAATATTTTATTGAATTTATTTCTAAGTGTACCTATACAGGGTGTCCGGAAATGACGAGCAAAAAAGGTAAGGGTTAATTCTACTCGAAAAAATAATACTAAAGTTCATATAGCGTTTTTTGAAAACTCAAAAATAGCATAATTACAGGATGTAAAAAAAAATGATTTCATGATTTTTTCGTAATAACTTTTTCTAGTTTGCCGAATAACCTTAAATTTGATACTCTTATTACTAATATTGTTTTATAGTATTGGACCAAAATTGACATAAATCCTTTAATGCCAAAATGTCTTAGCAGCCCATGACCTAAATAAAATGTCCTAAAACTTTTTTTGCTTAAATTTTTTTATAAATTTTGGAAACTTACAAGTCAAGACCATTAAAATAGCTTTAAAATATACCCTCTTGTACAACTACGATAAAATGAACCGTTTCTAAGAAAATCGCCGTTTGTAAAGAATTACTAAGGATAAGTATGATAAGCCTGTATTTATAAGAAGCGGCCGTAAAGTAAATGCAGCCAAAAAAGTGATACTTTAAAGCGACCGTAAAGTAAATGCGATCAAAAAAGTGACATTTTAAGGATGTAAAATTTAATTTTTTATGACAGTCACCTAAAAACAATTTATTTGGAACACTGTAATTTCGTTATTTCTGAGTTTTCAAAAAAAAAATTTGCTCATCATTTCCGTTTATAAACTCAAGAACAGAAACATTACATATTTTGAAATATAACATTATTTAAAGTATGGTTCATTTTAAACTATTGCATATTTTGAAGTATTGAATTGATACTTTATTTATGGACCTCACTCTGTATGTTTTATTTTGTTTCTTCATTGTGACTAATAAATATTTATAAAATCATCAAGAAGTTTTCATGTACCACAATGATTTAAAAAATATGAAATATTTTTGCTCATGAGTGTAAAATCATAAACCTTATTGTACCCACAGGTTATAATAATATTAATTATTTATTTATAAGAAAAAATATATTAATACACGAACATTTGCAGAATCATTTTACTTAAAAAAAAATAAAATTGAAAGGTGAACAGAGAATGAAATTGTCTTAAAAGTGAAGTGCCTTTAACAATTTTCGAAAATCCGTAAACGACAAACTTAAAGTGGGAAAAAAACGCAAATAATTTTTAATGAAAATTTAGTATAAATAATAATAAAACTCGACCTGTTCCAACTGTTTCTATTATGTTAACATCAGATATAAACTATAACACATTACAATACTCCGAAAGAAAACTTACGAGATGTACCCTGTAATAATTATTATACCGTTTTTGTTAAATTACTTTTACCTCGATTATAAAAACAACAGTTCCTATATAAAAACTAAAAATATGTTTTAATTCGAATTTTATGTTTACTTTAAATCATTCAGTTTTTTTTATTATTATAATTTATACAAAATGTCGTATAAACATTATTAAATGCTTATTCATGAACGACATGATTATTGTTTTTCATATTTTTTAAAAACTGTTTATAATATTACATATTATTATCAGTAATTAGTTAAGTATCTAATAAGTATTTAAAGTGACTAGAGAATTAATTTATTAAGAAAAATTAAAAGAGTATGTAATAAACAGAAAATAATTAAAAGGTAATTAATTTGGGAGTGATTTTAAAATACCTTGAAATAGTTTGTTTCACAATATCGCATAAAATTTATTTTTCCAGCATGTGTACAAGGTTTGAAAAGTTTGCTAATAAATCAAAGTAAATCTTAAAAATAATTTGAATTAATTATAAAGAAAATATAGATATAGAGCAAATGGTATTAGATGAAATTGTTTAAACTTTTCAGGACATTATACAGTTTCTTTTTGATACTTTTTGCATAAAAAAAAAATTGTCGCGATTTACTAAATTCACAATATTTAACCACACTGGCCAGAGTACCTCTGTCACATGTCCCACGTCCCACATTAAGAAAACGGATGCTTTTGTTTTGTCTCCCTTTGAGAAAAATTATATCTGTGTAAAAGAGACATTATTTTAAGCATATGTGAAAATTATGGACATTTCTATTCTGTATATTTACTTGCAGTCAAAAATTACAGCCAAAATTTAAAATGCTTCAAAAAATAATCGCCTCCTAAAAGCGATCATCAAACAATTTGTTTTAACATCGTTTTGCAAGCTCTACATCGTTCCAATTTTAATGCACTTACAGCCGAAGCGACATACATTTTTTGCTAAAATCCTCGGATTAGTTTGACTAGTTATGAACTGGTTATGAACTTCTTGTTTTATTGACTATACGAACAATGAAACTGAATATACGCATACAAAACAAATCCGCCAACAAAGCTATTAGACAATTATTTGCGCTTTCACCAAAATATACTCGTTCCTTCACCAAAATTACAGTTATGTGATTTCAGAGCGTAACAACGATCAAACCCTCACTTTTTTAGCCATTTTGTTCTTTATTATAAGCTACTGTTTTACTTATCTATATGTTTTTTCAATTACTTACAGCCGGTTGTAACAACGTTCATTAAAATTAATAGACCCGATCGTTAGGAAATTAGAAGTGACCCAGAACATTTTTTTAAAAATAATGTTTAAGTTACAGAACTCACAACTTATCTTTAAGGAGGGAACGCATTAAACATTAGGCAATCACGGTTCCATCGAATCGCGGGCTATGCTACTCTTGACCGCGTGCAGTAAAGATCATTCCCATATTAAAAAAAAAAAACAAAAAAAAAACAATAAAAAAACAATAAAAAAAAAAACAATAAAAAACAATAAAAAACAATAAAAAAACAATAAAAAAACAATAAAAAACAATAAAAAAACAATAAAAAACAATAAAAAAACAATAAAAAAACAATAAAAAAAACAATAAAAAACAATAAAAAAACAATAAAAAACAATAAAAAACAATAAAAAAAACAATAAACAATAAAAAACAATAAACAATAAAAAACTATAAAAACAATAAACAATAAAAAACAATAAAAAACAATAAAAAACAATAAAAAACAATAAAAAAACAATAAAAAACAATAAAAAAACAATAAAAAACAATAAAAAACAATAAAAAACAATAAAAAACAATAAAAAACAATAAAAAACAATAAAAAACAATAAAAAACAATAAAAAACAATAAAAAACAATAAAAAACAATAAAAAACAATAAAAAACAATAAAAAAACAATAAAAAACAATAAAAAACAATAAAAAACAATAAAAAACAATAAAAAACAATAAAAAACAATAAAAAACAATAAAAAACAATAAAAAACAATAAAAAACAATAAAAAACAATAAAAAACAATAAAAAAACAATAAAAAACAATAAAAAACAATAAAAAAAACAATAAAAAAACAATAAAAAACAATAAAAAAAAACAATAAAAAAAAATAAAAAACAATAAAAAACCATAAAAAAAACAATAAAAAACAATAAAAAACAATAAAAAAAACAATAAAAAACAATAAAAAACAATAAAAAACAATAAAAAACAATAAAAAACAATAAAAAACAATAAAAAAAGCAATAAAAAACAATAAAAAAACAATAAAAAACAATAGAAAAACAATAAAAAAACAATAAAAAACAATAAAAAAACAATAAAAGACAATAAAAAACAATAAAAAAAACAATAAAAAACAATAAAAAACAATAAAAAACAATAAAAAACAATAAAAAACAATAAAAAACAATAAAAAACAATAAAAAACAATAAAAAACAATAAAAAACAATAAAAAACAATAAAAAACAATAAAAAACAATAAAAAACAATAAAAAACAATAAAAAACAATAAAAAACAATAAAAAACAATAAAAAACAATAAAAAACAATAAAAAACAATAAAAAACAATAAAAAACAATAAAAAACAATAAAAAACAATAAGAAAAAACAATAAGAAAAAACAATAAGAAAAAACAATAAGAAAAAACAATAAGAAAAAACAATAAAAAAAACAATAAAAAACAATAAAAAACAATAAAAAACAATAAAAAACAATAAAAAACAATAAAAAACAATAAAAAAACAATAAAAAAACAATAAAAAACAATAAAAAACAATAAAAAACAATAAAAAAACAATAAAAAACAATAAAAAACAATAAAAAACATTAAAAAACAATAAAAAACAATAAAAAACAATTAAAAAACAATAAAAAAACAATAAAAAAACAATAAAAAACAATAAAAAACAATAAGAAACAATAAAAAACAATAAAAAAAACAATAAAAAACAATAAAAAAACAATAAAAAACAATAAAAAAACAATAAAAAAACAATAAAAAACAATAAAAAACACTAAAAAACAATAAAAAACAATAAAAACAATAAAAAAGTAATAAAAAAGTAATAAAAAACAATAAAAAACAATAAAAAAACAATAAAAAAAACAATAAAAAAAACAATAAAAAACAATAAAAAACAATAAAAAACAATAAAAAACAATAAAAAACAATAAAAAACAATAAAAAACAATAAAAAACAATAAAAAACAATAAAAAACAATAAAAAACAATAAAAAACAATAAAAAACAATAAAAAACAATAAAAAACAATAAAAAACAATAAAAAACAATAAAAAAACAATAAAAAACAATAAAAAACAATAAAAAACAATAAAAAACAATAAAAAACAATAAAAAACAATAAAAAACAATAAAAAACAATAAAAAAACAATAAAAAACAATAAAAAAACAATAAAAAACAATAAAAAACAATAAAAAAACAATAAAAAACAATAAAAAAACAATAAAAAAAACAATATAAAAAACAATAAAAAACCAATAAGAAATAAATGAATTAAAAACAAAAAATAAGAAAACAAAAAGATTACAAAATAATTTCAAAAACTGCTAACTATTTGCTCCTCCAATATATTGTAACTGCTTCAAATAAATATCTAAATTGTATAAAAAAAAACACAAAACACAAAATAAAACAAAAAACAACAATAAAAAAGAAAAAATAATAAAAATACAAAAGAAACGAAAAATAAATAAAACAACATTTTTTTACTATGTAAAATTGCAAAATAATGATATATACTCTGTTATTTATGGGTTTGAAAATAATTTTTATTATTATTATTATTATTAATATTATTAAACATAATTATTTACTATGAATAAGGAATAGAAATATCCTGGCGTATTGTATTGTTAAGTTAAAAATTCTGCCATCAAGCTGAAGTACCTACATTCAGTGTCAGCGATATTCAAATCTGTTTATAAAATTTTCCATTAGGAGTTGAAGTTCTTCATTACATTTAAACATAAATAAAGATACGTAAATAAAGACATAATAGTATATTGTCGTGGCAGAG
This sequence comes from Psylliodes chrysocephalus, assembly GCA_927349885.1. NCBI lineage: Eukaryota > Metazoa > Arthropoda > Insecta > Coleoptera > Chrysomelidae > Psylliodes > Psylliodes chrysocephalus. The sequence goes on along the minus strand of OV651826.1, from coordinate 8,841,157 downwards.
GCAATTACAAAATGTATAGCTCATTAGGCGAATCTTTTATCTCAATTTGGGGGTTTTTATATTCGCTGGTAAGCGATAAGTGGTAAGCGATAAGCGAAAAAATGTCCATCTGCTCAATGCCGAAAACCCCGAAGGAGCAACCGAACCGACGAAATCTCTTCTTTTTACGGTCAAAAATCTTTTCTTAGATCTCTGATGAAATTAAATGCCGAGTTTTAATGTTCATTGGGTGGAAAAAAGTTCATATCGTGTCTCCTTCGCCGTGTGGCGCTACAGTCGACAGTACGCCAAAAAGGGAATTTAATTAAGTAAAATTACAGTGCTTGTACTTTAATTATGTTAGTATCAGAGTTTTTACGGCCCTAGAGGGCCCTCCGAACGTTTACACCATCGCATCGGCACGAGGGTGGGTCGCATCACGCGCCACCGATCAAAAGGTGTCGTATCGTCTGAAAATCTGCCCAGCGCTCGGAATCACAGTCACCGCGTCGAGACTCCCGACTTTTTAGACAGAGGTGTCACTAAACTTCTTTAGAATTACAAAAAAAATTAGCTATGACCGAAAAGTATACTTAATTACACTGCACTGTACTCAGATAAGAATGTATTAATACCTAAGAAAAATAAGTTTTGTTAATTAAATTAAAAGGTGCGTAGAGTGAGCTACAAGTCATATATGTTATACTTAATAAAAGTCACATGACCTAATATGGGGTAATTTGAGAAAAATTAAAGAAAATGTACCAGTAAAAAACATGAGGAAGCCATATAGAATATACAAAGTAATATTCTACAAGAAAAGAACAGTTGCCAAAAGGACTAGAGAACATTTTGCGTCATTACTCGAAGAGGGCTAAAAAATTTGCCAAAAAAATACCATAGTGGTAATGAGTTGTCATCTCAAACGTTTTTATTTGTCGATAGGCAGAAAGAGGTATAAAATCACCCAAAGTCGTACAGTGGTAGTCGAAATTTTCATTATTGCATGTTGATACTAAATATATGAATAACGTTAAAAATTTTAGGCAGAAGAGGATGTAAAAGCACCCCAAACATATATTTTTTACATTATTTTTTATTATTTGCTCCTGTCTGACAAATAAATGTTATTCTACAGACCATTGTGACCGTGTAATTTAATTATCAGACGAAAATTCGAAGCAGCACACCCTGTAAATACGTTGCAAACTTTCCTCTCGGTCGGCCGCCAGTGACCTCAAGCGCGCCATTTATTACAAAAACAGATTGCGATTTCTATGGCACTGATTTTGTGTTTTTTACATTTTGGAAGTAATTTAAAAAAATTATAAAAAATATTAATATCACGCTTCTCTTTAAGGATACACTCCATTATCCGATTAAACAATTAAACAATTAATTCGCGATATCTTTTTAACTATTTGATTTTGAAAAAAAAAATGCATATGAGCATTTACGTTAGTAATTTAATTTTCTATAAAAGATATTCAATGACTTCTTTAGTTATCTCACTCGATTTTCAAGATAAAAGCTTAAGTATAAAAACTATTAAATTTTTTCGGACATAAATTATTTTGTAAAATATCGATCTTACTAGGTCCATACTTTATTTTATAAAATAATTTATATGGAATTGATTTATAATTTAATTTATAATGTAACGTCAGATTTTTTCAGTTGAAACCACCATTACAGCTTTTTCTCAGAAAAGACCACGTGTAGCTTCGTTTTTCTCCAACACGAAGACGAAACCTTGATCGTGCAGAATCGCCGTACATAAAACCTTTCAGCCAATTATCACTCTCGGACAAACACGATTCACGAATGGCACCTCTGCGCCACCAATAAGCTTTTATGACTTCGAAAATAAAACTAACTGTATTATACTGGTATCCCTATATTACCCAATAGAAATCCTAAACAACAAAACGTCAAAATATACTCAAGGAACAGTGAACGACTTTACCATCTCGGTAAAAATTCTCTTGTAGTACTTATATATAATCTGACAGCTGTCCAGCAGTCACTCACAACTATAAATATAACCCCACTTATTCGACATTCGGTATCCAACGAATATAATCTAAAACTAATTCAACCAACGAGTATAAATTGTTGTCTAGTTCTGTGAGAATTATTAAAAATATCCACTACAATTAAATAATGTCTCAGTTAACGAAATGTTCTGTTTGTAAAGTTCATAGTTAACATTTATCACAATGACTGTTGTCTCTAGTGCTTGTGAAAATTACCACAACAAGGAAGGATATTAAAGGTATATTTTAGCATAAATATTACAATTTGCACAAAAAAGTATTCATGAGTTTACCTATGCCTATTTGTGTTGAACATATTTTAATTCTTGTAAAAATATATTAAGTATAAAATCCCTATAATTTCAAACTCTGAGAACGGGATAATATAAATGTGTGTAGTGTGAATGTGTACAGTGATACAGGGTGGAAACTGAATGCATAAAAACTTTTGACTAGTCAGATAAGTTTTATTTTAAGCAAATATAGGCAAAGAAATACTTTATGGACGAAGAAAACCTATACTAGAGTAAACCGTTGCAATCACTACTACCTATTAATAAAAATTACAATTTAAATTTACCGCCATTTGTCAATTGTCATTTTAGTTCCTGCTCCATACACAAGGTGGTGGCTAATTTCGTTTAAAAGTCTAACTTTGGCGTGGAGTTTCTAGATGATAGGTGATTTGTGCTTCCAACAATCCATTTAAAAATAATTATGCTCTGGTCAATCTTAAGAAATCATTATAATTTTAAAATTGTCTTTGTGTTTATTTTTTAAACAAAAAACCATAAAAAATCCGAATTCTGATCAGGAATTATTTGGTAATTACTTTTTATTTGAAAACATTCATCCTATGTACAGCCTATTTCATTTCAATTTTTTTTTTTAGAAAGTTGATTAAACATTATTTCAAGTACCTATTTATAATACTTTTTTTATGAGCTAGGGTCTGTTTGGTTTTTTTACTGGTATATATATATTGTTCACAAACTTCAGAATGGAGAAGTATACTAAATAGCCATCAACTGAACTCATAACTACACAATTAAGGATATGAAATCCACCAATCAAAGTTGACAGTAAATAACCCTGACCCATATTAGATCTTTTTATACCCCATACCCAACATAACATAACCCTGGCCCAGAGTTCAAACCACACAAAAAGCTATATTATATCAAGTATATATTCTTATTTTATTTTATAAATCATTATAATTAATTGAATAAAAAGAATTGGTATTTTCTCTTCAGTGGGTTGTAGACAAAATTTTCTGTGTGGGTTGTCCGTATCGCAATCAAACGATTTGTCCTCGTATGGACATCATATCCACTCTTGTTGCACAAACTACTATTAAGAATGGGACACAGACAATTGAAGATTATCTGATTGAAAATAAGACGATTAAACGAAACATGCTTTGATAAAATATTACTCATTTCCGAAACACAGAGTGTTAAAGTTGAAAATCATAAATTATTAATGGCTATAGTTTTTTTTATTTTTCAATATAATTTTACTAAATTCTGCAAACTTTTTTGGTGTCATAAATTAGCAAAAAAAATTAATTAAATAAACTTTGTCAGTGACGTATACACCATGAATAAGTAACACCTTCATTCCCTCCAAATTTTAAAACGTCACTGTCCAAAAAGCTATGTGGACTATAATTTTTTGTTTTTTTTAAATAAATCATGTAACTTATATTGTTGGGAACTCATAAAATGGTTGGTTTTCGAAATCACAATCAAAGGTGAATATATTCTTCATTTGAATTTATTTTTTAATTTTGTAATTTTTGATTTTTTTATACATTTCGAACAAGAGTACATGATTTATTTAAAAAAACATCAAAAACATTTAAAATTATAGTTCAAATAACTTTTTGGACAGTAGCGTAACATTAAGAAGGGATGAAGGTGTTACTTACTCATGCCGTACGTCAGTGGCAAAGTTTTTTGCTGATAGGTGTATCTTATGACAGTAAAATTATACTGAGTAATTTAAAAATTATAGTCGTTAATAATTTATTAATTTTCAAACTTTAATTATTTCGGAAACCAGTAACATTTTACCCAAGCATGTTTCGTTCAATCGTCTTATTTTTAAACAGAGATTCTTTATTTTTTCTGTGTCCCATTCTTAATGAGAATCTGCATATCCTATTCTTTAGAAAATGTGTCAACATATAAAATATGGAGTGATCCACAAAAAATGTTTTTAAAGTAGGAAATGAAAAAATTCACGCATGTCAAAGCGTTCAATTGTTTTCTTTTTAAGTGTCAGTTTGGATTTAATTCAGAGCCGTGCGTTGTTTTCACGGGCATGACTCGTATATCTGTCTTTGTCGGTCATTGCCTACTTTAGAAATATTTTTGTAAATCACTCTTTAGTTTTATACTATCATAAAGTAACTGACAGTCCTCGAGAATTATCAAACTTTGGTTGAGTTTGACAATTTGATAATCGATAAAGCGATATATTTAAAACATTTGTCATTGAATTTATAAGTATGTTTTTCCTGAATCAAACAACAAATAATTATAATGGTCAAACATTTTTAAAACTCCAAAGAATTAAAACAATCCACATGTTCCGGCGCAGGATTCGAAACCTACTCAATTTGAACAACCTCTCGACCAATTATAATATGTCTTTATTTTATAACAAACTGAGCGAGTTTTTCTCTCGATATACATGCACATTTTGCAACCCTCTAAGCATGATAGAAAATGTAGAGTTTCATTTTGTAATTTAGACCACAGTTTAGTGCCTTCTATTTACGGGCCGGTTATTTCTTTTTATTCCTCGAGTTGGAGTAATAATTGCTTCTTGAAGTTCCCCCATCGCAACACCCCTGGTAAGAAGACGACATTGGCACTCGGTATTCGGCACTCGGCGGCAGTTACAATTAAAAAGATAACTCGGGTGCAACAATTTTAAATCCCGATAAATCACTTGCGATAAGAAATGGGAAAGAACACAAAAGAACAGTGCCGGTTTCGCTTTGGTCGTTACAGCTGGTAAACAGGGGGAGATTAACTTTGGTTAACAACTGTTAAAGTATTTTTTATTATAAAATTTAATAAAAATTGATCTATTTAAACTAAGTGACAAAAAATGAAACAAAAATAAAAAAGTTTGTTTCAGTGGCGTAACAAAATAGGGGGTAAAACTTGGCACTAACCTTGATAGCGCGCCACTGGTTAAATTTTTCAGAAGTTAGTTCATGTCAAGATTGTCAAAATATTACTTTCTTAAAGAGCATATTGGACATACTGGACATATTGAAAAAAATATTTAAAGGTGTTTTCGATTTATGGAAAATTTTGCATTTTAACACCCTGTAATTAGGGTCCGTGTTCCAATATTAAAATTAATCAATTAACGAGAGCTTCCTGGGATAGAGCGTTGTCGATCGAATATACTAAGACCCTGAATATATTTGCCGTAGTTACATTTTGTCTTAAAACAAATCAACTAATACTGTAAAATATTAAAAATCCAGCTATTTATAGTATTAGATTATCTAATAATTTAAATTTAATCCTCTATTTCCCCTAATTTTATTGATTTTTATTATTTACAGCTTTAAAGTGTTAATCACATTTAAAGTGTTAATTTTATCTCTTATCTGGTGGCGGACTTTACTGGTAAATTTATTTTAATCCCTAAAATAACAGATTTTACCTGAGTTTTGGACTCACAGCGGACCTCACATACAACCATTAAAATGACTAGTGTACATTATAGCTTTTTTAATATTTCTAAATAAAAAAGTACCTACCTTTTTTAAAGTCCGATAAATACATATACGAGATAATTTGATTTTTATTATTCGATGTAACCTAATTTTTCATAGAATTTATTATATATTTTTTTTAAATTTAGCATAATGCCGATAAATTGTTGTAACAATCGTCTTTTTAGGGTTCCATACCCGAAGGGTAACCAGCCGGACCCTATTACTAAGCCTCCGCTGTCCGTCCGTCTGTCAGCGGGCTGCATCTTATGATCCGTAATAGGTAGACAGTTAAAATTTTCACAGAATGTGTATTTCTATCACAGAAATGCACATATAAAAAATTTAAAATTAAAGGGTGCTCCCCTACTAGAAACTTGTTTTTTTTTTGTTTTTTTGCTTGATCTTAATAAAGTATTTAAAAAGTACATACATAGTATTGAATCTTGTACGATGGTGCGGAACCCTTTATGCGCGAGTCCGACTAGCACTTGGCCGGTTTTTTAAGAATGTATCTTAGTGCGTTTAAAAATATTTTATTTTCAACTGGACAATTAAATAAATCTACCAACAAAACAAACAATGATCAGTACCCAATAAAAAAATTTCAAGAAATTGTTTAAAATATGAATCATTTTGTTCAATATACAGGGTATTTCAGAATAAAGTACCGTCAGCAGAGGGACTTAAATTTAAATTTTAACTAATTATTAAGAAAGGCTAAATATAATTTTCCTGTAAACGCGCCAGTTTCATTCTACAGGGTGATAAAGTGAATTTCATAAATACATAATTTTCTTAACTTAAAAATATGTACTTGTTAGTTAATCGCCATTATAAGTTAATACTCTGTATTTCAATCAATTACGATAACCCATTGGAGTAGAATCAAGGGCTAAGAAAACAATTTTAACTCAACTGTATATTTTATAAAAGTTAAGATTTATAAATATTCCTCACGTAATTTGTCACAAAAAAGGGATCTTGCTTCATCTCTGTATTACATTCTATTTCTCAGATTTTTCAGTGTTAGTCCTACACAAACATGAATAAATCTATGTACAATTTTATCAAGGGCCGATTTCATAATGAATATTAAATGGTACCATGGACTTAATAGACCTTTTAATGTTTATTATAAAATCGGCCCTTAATAAAAATTTGCATGTTTGGAATTTCATAATATACATAGTTCATAGCTTTCATGTGAGTAGAACTAAAACTGAAAAAACTCGGAAATGTTTTTTGTGACAAATTGCGTGAGTAAAAATTACTAATTTTAACTTTAATGAAATATAGGGGGTTTAAAAAGTTTTGATCAAAACTGTTTTCTCAGCCCTTGATTCTACACCAATGGGTTAAATAAAGTGAATTACAAGTACATATTTTTAAGTTAAAGTCTTTATCATAAGGGAATAAATAGAAAATTATGTATTTTTGAAATTCACTTTCACCCTGTAAAATAAAAACTGGGACGTTTACAGCAAAGTTATATTTAGCTTTTCTTATTAATAAGTTAAGATCTACAAGTCTATCAGTTTACGCTACTTCATTCTGAAACACCCTGTATAATTCACACCAACGCATAATTGAAAACGTATAACATCGTTTACTAAAAACTGCAACGTCCTTTTGAAAAATCAATATGGTTTTCAACAAAACATGTCAACGTACGATGCCATAGCCGACTTGGTTGGAAAAATAAATAAAATAATAAAAAATCATATTCATAGATTTAGCCAAGGCGTTCAATACAGTAAATCACAAAAATTATTATCTGTTCGTCAAAATGTAGGTATCTGGGAAGTTTCTTTCATATTGTTACAAAGCTATCTCACTGATAGAACACACTGTGTGTATTGCAGGATATGTAATTAAATACGAAGTTCCCCAAGGAACGGTGTTAGATCCTATTTTTTTTAATATTTACTTAATTGATTTTTTTTTTTTTAATTACGGTATGTTTTACGGACGATGCAGCCATTTTCTATGAAGAAATAACTGGCAGGTATTAAAAAATAGTATAGAATCACTTTACAACTATTGCTAATTTTTTGAGAGCAGATTACTAACAATTAATATAAAAAACCCTTCTGTCACTTTTACATCATAATATAGCAATTGCCTCCTTTTAAAAAAATTAATATCAAAATTGAAAATAAGACTATTATAAAATCTACAATTAATATAAAATATCTGCTAATATATGTCGGTTCCTAATTATACAATAAAATTATTCTAATAAAAAGTTTATTTATATAATAAACTTGATGTTGTCAACCTCCACGCTATCTCGGAACCCTAGGAAGATGGACAGGGCAACCTATACCCACCTTCTCCAAGAGGCTCTGAGAGAGATGGAGGTCGAAACACCAAACAATAACAATGCTTTGGAAAAGTACTCGAACACTATCCAAAGCACAATAAACAATGCCTATAAGAAATCCTGTCCCCTGAGGGAGCCAACAATCCTAATCAATCCTAAGTAGACTGAAATGGTCCTTTTTACAAGGAAAAGGATGAAAATGGAATTAAAATCTCTAAAACTCCTAAACACAAAACTAAACTTTGCAACAGAGATGAAGTACTTAGGTCTTACCTTTGACAGCAAGTTATAATGGAACTCGTATTTAGAAAACCTAGTCAAAAAGCATACATTGCTTATGAACAATGCCGCCGAACTGTGGGGCGCACCTGGGTCTCCCCCAGAGTCGTCGCATGGACTTACACGACTATCATAAGACCTATGCTAACATACCGTGCAGTTGTATGAGTACCAAAAACCCAAAAATTAACAGCTATCCGTAAACTAGAACAAATTCAAAGAACAGCATGCCTCAACATAACAGGAGCCATGAAAACAACACCGACCAGAGCCATGGAACATGGAAGTCATTCTTAGTCTTACTCCCCTTGATATTTACATCAAGGAGGTTGCTCTGACGACAATGACATGCCTCCGCACGATTGGAATAGAACTTGTTTCAAGCGAACATGGACTACATCTCACCGATAATATATCTTCCATAAGTCATATAAAGGTATAACAGAACAAATAGAAGAGCCGGAAGTGGCAGGTACGATTAATATCTACACCGACGGTTCTAAAACAAAACAAGGCTCAGGATGTGGAATAGACTCCAGGTCCTTCAACCTAAACATTTAATGGGCTGTGAGCCATAATGCCAGTGTAGTTCAAACAAAGCTCACGGGGATTCTTATAGCAGTAAAAGAAAGCACTAGAAACAATATCACTGGAAGGAACATGCTCATCTATACAGGTAGCCGACAAGCACTACTCACCCTGAACAGACTACCAATTTATTCAGGGTTAGTACTAGAATGTTACAAAGTTTTGGCTGAAGTATCTATCAATAACGTGGTCACCTTAAGATGGATCAAAGGTCACTCCACATCGAAAGGTAACCGTCTTGCTGATTCACTGGCCAAGAAAGCAGCCAATCAATTACTTTTTCGACATGACCCTTTCATTGGCCTGACAAAATCGGTAGTGACAGACCTAATTAAAGAACATTCCATCGTGGAATTCAAGGAAAGATGGGATGAAACAAGAAACTGCAGAATTTCCAGGGAGCTTTTAAGTTATCCTGACAACACTGCAGCAAACAAATACTTGACTATGACTAGACAGAATCTGCGTCTAGTCACAGGCTTCTAACTGGTCATTGCCAAGTACGGAAGCATCTCCATATCATGGGGCTGTCAGAATCCGCACTCTGCAGAGGGTGCTAACAAGAAGATGAGACCATCGAGCATATCCTCTACGATTGCTCGAGACTCTCATTTATTAGAAGATTTGTGTTCGGCGAATATCGGCTAACAACGGCGAATATCGGCTAACACCGGCCGATATAAGAGAAGCACCTCTTGGCGACGAATCTGCAACGTTTTATTTCCACAAATAACAAATAATAATTTGTTAAAAAAATAGTTGATAATGTTAAGATTAATATTAGTACACCTAAGTATTATTTTGAGTATTATTTTTATATCATTTGTAATAACTTTAAACCCTTGAATTCGGTTCTGCATTTTATTTTTAGACCCTTTTCATCGAACTAAACACCTGCTAACTGTTCTCTCCTTATTTCGCGACCTGTGACTATTGCCCTGAAATATGGTAATTACCCCATCCTCTATTACTTTTACATCTTCTTTGTGCCTTCTTAGCCGCTCACTTTACGGAAGTAGCCATCTTGAATGCCTTTATTATGTCTGTTATCTCGCTTGTTTTTTATCTTAACGCCATATTTTGCTACCTCTATGGATGTAAGAACGCACGTTTCGTTTACTGTGTTGGAAATATTTTTTTATAGAAATTCAACAAAGGAATAACATTTGTTGATGGTTATCTTCGGAATTCAGTAAAACAATTATGTATTTTAGGAAATTCCATAGATACGTATTTTGCTGATAATATTGATGTTTATCCTTAAAAATGTAATGCGATTTTAAAAATCGTTTTTAAAAAAATATTTTTTTATTCAAACAGAAGTACAATTTTAATGACTATTTTATGAAATCTAACATCAGACTGAATGTAAAAATAAACTATTTTAAACACATGTTTGTTGATAACCAGAAACTTGGGCTGCCAAGATATAATTCCTCCCTTTCCAGGAAGATCCATACAGGGTGTGAATCGTTATTCGTCTTCTTCGATAACGCATTGAAAGTTGCTTGTTGAGTGGTAGGTATTGTCAATTTTTTATTTCTGGACTTCGATTGCCTAATTTTGAAAAACAAGATGATAAAGGCAACGGTACCCATTGCACACAGTGGCGTATACCACATATAGGTTTGAAGGGTTTTGAAAACTTATTTGGCGGATTCGATTTTGTTCCTTCTTCAATAGGTGGCTCTTGTCGAGGAGTATTTCATTGATATCGATTTTTCTGAAATGATTTTTGACTGACCTAATTTATCCCAATTTTTTGTAGAAGTCTGTGAATAATGTCGATGTTATTTGAGTATCTGTTCTTCGGGGTTTGGAAACTGCAAACCTTCGTTACTTCCATAAAATAGGTACCTTTTAAAACTGCGAGATCTGACTTTGCACAGCTGATTTGGATCTTCGTTTCTCGAGAAAAGACTGCAGTATAGTGGTAGAATAATTGATTCGTTATCTGATTTGCATTGGAGTTCAATTGTATTATTTGGTGGATACAATCATCTGCATTAGCTTTGGCAATAGATTCCATGTTTGTGCAAAAATAGAGTTTAAATTGTTGTATTCTTCGTCCTCAAACTCATAGTTATTTCCTTGTATTGCCAGAAAAGATTTGGAAGGAATAAGGATAGTTATTTTGGGTAGATATTGAATAGAGGTGAAAGTAAGAATACATTTCCGGATAAGTTGTAGGAAAGTGAATCATAAATACTGTACGATTGTTAGAATAATAAGGGTCTACTGTAATAACTTCATAATATTTATAAAAAAATTGTGGATCGGCACCGAACAATGAGTTACTTTTGAATATGACTTTAATAACAAATTTATGATAAATTATAAATCTTTTATTTTCAGAATAGTGAACTGTTTTTAATCTCGCAAATATAATTGAATTTTCTAAATTATTTAAGATATCATTTAAAATTTTGAGAACTACATGTACCTGGTATAAAGCGTTTATTGCTAAAAAATATTCGGAAAAGTCTTTAACGAATAATTCTAGTTCGTTATTAATATTAATAATTTGTATTTTGTTTTGCTTTATTATTATAATCATCGATTATTTTAGTTGTCAAGAATATCTGTTTATTCAGCGTATTTTCTATATCTTTTTGATTTGAATTTAGTAAAACAATAGGGTCGTGATATCTTTTGCCGTCTTCGGCGTCTAGGTTTCCCGAAATACTTTTAAATATAGTATCTAGACCGTTTAAGATTCCTCTTTTATTAGAATGAAGGTAATTTAATTTTTCTTTGCATTGTTTTATTTCAAAGGAGATTGAATTTATGTTATTTTTAAGTTCGGATGTGAGTACATTTTTATTTCCAATTGTTAAAATTATATTTTCGAAATCATTATTTATTTTATAACAAGTTTGGTTTCGATACGGTCTAAATCAAAATAATGGATAAAAGAATGGTATATGTATGGACTGTAATTTAGCATATCCTAATGTATAGAGTAATATTCTAAGGTTCGATTCCAGACTTGCGATTCTAATTTCTTGTGCTGCGATAATTGTCGCCATGGCGAAGAGAATGCTGTTATAGTACATTTTTTGATTAGATATTCTTTTAAATTTATTTTTATAGGGTGTAGAAAAAACTTTCTTAACGGACCTCGGATCTTTTGTATTTTTATTTTATAAATTTTTACTTTGGAACGCTCATTCTTTTTAAGAGGACGACAACCGAATCGTGGACCAACTTTGTTGCGTGCTCCAGATTTGTGGTACGCGAGGGAGCCAGGATCGTACGTTAAAGGGTTGTAATTTTCATTAGTTTTTCTAATTTTTTACTTTTTTGTTTAGTTATAAGTTCATTCTGTTTTTTTGTAAATTCCGATAGTCATTTCTTTGTGATCTGTTTTAATTAGATCATCAATTTCAAGTTTGTCGCAATTGTCAATAATGGGTTTATAGCTTTCAAAATTATTCTCAACTGAAATACTTTTAATTGATTATAATACAATAAAATTGTTATAAATTTCAACGGTTTTCCAACCGTACATCGAAATTGTTAATGTACCGGATATCTATTCTTAAATCTCAGGGAGTAGACATTTTGAGGGAAAAATGAGACAAAAATACAAATTTTCTGCATTGCAGATAAAGAGGAAAAACTGGTTTTCTATTCCCTCGAATTCAAGAAGAGCTACCCTTGTATTATACAATTACGGAAAGTTTGCTCTGGCAGTATTATTTCTCCAGATTCAATAGATTTTTATCCGCGAAACAGAATTACCAGGAACTAGTTTGGGTTTTATTCCTATTGGCGTGAAATTAAATTAAATAATTTGGTAAAGAAATATTATTTGAAATTATTTGCACTTTTGGAAAATCAATTCGAGAGACGCTAAAATGGTGGTTCCCACCTTATCGAGACTGAGGCCCACAAGGCTAAACTCGTAGCGCAACGAAAACGAGAAATGATTTAACTTGGAACGAAAGACCGAAAACCGATAGTAGTATTAGGACGTTGAATTTTTTGGTTTGTGAAGCATTGGCATTAATTAGGTTAAACCATGTGATGATTTCCATAAGCCTTGATTTTTAAACCCATTCTATATCGCCTTTTGATTAGGGTTTAAAAACTTGTTTTAGCAATTTATCCAATAAAAATTGGCCCCTTTACCTCTTAAGCCTGCTCATGTAAAATATTTGGGCTCCTTACTTCGCCTGTTTATATAATATTAATAAAAGACAGAATGATGAGTAACTAGAATACAAGAAACCAATCTGACTTTCATGTAAGGCAAGCCATCACTAAAAGTTCCCAAAATACAATTTTTATTAAAGGTTTAAAAAATTTAATAGACTGTCTATAGAAATTTAAAAAAAAACAATAAATGTATTCAAAAGTAACCTCAAACAATACTTGATAAATAAACAGAACGGATATTCTTTCTTGTGATAATACTCTTTAAATCTGCTACTTAAAAAGTTAAGTATTTTCCTTATTTTATTGTTATTTTACCCCTCGTTTTACCCGCATTTATTATAAATTATTTCTATTTTGAGATCATGTACTTTATTTTAAAAAATTACTTGATGTTTTCATAATACTACTTACTATGTTTAAATTATTAATAGTTTTGCGACGATAGGTTATAGCAACTTATAGCCACAAAACTATTTTTGTGTTAAAGTAGATCCATAGAGAGCAATGTAATTTACAAAGGCCTTCTTTCAACATACAAATAAATGACAACTTTATAATTAAAATAAAAAACACAACAAAATACCTCGGTACCAAGGTAAGAGAATTCATTTTTAAATTTTATTTATTGAGGAAATTTATGACTAGAAGTTTACTAATTATTATTTACAATTCGCTGGTTGAATATGTAATCCAAAATCGTATAATAAAAATTTTCTACAAAAAAACCACCATTATATCCTACCTTTGTATAAGAACATTATATTATCTATATTGCTGTACCTTTATGGAAAGCCTGAATTGAGATATACCACAAATTATTTGCAATAAATATCAAAATAAGTATACATTTTTAAATAATTTGACATTTAAGAGCCATTCACACATCACAGTTGACATCTTGATACTTGACAGGCACAGCCAAGCATTATTCTGATTTTTGCCAAATGAAATGGCCGGTTAATTATTCTATGGGGTTGCGACAGAGAGCCAATAAATTTGATGAAGGTGTTTTTGTGGCTAGGGACGAAATAGTAGTACGCTTAAGTTAGCACCACCATAAAAAAGTCATTTTTAAGAAATTGTTTATATATTTTTCATAAATTGGCAGGCTTGGCTACTAATTTCAAATAAAAATAGCCTCCAAAATGGCTATGATTGCAAGTATGAAGGTCGCAAGCCGCCTTAGAAATTTCACCTTTACTATCAACAGCTGTTGTTTGACAGGTCGTTAGAGAATGTTTGCATTAAGAATTTTAGGAATATTGACTTGAAATAATTGAAATTCCTAAAATTGTAACATAAGAAATGCATATGCGGATTTTAAGAAAATTGATTATAAAGTAATTAGGATGAACCGAAAATTCTGAAAATCAATAGGGTTCTAAGTTAGAAGTAATTATTCAAGAAAATCAAAACCGCAAGTCAATCAGAACTTTCGTTATAGAGTTATCGTGCAGACATACATACATACAGACGACCAGACGATTTTTTTTTTTCGTCTGCACGAATGCAATACTGAGGCACCATAGGAAGGGCCTCAGTAATATGAATATTCAATGAATTTAATAAATCTATTCCTAATAGTCCATCAAATATACAATGGCATTTATATACAAAAAATGTTATATCCTGTTTTGTTTGGAATTCTGGGAATGCCGAATGGTTACTGAAAAATAATGGTTGGAGGAGCTAAAAGTTGTTGAAAAAATGCATGGTTTCTCAATTTTAATTTTTGAAAAGTATTTATCAACATCTGGAGATAAAAATGATCTGGTTGCCCCGGTGTCTAATCAAAGTTTTAATGGTGGGTTATTTATTGCAATATAAGGCAATAAATAAATGAAAAAATTCTATCATGATTTCGGATTTAGGAGGCTGTGTACCTAAAAAATTTCGTTGGGGATCAATAATATCGTAATCATAATTGTCTGTCACAAAATCGTTCGACTTATCTGGTAAATCGCAAATTTCAACATTATTTAATTCTCCACACATCTATGATTTTGAAGTAATTGATTTCTGGAACTTTCTGAAATTTGACGGGAGGCCGTACTAATTGGAATAGGCCTAGATGAATTATCCCAAACGTTTTTTTTCAAAGACTGCTGATTTGTGAAAAATCTTTGATTAGCTAATGATCTAGGATGAATGTTTACAGAACCAGTAGAAAATTAACCTCTATAATTACTATTATTTTTGTAATGGCTAGTGCTAGGTTGATTAAAATTAGTTTGTTGGTATTATTAAAATTTTAATTTCTATTAACAAATTGATTGTTATTGTTTAGGCGATAATTTTGACAATTGAGTTATTCTGTCTATGCTGGTGATCAGGACTTTTTACTGAAATATTTGAGAATTATTTGAATGCGCATTTTGTAAATATTTAATATTATCACCTTTTCTTATAAAATTGCTTCGAGCAGTGTTTTGGGGTTCTTGGTATATACTTAAAGAGCTTGTTCGTTATATGATTTTTGTTTAAATTTTCTTATATCTAAATTGTGTTCATACAAACCGAGGTAGTTTGAAATAGTATTTAATAATTTCCTGACTTTTTCATGAAAACCATATGGACTCTCGTTAGGAGCTTGCCTTAAGTTATTTAAATCCAAAGAAAAGCAATTTTGATTTCGAGTATCACTAAAATTCACAATCAACTCTTCCTTATGTTTTTTTAATTTTAGTGGCTCCACTAATTTTAATTACTTCACGATCATTTCCATGCAATTTACTTATAATCGTTCTAAATAGCATAACATTCTGATAGTTTCCAATTATTACGTTATCATAAAAATGGTTAACTAGGCTATCAATACTTTCTAAAAAAATTGCAACTCGTTTTCGTTGCCATAAAAATTAGGTATGGTCTCAGCGTGAACGTTTTGAAAATTAGGGGAGGGAGTCATTGTTTGATTTAAGATATATGAAACTTTATTAAAATTATTTGGATAATTATTATCGTTAATATTAATTGAGTTTAAACTTTCAGTTTTTAAATCTAGCTCTAAATCGGATTCGTGATTACTAAAGGATAGGGATTTAATGTTAGAGGAGTCTGGCATAAAAGAAAATTGAAACTCGTTTGCATCGAAAAAGTCCGGCTGTCGTCTTAACCAAGGAAGTCTCCAGTACGTGATGGAAAGTTCAAAATTAGTGCGAAACGTTGACAGTTCGTAATTGTCACTTAACTATTAAAATAGCGAAAGTTATCCACCTCACGTCGAATTCTTCGTGACAATCCTACTGACTGCGCCTAAAATCGTTTAAAAAAACAGAAGTACAATTTTAATCTAGCATTGGACTAAATGTAAAAATAAACTATTGTTAAACACATGTTAAACACATGTTAAACACTTGAGCTGTCGGCTAGTGGGATTCTAGAAACTTCTGGGCACCTCGGCAGTGTCTATAATAAAATTGCTTATAATAAATTGTAATTTGTAATATTAATTAATTATTTTATTATATAAAGTAAATCCCTTATTTTAGAAGCTTTAAAGGTCAAAAAATTCGATTGGACAAATAATTAAGTATTTGTATATTATACACCAAGGGATTGTTTAATCATTCATACGGTTCTCAATTTACCTGCCACATTTAGGACGTAGGTGTATTGCTGAAGTTTAATTAAAGTTTGGAAAACACTAATTTTTGTATCTACGAAACTAAACTAATTTTCATGCGAGCTAAGTACGTCCAATTTCAGTAACCATAACCCGAGGTTACTTAGGTTAGGTTACATAATGTCAATATTTTTACTGTCTCTCTTCTTTCTTCAGTGATGTTTTTAAACTCGCAAAGGATGTGCATAGCATAGCACTATACTCAGAACACATCCAGGACAAAATCTCATTGGATTAAAATGTTTCTATTTCAATCCAAAAATTTTACATTTCGCTAAAACATTAGACTGACTTCACTTTCGCTAATCGTAGCCTGCCAATAAATTGAAACCGACACCTATGTTGTGAAATCTGCAAATGGAAAATATCAGTTTCAGATATTGCCCGTAATTGGTGTTATTTCTAATGAACAAGAATCGAACAATAGTGATGACAAACGATAACAAGTTATTACATTCGGCAAAATGTGTAGGGGAGTTACGATGCAGTGTGACTGTGACTGCTGCAGTTCCTGACAGTTGACTTTGCAACCCCAGTTTAATCATTCACTTGTAACTATGCAAGTGTCTGCATAAAGAGGGTGATTCACTTTCAATCTCATATGAATTTTTAGATAAGCTTAAAACTACAAATTTTTATATTGACATTTTTTTTATCTAAAATAATATGTACGTATTTCATTACTAATATTATTTAAATATGCGTTTTTTTTATTAAAGGTTTGTTTAAAAGTTTAATATTTTTTGTTGACACGGGTTGGTATATTTTAAACAAACAGTTAACATTTTATAAGTACATACCTACAGATTAATTCTATTATCCAAATTTTTATTATGTAAGTAAACTCAAACAGCAATTATTCAGGATAGGTAGAATTTCCACCATAATACCTATACCCATTAATATAATTAAAGTTAGAATAATGGCAGAGGAACTTAAAAAATATTAATCGCCAAAATGCAATATATTCGTTTGCCCATTTTTAATTTTTCGAATTTGGGCGAAAACAATTCAAATAAAAAATCTGATGTGTCGAACACATGCCTTTTCTATCTAGTTATTACAGGCTTTTTTCGGTTATTTTGTACAACCTATTGCAGTACCTCTGTAACTTAATATATTCATTTTCGACATACATCTATCGCTAAACATTTTTCTATATACAGTCATTGCCAACGAAAATGCTGAAAAATTTAAATTTTATACTTTTCCTCCAATTTTTCCATTACTGTCCATTTTAGAGAAATCATGTAATAAAAAATATATAAAAATCAGAATTTTTTACATTTTTGAAAAATTTCTCGAATACGGACCATTTTAGAAAAATTTTGTATAGAACAAAAATTATAGAGAATAATATAAGAAGTAACTTTTATATAAACAATTTTCCAAACATAAATAATATATTCCATAAAATATAAAAACGACCCTGTATAAAGTACCCCCCAGATGTTTCGACTCTGCCCAAGATCTAATCAGTTCACCTCAGGTCGGAATAAAGCATAAATTTAAAATTTAAGGTTTTTTCTTTATCTGTTTTTGAGTTTTCTTCAAAATTCACACACACACACACACAACACACACACATACACACACAAACACACACAGACACACAGAGACACACACACACACACACACAGAGACACACACACACAAACAGACACACACACAGAGACACACACACAGAGACACACACACAGAGACACACACACACAAACAGACACACACACACACAAACAGATACACACACACAAACAGACACACACACACAAACAGACACACACACAGACACACACACAGACACACACACAGACACACACACAGACACACACACAGACACACACACAGACACACACACAGACACACACACAGACACACACAGACATACACAGACACACACACACACACACACACACACACACACACACACACACACACACACACACACACACACACACACACACACACACACACACACACACACACACACACACACTTACACACTCACACACACACAGGCACACAGGCACACAGACACACTCACAGACACACTCACAGACACACTCACAGACACACACACAGACCCCACACACATACACACACAGACACACACACATACACACATACACACATACACACACACACACACACACACACACACACACACACACACACACACACACACACACAGAGAGAGAGACACACATACACACAAACAGACACACACACAGACACACACAGACACACACACACACACACAGACACACACACACACAGACACACACACACACACACACACACACACACACACACACAGACACAGACACACACAGGCACACACACACAAACAGACACACACACACACACACACAGACACACAGACACACACACACACACACACACACAGACCCCAAAACGTAAAAATCTGTCGAAAACTCGAGGTCGAAAGAAATCATGATTCCTATACTTTCCTTATCCGTATACAGATAGGAAAGTAAAAAGGATCTGGTGACAATTTCACTATCAGAGCTTATTTGTTATAAACAAAATGGACAAACATCTGAATTATGCCAAAATCTAAGTCACTGAGTAATGTAATCTTGGAGGATTGCCTAATTTAAAAAAAATAAAATCCAAGTCCAACGAGGGGATGACAATTTCACTATCAGTGATTTAAAAACTAGGCAAATATAAAAATGATGAAATACTAATTACAAGTCATTAAGGGGTGCATTACGAGGATTGCCTATTAAAAAAAATCCTGGGGCCTAGAACTGCGATAATAATGCATTTATATTTGTAAAAAAATAGGCAAACATTAAAATCATGTCAAAATAATTGTATATTACAAACATTGGCAAACGAATTATTATTACCTAACGCAGTTATTCTACTGCATGTTTACGATTAATTTTTTTTTTTTCAAATATCTAATTGATGGGCAAACGTGGGAAAACGAAAATTATTTTTGATATATTTTAAAAACAGAAAGGACACAAAAAAGTTATTTCATGAACGATAATGGACAAATAGACAATTTTTGCACCATTTTTGCAATGTTGTGTTGCCAAGTTAGCGGACCTAAATTCATATACAGTGTGACCCATTAAATATGGAAGCATCCTTGTAGAACTCGTATCTGACAAAGCATACATTTAATTTTAACGGCAATGAATCATTCCATATACAAAAAATTATCTCAATTTTTCTTAACGATCTGTTGTTGTAGGCGTTCATTCAATGTTCGTTTTAAGCTTGTACTTTTTATCGCATACGAGTATAAAAATAATGCATGTAGATTTCTTCAAAGCGAGTGATAACATTGAGAACAGGGCATTCCATCTCAATTAAAATGTATGGAAGAATAAGTAACCCATAAATTGTGTGAAGGAAAAGGTGGCAAAGTTATTTCACCAGAAGCAATTTCCATGTTAGTTCGCGGCTTGACGAAATTTTCTCTATCTCTTTCCGCTACATCCGTCGCGGACGATTTTGTCTTTCTCTCGAAGATTGCCGAGGATCGCAGCAATTTGCTACAAGTGATCCGATAACCGAGGGCTCTGACATATGGCTACACATGCTGCTCTCCTCTTTACAACTTAAGATACGAGGACTAGTATAAACAAACATCGTTCTTTGCATATCTTATGTGCGTTTGCTCCGTAATAGGGGTTCTTACCACCGATCTGAGAGGGTTGTTACAACAGCTATTATGACATAATAGCATATTGAAGGGCTTATTACAAAGACAGAGACGTGCAGAAAAAGTTGAGATAGAACGTATCTACTGAAAATTTAACTATTTTGTTTTCTTTATATAAGGTAAATTCAGTCTAACATTGGGGTCATTTATTAAAATGATTTTTTACAGGGTGCTTTAAGATAAAACAGATATACTACGCTAGGCGATAGGAGACATCAAGATAAGAAGGAAATAATGGCATGGTCAAAATTTCTTAATGTCGAAGATATAGTTATTGATTTTCTATGATTCGGGGTTGGTTGTTATAAATAATAATATAATTTTTATTCACAAATATGCAATAATTACAAATATGTTTTTAGAGTTGGAAAAATATGTTTCACATTCATCGAGGTCACTCTTAACTTTAACTTTAAAGAAGATTACAACTTTTTTAAATTTTATAAAAAATACAATTAACAATATTACAATTAAAAAGTTACAGTTAAAAGGAAAATTACAAAATTACAAAAACCCAACTTTTCGGTTTACTAGGGAACCTCATGAAGCTTAGGCTTGTGTTGAGAAAAGGGACGTTGCCGAACCAATGCCCCCAAATTGAATTGTGTTTACAGTTAAAACACATATTAAAGTGAAAAAAGGGGTAAATGTGGTGAATACAAAAACCTCAATTGAGAACTTATTTGAAATATTAAATATTATTGAAAATACATACTGTCCATCAAGACTTCCAATAATATCAATCGTCATCGTGTGTCCAATCATTAAATGTTGGAGGGCCCCACCTTGCTAAATTCATCATTTTTATTTTATTACAAATTACTTTTGGTTTATTTGTTAAAAATTTAATTTTTTCACCAACTTTATTAAGCCATTTGTTTTTCAAACATTTTTCCTTTTTGGAATAGCTGAGGTGACAGAGCGATGTCAAGTGTCACCTGTTGACATTGATATGACGGATGTCAAAAAAGCGCGTTTTATTGCCGCTGTAAGTCAGGTACTCCAGGTATGATTCGAGTGAGAGCGGAGAGCAGTGGCGACTGGTACATAATTGCTGTAGAGCTGCAGAACTGCCAAAAAAATGCAATTATCTCATCTTCATTTGACAGAAATTATTTTAAAATATACGTAAAATAAATTTTATGGATAATTTCATTAATTTTGATTTAATTTTAATTATTAAATAGTATCCATAACGCGTGAACGCATCTTAGCCGGGTCGCTTCGGGAGCTCTGTGAACCGCTTGGGCCGCACGCGGCTCTTTAAAAAGTAAAGCCAAGACGCGTAGTGTTTGGGCTGTATGTTTGCTAGATCGGCGCGCATATATGATGTTATTCGATTTCGGTTTTGTAGATTATTAGTTGGTGTTATTCGCCAGTGCACGTTTCCATTGTACTTGGATGTAGTTTATAAGTTATTAAACGAAAAGAGATTTTTTAAGTACACGCATGAGTAAAATTTGCTGCTAAAAAGAACCGCAGACTAGTATTATTGTATAAAAAGTAGGTGAATAGAAGCTTTAAAATAATAATTGCTTTTTGGGGGGATGGGGGAGGCAGAATCTTGCAGAACACCCAATATCTTTGACCACATGCCACCACTGGCGGAGAGGGTTAGAACTATAATTTGGCGGTTTTAATAAATGCATTTATAACGAGTTGAAGTTAAAAAGATTAAAGAATTTAGGAAATATTGAATGTGATTTTTAATTTTTATTTATAGGAATAATGATATTGAAATATGTATATTTTATATATGCAGACATTATTTTTCTCTCAATCATTGACTAAGTCTGACTAGATTTTGTTATGCCGTCCTTGACTTTAGGAAAGATTCAAAAACGACACCGCGGAAGCATTGCTCGAGGTGAAGTTACTTAAACCTAGTGGTAATTAGAGAAGAAAAATTATTTAAAGGGTGATCAAAATTGAAATTTTAAAAAGATCTGCAAATGTTGCCTATGTAACTGGCATTACAATCGCTAAACTACAACCTGTACACCCCACTCTTGTCCAAGTTGATTTTTTAATATTTTCGACATTAAAAATTGAAATGCTGTTTGCTAAGTGATTTTCCCAGAAGATGAATTATATATGAAATTGATTTGTGTGACTGATGTTAGGATAAGCTAATTTTTATTTTTTTTTATATATTTAATTTTGTTGATTAAGATTTGAATTAGATCTGGATCATATACGTTGTGAAATTTGATTAAGTATGTTTAATTCTTGAAAATAATTATACCTATTTAAGGGAACACTGCACGTTATATCTGATTCAAATTACAGATGAGTTATTTTTTACCAAAATTTGGATTTAACCTTGACTGAGCGGTTAATAGCAATGTTGCCTGTTCAAATAAAAAAATGTCATTGAAGAACAGGTGTAACAAGTAAAAACCACACTTTTATAATCTGTAATTTCATTATTTTGATATTGTAAGAATATCATTGACCTTGTAACGTATAGAAATATACATTGTATATATATGTACCTAAGCTTTTACATATTTCTGTTAATATCTTATAAATAATTAGACTTGATAACACTGTCTCAAAATCGATAATAATTTAACATTATGGTTTTTTAATTGAACACTGTATTCGATTTAATTTACTGAAATTAAAATACTAGCTAAACGTTTAGTATACTTTTTAAAACTGGAGGCAATGGCTAAGCCTTAAAGGGAGAGTAGGAAAGACAGAGTCCATGAGGAAAGTGCCTCCACTTAAATAGTCGTAATTGATAATTATGAATTAATTGTTCAACCAAGGAACGTACACAGAATAAGTAAGCAAAAATGTTGACCATGAGTGTGCTTTAATTTTTCTGGAGGTGTGGCTGTTTGCTGTAGATCACTATCAATATACATTCTTTACAGAAAAATAGATACTAGTTTGTAAAAAGTGTTTCGATCTTTTAAATTATATTATTACTCGTTAAACATTGTAAACAAAAAAAAAAGAAAGAAAATGGAAAGTCATATCCTGTTAGAATGTTCGTGTACAACCACTCTTCATTTCGATAATCAAATAAACGAAAATGCATTAACGAATAGCGTTGTAGTGACTACTTGACATCTCGTCCGATGACGTTATTATGTGTCACTCTGTTTGACTATGTGCCAGATTATGTTTTAATGTTTCTAGAGCTTTAAAATATTTAATTATCATATGAGCAAGGATGTACCTATCTACATTTTAAAAATAAAATAAATAGAATTGCGTAATTCATCGAGGTAAGTTGAAACAAAATATGAAATACAATAATACCTAAGAAATAAAAAACATTTAAATTTGAATCAAATATAGATCTAGCCATAGTCTAGCAACAATATTATAGATCTGTAAAGGTTAAGGTAGCCAACCAGAACCTTCCATATTGTTTATTCTTTAAATAAAATAGGTGTAGACCTAAAAAATAAACGTATACCTACAATTGCAAAAATTGGGAGAAAAAAGAAGATATTAGCAAAAATTATTTTCATCACATCACATTTGATAGATTTTTATCCATTTGAGTAACGATGTATTCAGGGCCATCTTGCATTTGGGCACATAGAGTTTGAGCGCCCTTTTAGAATACAAAAAAACAAGAATGAAAACATCATTTTTTTTTTATTTTATTGATTATTGTAGTTAGCTATAATTTCGCCTGCTGTCAGAGTGACAGTTTTACGTCATTCGAAATAGGTAAAGTTTATCGGTTAACGTAGGTGATATTACTGATTCAATTATTGTTACTATGTATTTCAAAATGAACCTGAGATCCCGAAGTGATTTCTATTGTAAAATTTAAGTGCTTATGCCCCGTACCTCTATCATGGATGTGCCTACAACACTATAGGTACACGGAAATTTTTTTTTAACGAACTTATATTTACCGCAAATGAAAACTTTTGTACTACATCGAAAATTACTTGATTTTTATTTTTGTTTCTCTAGAATTTATAAAAATTAATTAAAGGAACTTTGATGTAAACTTTCAAATGACCAAAATTAATTTTGTTATTATTTTATAGACTTTTGTGTAACACCGGTTTTATGTACTCATAAGCGAGAAAATTTGAGTAATTTTCACAGACACTTTATCGTAACCCATTTTAACTAATACCTATCTCATTCGCAGATAAGTTAAATAAAAAATAAAAAAATGGATTCTTCAAAAAAATAATATTTCAACATTTAGTTAGAAACTATTCTTCATAAAGGCTTGTAGAACTTTTATCTGGCACATAGTAATCTCGTTGTCTCCCCTAAAGGGCGACATATCGCGACAGCTAATAGGCACTACTGAACTAAATTTCGGCCCTTTGGGCAACCCTACACAATTACCTTAACTAATTGCTCTCCTTTCAACGCGCCAACGACAACGGCACTGAATCAATCAGCCAAATCGTTTTCCGAATTAAACTTACGTAAACCGTTTATGAGACACTTCTGCGGGATACCATAGGTAGGGAACGGCTAATCAGTTAATGTAATGACATTTTTATTAAGGTTCATTACCTTATAGCGTTTTGAATCATACAGGGCGCAAGTTTTATGGCACATGTTTCCAAACGATTTAATCCAAAAATTACACTACACAATTCACAACTCAAAAACATTTGAAAATTAAATATTTTTTTAACTGCAATGTACATAACAGAGATTTTTTTAAATAATCGCTTCTAGTGGTAAATTAATTTATAAAATATTCCATTTCAATGTTCACAATAATATTCTACTCTTTATTATTATTTTATTAGCTAGTTTGCTATACAAATTTGATTAAAAAAAATAAATTAGTCTGATAAAATTAATTTTCCTGAGAGGTTGCTACTGTTTCTGGAGACATATTCATTGATTAAACAATATGTGACTTGGATTTTAATTTTTACAAGAAAATTTTATACATCATCAAACAGGTGAATGTCACATTTATTCTTGACATCAACAATGTGTCTTATAAAAATTAAAGATAACACAGGACCCAATATACTTCCCTATGCAACATCTTTAGTATAATACATTTCTTCTGATATTATTTACTTTTAACCTTTGTTTCTTGTTGCTTAGAGAATCTAGACACCACTCTACTGCTTCCATACAGCACAAAAACATTTCGGAAAAATTTCAAAAATTTTACCTTGAAATATTTGTAATGTATAAACATTACGAAACGTCCCAGAAATATTTCTGAAATGTGCCTAAAAATACAATATTACATATTAATATTTCGGAAATGTATTCTAGTTTTTTTTTTTCATAAATATTATAAAACGTTGTAGAAACGTTTCTAAAATATTATTAGACTAAAAATATACATATTTATTTAAAATACACAAAACAAACATTGATTCTTAAACAAATATGAATTCTTAAACATTATTTTATAAAATATAAAAGCGAATTGCTCCATTTTCACCAATTCCTTTAAATGCAATATTCTGAAACAAATTATAGGTACTTAAAAAAGGATTTGATACAAATTATTTGGTTAACAGTAGTTTTATTAATATTGTTTTAAATTAGCTATAATAAAACAAACAATATCCATGCCTAAACAAAACATGAAGCTCCGCTTTTCACTCAGAGCTGTAGATCTAATAAATAAAACTGTAGAGACAGCAAATGTAGGTTATTTTGGATAAAAATGAGACTAAAACTACCTGTAAATTTGATAAACGAATAACGTCACTCGTCTCAGTAAATGAGATAAAATAAATAAACCTAACCTAACTTAAAAGTATTATTTCTGTAGTAAACTCACCTCAATTTCTAAAGACATATTCCGCTTCCCATATAACAATAGCACAACATAAATAACAAAAAAATCAAATGGCAAAAACCGACAACGGAAACCTCTAATTATTTAAAATATAGGATTGTAACTGGCTGCACATAGCATGACATAAAATAACTACATAATCCATCTTCGTCTTACAAATCAGAAATTCGTCATTAAGTCTTGGCCTTTTACAACATAAACATTTTAGTAACCTTTTGTGTAACATTTATATCATATTTCAGAAACATTTTCAGTGAAATATTTAACTAAAATATTTCAGAGACATATGCTTGAAATTTTATATATTTGAAACGTTTGAAATTTTTCTGAAACACTTTTTAATTTTTTTATTTAACGGTCTCGAATACCCTTTGAGGATCTATAAAAACTGCCAACGTTAGATAGTTTTTATCAAACTTATAGTTCCAGTAATATTAAACACACTGAATACTCTTAATAACTGATTCACGGTTATGTTTTCTTCTGAAGCCCCATTGTATTCTAGTAATAAGTTTATTATGTTATAAAAAATTTACAATTTATTCATAAACGATATTTTCAATGATTTTTTCGATACAACTTAACATACTAATAGGCCTTAAATCTGTATCATTTAACGTTTTTTGTGCCTGTTCCTGAGATGCAAATGAAACTACAAATTTTAAGGACGTATTTATCATATTTAAAAGTGGTTCTGACAGGTTGGAAAATCAGTAATTTAAAATATAATTGTCATTTCTGCTACTTTTATTTTTAATTGCAAAAATAATGTATACATATTAAAGAATCCACCGTACCTACCTACTTGAAATTTCCCAAAAAAATGTCCATTCTGTTTGTCTAAAATTAAAATGATCAGTCATATTAGGAATCGATTGGATACTGTCCATGTAAAATGTATTAAGAGCATCTGGCATGCCAAAAATATTTTTATAATCATTTTCTAGTTTAAGTTTGATTAAATCATTTGACTTATTATTTTTCGGAAGAAGACAGTTCCAGCAAAATACAGAATAATAAAAATTTCTCGAGACAGTTTAGAACAAGGAATACAATGGGATGGAATCAAGCAGTTAACTTATGAAAGAAAAAAGAAAACTTTGATCTGCCTTACAATTAAGTGTAGGAAGTAAAAGTAGAGGAATCCAAAAAATATGTCATTAAGAGCAAACCGAACACCTTGAAATTTTCTAATTCCTTCTGAGCCTCTATTTTAAGTCAAATTTTTGTGAAATTTTCAGGAAATACCAATAATAACAAAACTTAGGGTGAAGAAACCTTGATTTTTTTGTAAATCTTCTAAACGTATTTATTTTGATAATAAGAAATGAAAAAGCCACAAATTTATCCGCTATTCTGTTGTATTAAAGCTAATAAAATTTGCTGCTTTCTGTTTTAATAAATATCTTGTACTTTTTAAATGGAAGGGTTCCCCACCTTTTTTTCTTAAATGTCTCTTAGAAAGCTGCCTTATCGTTGCACAAATGTAAAGCTGTCCATATTCTCGAGACCCATAACATCGCGAAGTATTCCCAGTGGCGCGCATATAAATACAATTTTATATTAGAAAATCCTTACATTTTTGTTTTTCGCGAGAGGTCCGGTTTGCTCTTAAGACGTGTCTGTTCACACTCGCACAGTAATACATTTTTTAATGGTGGCGAAGATTAGATCTTTATACAAAACAGAAAAACTAATAATTTGGCATCGACGACAATTGAGAAAAATGTTGGGATAAGAGTGGTTTATAATGAATAGATAAAAATAATGATCGCAGAAATTAAAGGGCTTTATAGACGTATATAAATGTAAATTAATCAAGCGTTAAGTGAAGTTCTAAAAAAATTTAAAGACACTCCTTTGACATATGCACAAATGGAATTTATATAAGTTGATTCATTATATAAAAAAAGAAAAAGACAGTCGGATGTGAGGTTATGGCGGGCAATTATACCTACATCGGAATCTGTCCGTCCGTGGACGAACCAACATGGCTGTTATTAACACCCATCGTAAAAGAAGCATTTATGACCACCACCATTCAATACAATGCGCACCGAATCGGTGGCTTTAATATTATAGGGTATAAAATATTCCAAATATAGTTATTCATGTTAATAAGATACTTCAAATTAATCCACAGTCATAATAAATTGAGCATTAACATCAAAGACATTTCAAATTCTATTTCTTCAACAAACACATAGATATATCATATACAATGCTGGCAAGATCAAACCTCCGATTCTGTTATGCTTGTGTTGGAGTAATTAGTACCTAAATGACGTTCGCATGCAGAAAAGAGCCAAATGATCTGATATTGACGTTGCGTACCTGGATACCTATTCTCTAACTCACGAAAGTGCTCCTACACACTTCTAAAAGACTGCTCCATCACCAAGTATTGCCAGATGATCAAACTAAAATTGTTGTACAATGCTGTAGAAATTATCTTTTTTTTTTTTCATAATTTTATCGTATAAAACTGACCTTACTAGTGTAACGTTATCCGAGGATGGTTAATTTAAGAGTTTATGGGGTTGGGGTATTTTAATAATAATTTTATTGAATAAACATATAAAAAAGCATAAAAGAAAAAATAACACTTAACCTATTATTGTTCAGCTAGTTTCAAAAATAATTTCTTCTTGTAATTCTTTCTGATTTTGATCTTGCAATTATTTTTTATATACATTTTTAAAGATGTCTTGAATTTTATCGTTGCGTACCTATGTATCCAAAGGACCCCGCACTTATTTCCTTATGTAAAGTAGCGACCGGTTACATTTTCTGAAACTTTGGTATGTTATTGTACTCAAACTAGTAACCAAAAGAGTCAATAAGCTCAACTCAATCCTATGACTAGTTTTCGATATACAAGGTGTCAAAGTTAAAAATTGCCTAGTTTTCGAAATTTTTATTTTCAAACTTACGAGCTAGATTGAATTTCTGTTGTATACACACGTTTACTACATGTTTTAGTACATACACACAATTAAAAATATTTTTAGTTACAGGGTGATTCACAAATGGATAACGGTAGTTTTTCCAAAATCTCACTAATTTTACTGTGACGTCAGGCAAGCATATTTTAAAAAAATACTACACAATATGATATTTTGGCAACAGAATAATATACAGTACATATTTCTTATACAGGGTGTTCTAATAGAAACAGTTAACAGATAACAATTATCCATTTTTAGCATATTCTTGGTATATACTTTTTAAGAATATGCATATGCTGAGAATATACTTTATTTGCATTTAGAACATTCTCAGAACATAAGTATATATTACGGGACGTTGTTTATACGTGCTTCTACAATTTCTTTGCAAACTTCTGGCATATTTTTGAAATAGATTGTGTAGATATTCTGAACAGTAACATCAAGGAGTGGTAAGAATCACTCGTTGCTAAAAATCGTAGTGTAACAAATAAACGCTCAACTGCTGACATTAAAGCTCTGTAATTGGTGTCACATTTTGATATAATTGGTCCAATACGGCACAACAGTAATTCCAGATCGTTACTTGATATCCGTAAAAAAATTTAAATATGGCCATCGGTGTTGTGCCCTGCCATTAGATAATCTCTCCTGAGAGCGTCTAGAAGCTGCACTCCGCTATGTTGATTCCTTTCTTGAAGACTAGGATGTATCCAAAATGTATGCTATCTTTTTTTTTGCTTAAAATAATGTAAGCTGCTGCTGCTAGCGAAATATTTTCTTCTTAGGGTGACATTTAAAAAAATATTTAAGTCCGAACTGGACTGAAAGAGAAACCTTGTTCTCTTGGATGGATACAACGTTGTTTCAGTTACGACTAAAACATTTTTGTTTTTCTTGTTGCCCTGGTGGAGACAAAATGTTTATATATGTTGTGTCCTGTATCTACATTTTGCAACAAATGGCAACATAGCGAAACAAAAAAGTTGCTCAAGTGCACCGTTTGAAAAGTACCTTCTGGAGCGGAGTAGAGCTAGTAGATTTTTTAGTCACGTGATCATCGAGCTTATGTGCAATAAAAGAACGGCTATGGATTTTTTTGTATTTCTCCTTTCCGGTTTCCATTAAAATAACAAACTTAAACCTTTCTTTTAAATTAAATTTGATCTCTCGTCTCATGGTTTTTGTTGCAAGTTTCAAAGTAAAGTTAATTTTTAGCTAAGGTATTTATCGTTTTTTGCTTTTTTGTTTTCACTAGAAAATAAACCAGGTTCTCATTTTTGTCTGACATTTTTTATAAATATTTTTTGCTTTAATAACCAAACACGTAAATAATATGAAAAGAATAAACTACGACACAAGACACAACGAAAGACTGTCTGTACATCTCAGAGAAGTATATCTATAACTTCGACTTCAACTTTACTTTGTCAATTATTGTCTATGATTATCACAGAAATTACATTTACTTCGAAAGCTCTAAAATTTAATTCGGAGTAAATAGATCTTACTCGACTTACCAGCTCTGCATTAAAAGACCAGGGAGCAGGTCCCATCGAGAAGCCACAGATGTATTAACAGAAAGGCTTCGAGTAAAAAGAGTAAAACGAGGTACTTTTCAAACGCAGCATATGTTGATGTTGCTTTGATGGATACGCACCTTCACGCGCAGGATTTTGATAGAAGGGACCTTTAGTACCGCGGCCATTTACACGAAGCATAGAAACGTATGATTCCTAATCAAATGAAACTCTTTGATAACGGTGAACACGGCCATTAACTATGACGAAGGTATTACTGCAGAAATTAATTTAAGCATTAATCACATGGACAATCTGTATCTGTAACGTGTGGAAGGTTATCCCCACGGCACTTAGGCCTTACTAGGCCCATTGGGCATCCTCCTAAGATGATAGGCACCTCCTAGCTCGTGAGCCAGCCTACATATTTAATGTAGTTGACAACGTCGCCAAGAGGTGCTTCTCTTATATCGGTCGGTGTTAGCCGATACTCGCCGAGCGTCGAGTAATCGTAAAGGATATGCTCGATGGTATTACCTTCTTGTTCGCACCCTCTGCAGAATGCGGATTCTGACTGTCCCATAATATGGAGATGCTTCCGTACTTGGCAATGACCAGTCAGAATGCCTGTGACTAGTCGCAGATTCTGTCTAGTCATAGTCAAGTATTTGTTTGCTGCACTGTTGTCAAGATAACTTAAGAGCTCCCTGGCAACTCTGCAGTTTCTTGTTTCATCACATCTTTCCTTGAATTTCACCAGGGAATGTTCTTTAATTAGGTCTGTCACTACTGATTTCGTCAGGCCAATAGAAGGGTCAGGTCCAAACAGTGTTTGGTTGGCTGCTTTCTTGGACAAAAAAACAGCCTTCCTAAACGGTGATTTATTGAAACAAAATTTGTTAACTACATAAAGCAAGCTACTAGGTATTGGGATATAAAAATTCATATTGAATTACTACTACAAGAAATTTCTTGTAATTGCGGTATATTGTGGAGGATTTTCTGATGTTTGCAAGTGATAAAAATCAGAAACAGGAAATTAAGAATAAACTAAAAATACAAAATTTAGAGGAACTTAATACATATTAGATGGGATACCATTTCAGTCAACCAAACGAACGTCTAGAGATGTTTCAGATGACTGAATCTAATCTTGCGAAAACTCCTTTGGGGTGTCAGGGATTTTAATCCCCATAATATCTCAATAATATTTTTATGTTGTTGTTTAAGAGTTTCCGAGTTATTAGCAAAATTCTACTTTCAATTTGTAACTTCAAAAAGTTATACGCACTTTAATTTTTAGATATATTTATAACTAGCAAAATCTCTTGTATAATTGATTACCTATGTTTTTGCTACACCCTGTAGAACGTGTCAGTCTCTTTTTCCGATTGACACATTATTCCCCTAACTACAACTACTGTGCAATATTACTTGTCGAATAAAAATAACCTACCTCGATGAAGTATACTAAAAATATCGGGTAAACGTTTCGTGGTCGTGGTAAAAGTACAATTTACAACATCAATAAAATAATTAGGGGACAACAGTTGGTGCATTCCCGTTTTTACGGCAGCACGGTGACTGACTATACAATAATCAAAAGCCGGTGCAGGTATAATAACTGTTGATTAATGGAGAAATTATATGGACCAATAGTATTGACGTAAAGCAGTGGGAAAATTCGGAAGTTACTTAACCGTAAATAATGTTTGACAAATAGTTAAGGTTGATTTGCATGGAGAGTAAACCCGCAAAAAACTTTAAGCTATGAAGGACCTATTAACAATGAATACTTCCGTTTAGAAGGGTACTACGGTAATTTTATTTGTTTAGAATTTCATACACACATAGTAAATAGGAAAATAATTTGGGTCCCTAGATGCTTATGCGATTATTGACCTTATTTGTTGTGACTTAATTATAATTGTTTGTCTGGTATTGTTTTTTTTTTTAATGAATTTATTTAACATCGTATTAAACACCGACGCTGATGAGCACGCTACACGCAAATACCAGAAATGTTGCCGAATCATATAATGTTCCAAGTAGAGTTGTACAGGGATATTTATCGAGCCCAATATCTATATACTCGGAACAGACGGATTTACATCCCTCGATCAGGAAGATGGCACATCTCATACTATAGTCTCGTACTCATTGATATAGCTCCTGTCAGCTGAAGATATTATTAAGGACATGTTATAAAATAATATTAAATTGAACCAAACAGAGGGATTATATAAGGTTTATAATGTTGTGGTGAAAGCCTCTGTTTGATTTGATCACGAAGCTTAATAGCTTTGTCAGTAGCTCCCGCATGTAGGTGTTTAGCTTCAAGACTGCACAATAGTACAAGATAACATGGACTGATGACACTCCTGATCCTTTTCAGGTGTATCCAGCTACAAATGCGTTATCCTAATGATTTGTCTGTTTTACTAAAATGGATCTCTGGATCTTTAGTCAACTCGTTGGCCTATGTCAGATGATTGTTGTACATTTGAGACTCTTTTTGCCTCTATTGTTTATTAGATGCTTTACTTAGTGCTTTAGAAATTCCACAGGAAGATGTGGCATCTAACATGGCCATATTTGAGCCTTATCGTGCTAACTTTTTATTGTTCCGATATCCTTTGTGGCCTGGTACCCCGTCTAAGGTTAGTTTATTTTGATACTTATGTCCATGATACCTTTTAGGTAGTTTTTCACCAGTCGTGATTAAATTTCTGATAAAAGAATTACTTTAAGGCTGCCTGATACTTCCTGAATTATTATTTCTCTCACACACCGTTGTCGGAAGCATGAAATTGTGTTTATATAAAAACTTGCAATAATTATGTACGACTACTTCGTAAGTTATATTTTAAAACTTAAAACACAGATCATTTTTCACTTTTCTATAAATATTTGTCGCTTCGGACGTTTTGCAATTAAATTCATTAACTACTCTTTCATCTTAAAACAATAAGAAATAATTACTCTCTGAATGCAAACATTTAAATGCTAATTCCAGTAAAACTCCGAAGCGACACAGATAAAAATAAATAATTAGATTACTTAAAAACAAACGTTCATAATTGAAGTTTAAAGTATGTTGAATGTCATCGTCCTTTAATAGTATAAAGAGATGC
Organism: Psylliodes chrysocephalus; assembly: GCA_927349885.1. NCBI lineage: Eukaryota > Metazoa > Arthropoda > Insecta > Coleoptera > Chrysomelidae > Psylliodes > Psylliodes chrysocephalus. Next base: position 8,807,340 of record OV651826.1, on the reverse strand, counting down.
TAAAAATCAACGTCGAGATGCAAAGTAATAAGACACAAAGTCACAAAGTATAAAAATAAATGAAAAGTTAGCTCATTCAGAGTCTGATTAAATTAAAGCTCGGGGGGAGCAAAACTCCTTGTCACTTTCGCTCTTTAAAAACGTGTAAAGGATCTCCACTGATGAAAACTGTATTAACAAGCAGGCGGCAAGTAACATCAACCTGCTTCAATTACTTACAACTCTTAACCAGACTGATCGTTTTGCTTTTAATTGCGCATCTTTCGGCTTTTTAATCAAATTTTATTTTATTTGATAAAATATCGTTCTGCAATGCCAAAACATTTAAACGGAAAGCATTTTAAATAACAAAATAAGAATATCATACAAATTGCAAAGTTCAAAGTAAGCTGTTATGTAGGTAGTTGTCATGCTCAAACCTGGGTCCCCTATTGTTAACACTTTTTATAAATGATTTAGTATCTTGTGTTGGCAATTCTGAATATTTCCTTTTTGTCAATGATTTTAAGCTTTTAAACAAGTGGAAATAGTCATACATTGTGTGGCGCTCCAGAACGGTATCAAAGATATCGTAGCATGGACTAAATCTAATAAAATACCATCCAATAGTTTTTGATTATACAATAGATCAGCAAATATTAGAGAGACGTCTCTGAAGTTAAAAAGCTTGGAATGTGTTATAACAATCAAATGGCGTTTGATCAATATATTAAAAATATTGCTAAAAGTGAAAATAGGGAATTAAGATTTTTATGAGACAAACATCTTAATTTAAGAATTTAAAAGTTATAAAATATCTGTATTTTATTTTAGTACGAACAAAATTGGAAGTCAGTAGTATGGGCACTACAACCACAGATACATTCAGACTCGTTAGAGAAAATACAGAATTAATTTTTTCGATAGCTTCATTAAAAAAATATCATTTTGGCATGATTATTATTGAAATAAGAACTTCTATACTTAGAGAAGAATTTGTTGTACTCTCACTAATTAATAGACGTAAGCAATCTATATAATTATGTTCCTTTATAAAATTATCATCAATAATATAAATTGTATGCAATAATTGTTATTGTTAGTACCATTTAATGTTCTATCAAGACGTGTCAGATCCTCACTAAAGTTTAATATTTCTAGAAGTCCTGTGTAATTTTCTTTAACTCATAATCATAAAACTAATAATTTCACTTTAATCATCAATATGAATGATTGGTCATAAGTCATAACCAATTTAACGTGTTTTATATGAATATCTAAACATTTTAAGTTTTTACATATACCGTATATTCAACAATACCCTTATACCACGTAACCATCGTCATGACACCAGTTGGTGAAAATAAAAGTAAAAATCCCTAGATGTGAGCCAGTGCTGTAGGTATTTTAATACAAAATAGATCTACTTCTTTTCTTTGGTCTGCAACCATGAGAACAAAATAGAGTTAATTGTGGGAATAATAACAAAAAATCATATTATTAATCATTAATCAGGGCGAAGAATAGAAGGAAAGAATAAAAAAAGGTTATCAACAAAAAATGGTCCAGTGTTGTTCGGTATACGTTAATACCGTTTTTATACGATAATTTTTACACATGTCCGATGTACGATAGTGGCCACGCGATTATAGCTGTTTGTGCTGTAATTTACATAAAGAAAAAATTCAATGCTAATTATTATTATTAGAAACAATATTTTTTCATTGTTATATTTTTTGGTCCATACTACTACGATATTACGCCTTTTATAAAAATGTTACGTTTTTCCTACATAAACTGTGTGTATGTATGTAGTTACTCAGGGAACGCATGACTACGTCATTGATAAATACAAAAACAACTTGATCAACAATTTCAATATTACGTTTATGTCTTATTTGTTACGTTTCAGTAAATTATGTATTATAAACTGTTTCTTCATTTTGGCAACATTGATTATACGATAATTTTTAACGGTGGAAAGGGTAATTATGATTTGGAATTTCTGAAACTGAAAAATCCCCAATTCCCCCTACGAAATTATGAAAATTACCTCATCATATTCTCAAAACGAAAACAAACCAAAGAAAAATTGATATATATATATATATACGTGTTGATGTCCTAATTCGTAAACATGAAGTAATAAGATTCAGATTCCCATCGTTACACACAAATTCTTATCCCATCTCAGCTTTCTAACGATAATTCTCTATTCATCATCATCGAACAACACTAAAATGATCTCAGAAGAGATAGGTCATTGAATCGCAAATCTAGTATTTGAATAAGTAACTTTAGAGAATCAAAACATTTTACAAGAAAGACACTTTTATAGCTTTAATTTCAAAAGTAAAGCCGTTTTATTGAAAGTAATAGTAGTTTGTGCAACAAGAGTGGATATGATGGCCATATCGCACGAAGACGAAATTTGAGCACGACGCCGTAGGCGGAGTACTCAATCGTCTGAGTGCGATGTGGGCAATCCACTCGAGTTGTACAGTATATTTTTTCTACGACCCACTAACGAAAATTTTCAAATAAAAAAATATTTTAGGTTGTTAAGACAAAATAACTAATTTTAAAATAATTTATGACTTTTAATAATTTTTAAAATTTTTTAAAATAAAATAAACGAAAAAATAAAGATAAAAAGTTCATTTCATTTTTCCCCATCCGAGAATCGAACTCGAATCTTCAGTGTGGAAGGCAAGAATGCTAACCACAGGACCACCTATTCTTTTATTTTTGTTGCTTATAATTGTAGACGAAATAAAAACAGAAATGCTATTATTTATCGATTCTACACAAGAATAACCCATTTTAATGTATGTTTAATCTCAATAAAATATACTGACAATTAGTTTGACAGAATTGTCACTTATTTAAAATTTTACAAATAATAGCAGTCGGACGATCAAAATATGAACGGTGAGTGGTGGATTTCATTTTTTTGCGGTGTTCTCACTATCTAGAATGGTTATGAAATATATTCGTTCGGTTGAAGGCAATAGCATACTTTTTCGTTTTGTAATCTGTGCGTAAATAAGCTAATATCCATGTAGGTGTAGAAAAAAACAATTTTTAGGACAAGGTATAACATTTTATAGATAAAATATGAATAAAATTAAAAATTATTTATTTACAACCTCCTTCTCGTCAAGGTCAGCTTGCGCTTCCCCTGGGATCCAGAGAGAGGCTTTGGTGAGCTTGGGGAGCTCGTCCATCCTTACAACAGCGAGTGTTGCTCCTTCCCATGTTTTTAAAGTTGGTACCTTGGTTTTTAGCCATTCCAACGTCAGGTCATCGTCGTACGTTACTTTGATGATTTCACCAGATTGCGTCCAAGATTTGAAGGTGGGTGGCCTGGTTTTGCTGCAGGAGGCGGACAAAATTGTTTTGTCCAGCTCTCCCATCAATGTCTTTTTGACAAGGATTTCTCTTTCGGTAGTTATCTTACCGTAAGGGTTATCCTTGTCTATTATAGCTAGTTTCAGGTGGATCGTAGCTGCATCCTTGTAGCTTATCCCAGACATAACTTTGTGGTCATGTCTGGGTTTTTTCTCTTTCCGGGGCATTACCTCCGAAGAGGTGTGAGATCGCGGCCTTTTCTTGTCCCTAGTTGAGTCGTGTTCCTGGCCTCTTGTGGAGACAGAACTAGCGCCGCTGCCTAAGGACTTGATTAAGCCGCTTTTGTTTATTTTGGAGTAAGGGAGTTTGCTGAGGGTGGCGGTTGCCAGCAGCTTATCCCTCTTCCTCCTCTTTGCTTCAGACCCAGAGATTCTCTTGCCTCTCCAGGGCCTGTTAGTTGGAGGTGAACTACTGTGTCCATCCTCCTTTTTTGGAGTTGGGCGTCACTGTCCAGCCTCCTGTGCAGGAGCTGAACTTTGTTGTCCAGTCTCTTCGGGTTTTTGTATTTCAGAATCCATATGGTTCCCACGAGTAGCTAGGGAAGGACAGGTCGACCGACGCAGGGCCCCGCATGCACCGGCAAGGCTAGATACAAGAGGGTGTCGCCAGGTTCCCTCAGGGGAGCGTTTGCTGCCGCATCTGCCCCTGCGACAATTCATCCATCGGCACCTTATCTTATACCATAGATTGGGGGAGTTGGTTCGCGCCGGTAGCCTTCGCAAAAGATTTTGAGGGTTTTTAGGCACTCGCACTTTACTTACTAACCAACTAACTACCACTAACAAAGGAAAACTTGGCCGTTCTTATATCCACCACCCGGAGACGCGCTCAGTTCGCACTCAACCGCTGAGATAAAATAATTAATTTATAAATAATTTATGACGTTTACTAATTTATAAAATAAAATAAAATAAAATAAATAAAAAAGATTTAATTTAATTTTTCTTCATCCTAGATTTGAACCCGGGCCTTTCACATGAAATGCGAATGCCCTGACTTCACCACCATCGAAACGCTTGACATTTTTGCTTCATTACTCGTAATTAAATTAACGAATTAATTATAATTATAGACGAAATCAAAATGCTATTATTTATCGATTCTACACAAGAATAACTCATTTTAATGTATTTGTAATCTTAGTAACTAAAAAATTTACTGACAATTAGTTTGACAGACTTTTAAAAATAATAGAAGTCTGGTGACCAAAATATGAACTTTGAATGGTGGATTTTTATTTTTTTTGCGGTGTTTTCTCTATCTGGAATGGATATAAAATATATTCGTTCAGTTGAACGCAATAGCATAGTTTTTCGTTTTGTAATCTGTGCGTAGATAAGCTAATATTCATGGGGCTTTAGAAAAATATTTTAATGTAATGTAATATTTTTTACCTCACATTAAATTATAAATTGACTAATTTATTTAAAAGGATACTTGCTCTTTTAAAAATTAATTTATTTTCGGCAATAACTTTTTCGATTAATTCCGTTTTTAAATTTTGTTCTGCTCTTTACAACCACGCTTCTGCTTTCTTCTTCTTTACTCTTAAAATTTCTTTTTCTCTATTGGTCATAGACTCAGTGACTTTAGGAAGACGTGCTTGCAGTTCACAGTTCACTGCAATTCCAGCACCTAATTGACTTCGTTTGCTTGTTAATAAGGCTTTGTAGTGGCTCATTAAAGTGAAGGCCGTAAAAGGACCAAATAAAGCAGAGGGGGATTTAAGGAATTAGAGCATGGCCAACTATTTCTGAAAAATATATGTTCCGAATTTTAAGTCCAAAAATAAAAAAAATATTTTGTACGCCTTTTCGCTTCCGTAATAATTTGACATAGACAGAAGTTATATTGAAAGTGAGAAGAACGACAAATTTGGCACAAAAAAAATTAATTGTGGCGAAAAAACTGTTTAAACGAAAGTCATTGAATGAATGTAAACGCGTTAGATTAACGTGGTGCGTCACAGTATCCTTAAATCTGAAATCTGATCCTATTTATATTTTAAAGATCCTAAATCAAATTGTGAGGAGGATAGGATTTATGGTCGTGAGTATTGGAATGTTATCAGATTCAATAGAGGAAACAAAGGGAAATCCCCCTATTTACATTTTGGTGATTTTATGTATAAAAAGAGATAGTTTAAATTTAAAACTACAAAGCGGCGAAAGGGATCCCAGTATAAAGAATGCGGCGATATTTTAAAGCGCTATCTCGATTGGCAGTATCGGACTTTACGCCAGGCTTTTGTGCTTTTTTATTTAGACTCAGAAACACATGTTCAAAAGAAATAGGAACAACTACGGAAAATTGATCTTTATTTGTGTACAGAAAAATTACTACCTCATGAAAACATATTAAGAATTTACTCATTGGATGTAATTAGGTATGTAAGTACCTACGTATATAAATTTTGAAATTCATACCCACATTCTTATTATTCATATTTAATTTGTATGTTCCAATTATATACCTGAAGCCTTTTCTAATACATGCGAAATGAAAAGGACATCAATGAATAATGTTAGACTCAACCCTACATAAAATTACATGGCAACAAAGATATCTGTATCGGTAACGTGTGGAGAGTGGGTTACCTCACGGCACTTATGCCGTACTAGGAACCTAAGGTGATAGGCACCTCCTAGCTCGTGAGCCAGCCTACAGCTTTCATGTAGTTGACAACGTCGCTAAGAGGTTCTTCTCTCATAGCGGCCGGTGTTAGCCGATACTCGCCTATCACAAATATTCTTTTAATAAATGAGAGCGTCGGCCAATCGTAGAGGATATGCTTGATGGTCTCATTTTCTTGTTCGCACCCGCTGCAGATTCTGACCACCCCATGATATGGAGATGCTTCCGTACTTGGCAATGACCAGTCAGAATGCCTGTGACCAGGCGCAGATTCTGTCTCGTCATAATCAAGTATTTGTTTGCTGTAGTGTTGTCAGGATAACTTAAAAGCTCCTGGCAACTATGCAGTTTCTTGTATCACCCCATCTTTCCTTAAATTTCACAAGGGAATGTTCTACCGATTCTGTCAGGCCAATAGAAGGGCCAGATCCAAAAGTATTTGGTTGGCTGCCTTCTTAGCCAGTGAATCAGCAAGACGTTCACTTTTTGATGTGGCGTGACCTTTGATCCATCTTAAGCAGACCATATTGTTGATGGATACTTCGGCCAAAGCTTCGTGACATTCTAGTACTAACCCGTGAATTCGTGGTCTGTTCAGGGTGAGTAGTGCTTGTCTGCTATTTGTATAGATGAACAAATGAGCATGTTCCTTCCAGTGATATTTTTTCTGGTGACTTCTTTTGCCGCTATGAGAATCACCGTGAGCTCTGTTTGAACTACACTGGCACTATTGTTCACAAAACATTTTAAGTTAAGGTTTAAGGATCTGGAGTATATCCTGAGCCTTGTTTTGTTTTAGAACCGTCGGTGTAGATATGAATCGTATCTGTTACTTCCGACTCTTCTATTTGTTCTGTTACAACTTTATATGGCTTATGGAAGATATATCTTGTTGAAATGGAGTCCATGTTCGCTTAAAGCAGTGAGAGCGTATCGAGCGCCACCTGCTAAAAGTGAAGTCTTGCCTCACCAGATCCTACATCAGGTTCTATTCCATCCGTGCGGATACGTGTCATCGTCATCAGAGCAACCTCCTTGATGTAAATATCAAGGGGAGTGAGACTAAGAATGAATCTGGTCGGTGTGGTTTTCATGGGTCCTGTTATCTTAAGACATGCTGTTCTTTTAATTTGTTCTAGTTTGCGGATAGCTGTCAATTTTTGGACTTTCGGTACCCAGACAACTGTACCGTAAGTCCATGCGACGACTCTGAGGGAGAAACCCCAGGTGCGCCCCACGGTTCGGCGGCATTGTTCATAAGCAATGTATGCTCTTTAAACTCTGTTTTCTAAGTGTGAGTTCCATGTTAACTTGCTGTCAAAGGGAGACCTAGGTACTTCACCTCTGTTGCAAAGTTTAGTTTTGTGTTTAGGAGTACTGGAGGTCTTAATTCGAATTTTATCCTTTTCATTGCGAAAATGACCATTTCTGTCTTTTTGGGATTAATAGACAGTGAATGATTCTTGCACCACTGGGCAACAAAGGTAACTTTTTCTTCTGTCCAGGTACCAGAGACGTCGGAGTAGATCATGAGCGTGTAGTTTGGAATTGAATAATTTTAAGATTTTGTTTTATTTAATTGTAAACAAAAATATGAATTTTGAAGAAAATAAATAGATACATTCAGCAGGTAGCCAAATATATTTAAGAATTTAGTTTAAAAATAAATTTTCATATGACTTTTATTTTGTATTTCTCTACTCTACATAATGATAAAACTAATGACTTGCTTGCTTTGGGCCAGAAAAGTATGTCTTCTCTTCGAAAACATTTTTGAACTTTTTTTTGAAATTGACAAACGTTAAAAATCGAGTTACTAAGCTATTGGATAGTTCGAAAATGACTATTAAAAATATTCTAAAAAATTTGGTCGATTTATATACATATGTGGCGCTTCAGGCTTGCTCTAGAATATTGCAGACGTCCTTTGACAAAGAATAAATGTTTGGATATACCGGCACCTTCACCAGACTTGTTGTTTCTAAAAGACTCGTTAATATTCTTCGGCGATTCCAGCATATTCTAGAATGAACCGTTTCTTCGACTGGCGATGACGATTATGGGTGTATCATAGAACTTTTAGTATATTTTATCGAATATTTTTGGTAACGAGAAAAGTGGAGGCCGCAAAATACTCAAATATGGCAGAGAGGGACTTAAGGGATTAATGCAGGACTGGACTGGTCAAAAATGGCGAGCATTACATTAAATGCTCGGACAAAGGAAAATGCAGTGTTTCTACGATGATATATATATATGAGCTTATTCAAAATGTTTGGAAACATCATTCTTGAATTTCACAAACTTCTTCTTTATTCCCTACTTCCTGTGTCAATCAAAAAATTTATATTCATAGTTATGACATTACTATTAAACTAATTTGAACTACTGACACACTATTACTATTTTCTTAAATACAAGATAATAAAGCAATATACATAATATAATTAATGAAATGAATTGTAATTGCATATTTTTTAGTAAAACATGAATATAAAAGTTGGTCAAGTACTTCTTCTTCAAAATCCATTTGCATTTTGTAGATATTACTTAAAATTATATGAACAAAATCACAAACATATGAGATGGGCAAGTAACTGTCCCCCAGCGCAAGATTCACATCTATTAATGTGTGATGGCCCACAAACCATGAAAATATAATAGCCTTTCAACATTTAGCCAACATAGTCATCTCCCCATCAATTGCGGCAAAAGGCTATCAGTTTTCCGGCAGTTGATTGTTTGTTGGGATATAACAGAACATAACCAAATAAGTTCACTTACTTATTGGCCAATGTGGAATTCGACACCGTGGGTATCCGAATAGCGATTGGGACGTAGACTCTATTTGTTCCGAGGAATAAAAGGCAGGCCAACATTTGTACACATAATTCCATTTTACTATCAAATTGCTGCATATCTTTTAAAATTATCCTCTTGGTCCTCGATAATTTCTCTGCAATTCTTCTGTAATCCCTCGCACTTCCTCGAAAATTCCTCAGCGATTCCCTGACAATTCCTTGGATATTTTCGCAATTCTCCTACAATTCATCGACAATTCCCATAATTCACTGCCGATTCTCACACTTCTCCGGCAATTCTCCGATAATTCTAACAATGTCTTTAAACCTCTAATTCCTCGAAATGTTTTCTAATTCTCTCTGCGGTTTATGTACCCCTTCGTTTTAGCTTCTGAAATGCCAAATCAAAGTGTTGTATTGACAGAGTCGATTTGCGAAAGTCGTACAATTTCCGACTAAAAATCGGGACTGTTGACTATAAACGATAACGCTGCAGTTTTGTGTTATACAAATTAATTTAAAAAATTTACATTTATGAGGAAGCATCGATCAGTACATTTGGAAAAAAATAACTCCTGCTGTCACGACACATAGGAATTATGCTATTTTCGGGCCATCCTCGCTATTCATCGAAAACATTTTCTGCTGTTCTACCTCTTGAAATTATTACATTACGTTTTAACTTTGTAACCTGAGTATCGAAAATATGTTTATGAGAAAAATAACCCATAAAATACCTCTCATCATGTCGGTAATGCAAAATTTATCGTGGTTAATGTGTAAGGGCGTTCGTTTTAGCAACATTTTCGTTTTTATGACTGTCGAGTAAAAAGCAAAAAGAAGGAGTCTTGAGCAGGCGTCTCGACGTCTATATTCACAATTCGAGCAATTTTTGAAGCTCCGCCTCGCACCGCCTTCGCCACTAGCCGGATATATATAGATATAGATGTGTATAAGTATATCGACAACCAGGGTCGGCGGTAAGAAAGTACACTCAGACCTTTCCAGAAATAAAAGAACAGGCCAAGGTACGGACGTTTTTACTTAAATTTTTAAATATATTCTACTGATATTAACTTTAAATTAATTAAAATGTATATATTTAGGAAATTAATATTAAAAAAAAACGAAATTCAAAGATAAAAACAATCTGTTGAGCGTCTTCAAGTTTTTTGAAACTTGGAAAGGAACTGAACTCGGATGCACTGTTTCCGTTACTGAGGAAAAAATTCAAGCTTTGAGCAAACAAGATTTTATTTGTCGAAGAGGCGAACGAAAAATAACAGACATTTTAATTCTAAAGTTTGAGAGTACTCCTCAGTTTTTCATCCTAATTTTTCCACTCTATTTAAGAACATCCTCTAATTTGTACTCGAGTTTTCTTCTTCCGATATTGATGTTGCTCCTTTTTCTCAAAGCTGAGCAAAAATGACATTTAGTATCTTACACAGTCGATTTTACCTATTGTTCGTTTTCTCTGCAAATGAAGAAACGTACGTCTCCTCAAAACTCAAACAAGAGTCTCCCTTGATCAGTGCTTGCGCATCTTCAAGATCTGATGTCGATTTTTCATCATACTAGTTTCGTTGCTTAGAAATAAATATTGCGTTTTTTTTTCTCAGTGTGCGATTTTAATTTGTTGGCTGGTACTACATACTTCCCTTGATATTTGAGCTTACTGAAGCTGGTGATTATTTTTTCTTACTGGAACCAGGATTAGAGATATCCTACTGAAGGTTGTTAGACTCATTATTCTCAAGTAGCGAATTGGACTTGTTCTTGGAGATATTCTTGGAAATGTACTTGGAATTTTTCGTAGATATGTGCCACTGACAATTGCACAAGCACACGCCATAAGATATTTAAAATATAAAAATATATGGCAGGCACTAAATCTTTTTTAAACAAGTTTGTTGATTTATATTAAAAAATTACCACTCACTTGAAAAATTCCAGAAACCGTCTCACTGTGATTCCACTTTTAATAAAAAAAAGACAATTAGTAGATAAGTAAACTCTTTCCATTAGAATATAATTAGAAATTAGAAACTAATATTTTTTATACACTGATCAAAGACTTCTTTATATATATTGCTTTATAGATGGTTCCAAAGAAAGCCTCAATCTTCATTCATAAACAATTTCAAATTGTAAGTAGTACTCGTGTAAGTACCTACAAACTTTTAGCAATACGTTATAAAATAAATTTTTTGGATTTTAATGGATAAATTTAAAGATATTTGGAAACGCAAACGATTCTGTTCAGCCGCATTTTCTGTCAACGTCAGTTCAGCTTGCGACAAAAAACTAATTATCAACAACAAAATTTGGAAGTTTTGCTAATGACATTGCAAATCTTACCCACCCAGTAACATCTAGGAGTTTCAAAACCAGTTAAATTAATATCCATATATGATTCAAGAAATGGAGAATTGATATCAATGAAACTAAGTTTGTGTCACTGGATATGCTGCATCCAAGTCCGGAAGACTGCAGAAATACTTCAACTATTTAGTACAAATCAAAGTGTTTCGCATAATCTTTGGCGCACCAAGACATGACATTTGTTACATATAGAAATAAAATTAAGGCAGAAACCATTAAAACAGTTGCAAATTTAATCGTTCAACCATTAAAATTTTTAGTTAATAGTTCACGGAAAAAAAATTGTAGAACAAATTTCTACAATTGTAGATTTTTTCTCTACAATAAATAGTACATATAGGGACAGGGACAATTTGTAGTAAAAATTTCCAAATATTTGTGGAGAATGTATTGTAGAATTATTATCTACAATATTTAGTAAAAAGATCCAAATGCATCATAAGAATTGTTCTACAAATTGTTATAATTTTTGCTATTCATTGTATGAATTTATATTAAAAATGTATTGCGTTTTATGAAAATAAATACGAAAATTTTACACAATAAATAGTAAAAATTCATACAAATTGTAGTAATTTTTAATAAAATTTGTAGTAGTATTCCATAATTATTATAATTATAACCTAGAAAAAAATGGTCCTTAATAAAATATTCAATTTATTGTTTTAATATAAAAGATACAAATTCTTAATTACATTATGTAATAAATAACAGTAATAATAGCGCCCTCAGTCTCAGTTGGCTTTTCTGCACCTGAAAAATATGAAATAAAAATTAATACCAATGGGCCATGTTCACATGTGAGATATGCTGTTTTATAAATTATATTGTAATAGTTAGTCGCTATACAAGTTATTCTAAATAGTCAGTTCGTTAAAAAAGCCAAAAGTTTTTAAATTAAGCCCAATTGAAATTTAAAATTTGAAATTATACGTCATCGGGAATAGACCAATCATCTTGTGTCGAAGTTTTTTTTTTTTATACAAAACCAAGCCAACGAACAAACCGACACACAGAATGTCGAAGTGAACGCACATCTAAGTGACATTAAAATTGACAGCACCTAACCTTAGTTTTTTTGTTTTGGTCAGGGCTGGTATCCAGCCCTGGTTTTGGTTTAATTTTATTATTAATATGAATCAGCTGGATTTATAAAAGTTGAATCGAGTGTTTTACCCATTGTAAACGAAAATATGATTACCGAGATGATTACTGCATTTTTTAACAATACTCAGTTTACAAAAGTTAGAAAGGTAAGACTTTGTTTTAATAGTAGGTAGTTACAGTTTATATGGAGCAAGTAAAACGTATTTATCTCAGGTTTTATTTTTAGATCTGCCAAGCAAGAATATGGGGATAATTTCTTTTTCCATAAGAGACAAGGAGACAAATTACACCTAAACATAAAGTACGGCAAAAACCTTCTGATGTTGTAATTAACAAAAATGAAAATTTTAGTGCACAATATGCTGCATGTCAAGGTTTGTAATATTTATTATGCTTTTTTGTTTTTATATTACATATAATAAACAGTGTATAAGGCCCTTTATTACTATAAATATTTTTTTTCTAATTTTGACATATAGACATTTTTTGTAATCGCAGCAAGTGTTAAAATAATCTAGAAACAGATTTTGTTAGTGAACCTAGTAATAATTATGATACCAAAGAATAGGCTATTTTTATACCCTTTTCAAAAATTTTATGCTCCTCGTTTTTTGCAAAACTTAAAATGCTCTATAGCTTCGAACGAAGTCAGCAAAGCACCTCTGTTTTATAAAGTTTTTTCTGTAAAAACAGCAACTTGAAATATTATATTTTTAAAAATACATGGTGCTTGCTAACCTTCGAAAGAAGCCAGCAGAGCAATTCGGTTTTTTTAAAGCTTTTTTCAAAAACCACACCCCATTTTTAGAATATTTTTAGACTCTTGAAATATTGTAAAACTTTACTAAAAAAATTGCTATTTTTAAATAATACAGGGTGCTTTGTTGGAACAAAGTCAGCAGGACACTTCAGTTTTTTCATTTGTTTTTTATATATATATATATATATATATATATATAAAAACAACTACTTATGACACATGTTTAGGCTGTTTTAAAATCCTAAAAATGTGGTAAGTACATTTGTTTTTAGAAGTCAGCAAGGAATTGCGAATCTTTTTTAAAATGCCAAATTTCGAATATTTTATAATATTGTAGGAGCCAAAAAACGTGGTGTGGTTTAAAAAAAAACTGGGGTGCTCTGCTGGATTCGTTTGAAGCTAACAAAGCATCCCGTAATTTTTTATTTTATAATACTCAATAGCCTAAAATGAGACATAGCTGTTTAAACAAAAAATTGTATTTTTAAAAATAGCAGTTTTTTTTGAAAAGCTCTATAATATTTCAAAAATGTGAAAATGTGGTGAGGTTGTTTTTTTTTAAGTTTTGAAAATCCGAGGTTCTTTACTGGATTCGTTCAGAGCTAGTAAAGCTCTACTCGTCTTGTTACATAAAATAAAGGCATTTTGTAGCTGGTTATATAGTTATTTTGTAACTGCATATCTAACCCTTTTATTTTTTTCAGTTGGTTGTAAATATGTGGCTTCATAGAAGAAGTGAGGAACCATCTGTAACATCTACTCAGTGTTATTGGAAAGGCTCTAATTTATCAAAATGCGTAAATATTGATGTACACTTGGCTAGATTGTTAAAGAAACCTCTTCATCCACTACAGGAAAATATATCAGTACTTTTATATTCTTAGGATTTGTATATATTTTTATTTGTAAATAAATTGTTTTTTTACTTCATTTTTCTCATTTTTTATTAAAAGGTTAATAAATAAAATTTTCACAGATTTTTATATTTTTGTTTGTAAACAATAATTGAAGAGTTTTTATTAAAAATCACCAATGTTAATAATAATAACTTAAGTCAATATTATTCTTTCTCCTTTTTTAAAGCTAGTATCAATAAAGATATTACTTTAGCTTGACCTATGATCAATTTTTAAATTTTGTGATATATTTGGTTCGACAGAAAAAAAATTATAACCCTTTGACATTGGTTGTTTTTACTTAGATTTTCATAACAAATAAACGGAACTGCAAACATGTTTTACTATCGTAATAATGAATAGCAACATTAATTTTTTTTTTTCACATTTATCACTGTTGTCATTTTCATAAAGGATTGGTATGAAGGCACACTTTCTGGTTTTTTGAAAAAGGTGGCAAGAATTGTGATATTTTTAAATTTATCACCAGTGATACCACATGTAGTTACCCGATTTATTGGAATATATAGACTTTGCTACCACATTCAACTGAACTTGGTTGTTTTTAATATTTATCAGTGTGACATAGGCGTTTTTGTCAAATTGTTTCATTTTAAACTGCTGTAAATAGGTGCCTTTGTTTTGGTAGTTTTAGTCCCAAAAAAATCTATGCATATACAGGTACTCATTCCTCTTTGATTTGTTCGAAAAGTTAAAATTTTATAAAAAATTACATTGGCTGTTTAAAAACTCATTATAATCCCTGAAATGTGATAATTAGGTAAATTAAATTAAAAAAACAAACAAAAAAAATTTATTAAATTAATATTTACTCTTACAAAATAGGTTCTTGTAAGTAAACAAGCAATTATGCAGATATTACTAAGTAAATGTACTTGCTTAAAATTCACACACGAATGTGGTTTTAACATGTTAAATTAAATTAACTAACTCTTTCCACATGTATTCTTAGAGATGCTATTCTTTTCTAGATTCTTTTACTTAATTGTACATCTTCTGGAGAACTTTTTTCATTCTGTGATACACTAGGTGTGGCTTTACTAAAGTGCATCCCATGTTTTCAAGTAGCTGAATATTCTGAAACCCCTATCTGCCATTATATGGGATCCAGGAACCAGTTTGTTTAAATACCCACATTTTTCTATTATTTCTTTATCACTAGTTCTTCCACAAAATGAAGAATAAATTCGGTATCTTCAAAACTTTCAGGAGATTCTGCATTTTCTTCCAGAAGGGTTTTTAGGTTATTCACCTAAGAATTTATAGTAGCCTAATTTTCAATTTCCTGAAGGGGACAATTAGCAGAAATTGCTGCTATATCTTGATAATCCGGTGTATTTTTATTAAAAAGTTTACGAGAAACATCGCTAGTAGAAGGTTGATTTTCTTCTTTCCAAATTTCTAGGAACACTAATAAATATTTTTGAAAATGAATGTGAATCATTATCACATTCTGGAACAAAACACTTTTTCGTAGTCATAATATTTATAAAAAGTACAAAATTAAACACTCAAATTCCAAATAAATTCTTGATCGAGACACTATGATGACAGATGCCATACACAGTGCTGCCATACACAGTGCTGCCATTTTGCCATTTTCTGAATTATTAAGTGACTTTGAAAACAATGAAACGTTAAATATGGTAAAAGTTTAAACAGAAATAATACTTTCAAGACACATTTGATATTATATATTTAAAAGATATTTGTTTAACGATGTTTTAGAAGTCTAAAAGTAAGAAGGAGTACACAAACGAACGTACATCACTTCTCGTAAACCTTCTAGCCGGCAACGTTGTGCGCTAGCTCCTATTGGTCTATTCCCGGTGACGTCATAAATTTTTAAAAAATTCATAACTCCGGCAAATGAATAGATAAAAAAAAAATAAAAAAAATGTAGTTTTATTTTTAACTCTACTATTCATAAAAAAAAATTTCAAAATTTTTGAACATGCCCCATTGAATTGTTCATACCCTTAAAACGGGGATATTTATCACCTTTACACTGATTTGGATATTAAATGACTAAGTCAGATAACTAACAAAAATGAGAAAGTAGGTATGTCACATTTAAGACAAAAAACATCATTGAACTTGGCACAAAATTCGATCGTTGGGCACAACATTCGATCGTTGGCCCCAACTATTTTTTTAAAATAATCTACTAAGGTTATTTAAATTAGTTATCTAAAGGTAAATTATTCAGAAACAATAATAAATGTACTTACCACCAATAGAATTTATTATTAAAATTTTCTCAAACGCATCGGTGCTTATAATATAATAATGTGTTATAGGTACTCGTATATGTACCATGCTTTGTTATGTGAACATGGCGAACGGCTACTGCTGTCTGGCCGTTTATGATCGACGTCAGAAAACGTTGGCCAATAGCAGAATTCTGTTTCGTTCACATGACTTAGAATTTCTACAATATTATAGAATATTTTTGAAGAAGGGATGTAATGTATTACTATTTTTTGTAGAGAAAATTACTATTTTTTGTAGAGATAATTATTAATATGTGTACAAATTTTTACAGAAGTTAGTAGTAGTAATTACGATAATTGTAATAAATTTCTACTTCTACAAACAATAGTAAAATATACTAAACATTGTGGACTTCTTTCCTATTGTTGTAGCATTTTATTCGACAATTCAATTGCTACAATAATTAATAGTTTTTAACTATAAATTGTAGTAAAATTTTCTACAAATTGTTAAGTATTTTTCTACAAGTCTACTACTACAACATTGTAGTAAAATTTTCTAGTCACATTTTTTTCCGTGTTGTTTTGATTCTGGTATTTGGCCTTCCGCTTTTATAAAATCAGTTATAGTCCCTTTAATAAAAAAAGGAAGCCGAACAACTAACACTAACTATCGCCCAATATCTTTACTAACCCACTTATCTAAGATATTTAAAAAAGCACTTGAAAAACCACTTGTTTACTATTTAGACAACTACAAAATAATTTTCGATCAACAATATGGTTTCCGGGAAAATACATCAACTAAGGATGCAATATTGGCCCTCACTTGAAATATTAATAGTGCCTTAAATAAAAACAAATCGTGCCTTTGTGTTTTCATTGATTTATCCAGTATCCATTATGATCTTTTGTTGAAATCATTAGAGGACATAGGCATTATAGGACAATGCTTAAAACTTTTTAAAGGATATTTAACAAACATACATCAATTTGTAACGTCATCAGCGAACCATTAAAAGATCAGTTCAATTTGGGATTCCGCAAGGTACGGTTCTAGGGCCTGTTTTGTTTAATATTTACGTAAATGGTTTATACTCATTACCAAGCGAAGGTCACGTTATAGGTTTTGCTGATGACACAGCTATTCTTTACACTGCTAAAACTTGGGACGCTCTTAAAATAAAAACTGAAATTGACTTCAAAAATATAAAAAAATGGTTGGATTACAAACAACTTACAGTAAATCTAGAAAAAACAAATTATATTTCATTCAGCTGTAACAAATCGCGTACCTAATTTTGATAATTTAACTCTAAATAGGATATGTTCCATGTCAAATTACACCTATAAATAATATTAAATGTTTAGGTGTTATAATAAACAAACACCTCAGGTGGGATTTGCATATAACATTAAATAAATTTCAAGTAATATTATATAGATTTAGATATTTAAAAAAGGTCATATCCACTCACCACCTGAAGTCTTTATACTAAGCTCTGATGCAAAGTCATCTGCGGTATGGAATAGTAGGATGGGGAGTTGCAATGAAAACTCATATACAATTGTTAGAAATTACACAAAAACGTTTTCTAAAACTTATTTTCGATAAGAACCTTCGATATCATTCAAATTAATTGTATTTGGCAACAAAAATTATGGACATAAGGCAATTATACTATTACTGTGCACTTATTAAATATCATACCACAGACATTTAACAGTAAGGCCCACTCACTCGTATAGCCACAAAACAGAGCATCCAATCCCACATATGACAAAATCAATCACTCAATACTCGTATGATTATCTTGCTCCAAAATTTTATAATACAATACCGGAATCCCTCAGAATAATAAAACATTTACCCCTATTTAAAATTAAATTGAAACAATTCATTACACAAAGACCCAGACATATAGTTCACCAATATATTGATGAAAAAGTTTCCTAGATATGTTACGTTTCGGCAAACTATTTAACTTTAATACTAGTGACGTGCTATAAAATAATTTTTGAGAATGTTTCTTTGTTTTTGTTTTCTTTTATTAAATTGCTAAGTAATAAGTATTTTAAACTAAATTATTAACGAATTATTGTATTAGTAATATACTTAAATGTTTGGTTGTCATTTTTAAATAGATTGTTTTAATTTATTTTTCCCAAAACAAATATTCGTTACTAATCGGATAACTAATTAATTAATTAATTTTTTCTGTGTGTATTTTTATTTTTTATCCCTTTTTTTATGTACCGTAATGTAGTTTTACTTTTTAAGAATAAAATGATTATATATTATTAATGGAAATTACCAAATAATGTTATTGATTAAATTCTTATTGTAATTCTTAAAACAAGTTAGTACTCACTTATCGAGTGTTACTTTATTCATTTGATTTATTTTAAAATATTAACCAAACCTTTGTATTGTATATATATTGTATTTTATTTATTTTTTAAATGAATAAAAATTATTATAATTGTTACAATACGGACATTAATCAATAATAATATAAAAAAATGTGCTTAAATAATACTTTACATCTGCATGCCAATTTTTCATTGACAAAAAAGCTTAGTTTTTGACTAACAGAAATTAATTTGCAGTTTTTATAAAATCTAAAGTAGATAACAAAAATTATATTCTAATAAATTTGTTTGATTGGAAAGTATAGCTCAAAAATGTAATTTTTTTGGAAATTTACATTTTCCCATCTTCTCAAATTTGAGAGTAGGTATAAATATTCCTAATATTTCTATTACCTAAATACCTTCCTAAATATTTTCGGTGGATAAAATTTGACCACAAATTGTAAAATTCATCAGTTCCAATTTTTTACCCACATATTTTAGTTCGAAAAATACAATCTTACCATAAAAAATTATTTTTTTTTAGAATGGTCCCCAGTTACTACTTTTGTCAGAAATCCTACACAATCTCAAACCGACTCTGTATTCGGCACCATTCGAGCACTGCAAACAAAGGAACGTTTCTAGTTTTATTTAAATTTGTGTTTTTGTGAGGGTTTTCGATCGTTTTTACATTTAGTATAGATAGAAAATGAATGCTGTTACATTTTGATTTCAAACGGGTAAATGTAGTCAATTTTAGTTAGGGGGTAACAGGTCCTTGAATTTGGCACCATAACATTGCTAAAATGTGTGAGAGGATTGCCCAGTATTGCCAATGAAAGAGCTTTTTACCCACTTTCTGTTTTTAAACGAATTTTCGCAGCCCAACAACCAGACAAAAGGGAACATTTTTAGAATTTGTCACAGAATAATAATATTTTATTAGCAAACGTTTGTTATCAATCCTTGTCAGTAAATTGCTCCTCAGATTCATTGTTTTTTATAAATTATTATGGGTACTGGCTAATTTATTTTTCCCCCCTTCTCCTTCCTATCTTTGTATTTTCTTCTCCCGTTCGCCTCTCCTATACAATCTTTTTAAATAATCCTTCTTCAACTCTTCTTCTTGACCTAAGCTGGATCCATTCTCTGTTTCTCCTAATAAATAGTGATGTTGCGAAACTAGTCTTGGCATTGCTATACTATCAAGACCAACACCGATGCAAGATTAAGATTGAGCTGGTCTTGGTCATTTTGCAAGACTTACGAGACTTGCAAGACACTCGCAGTCTTCCAACCACAAACCACTACAAAAAGGAGTAAAAATGGATTATACATTATAAATTACCCACCCTTAATTATCGTCATTATTATTATTATTGCAAAATTATTTAATTCAAAAATTGAGTGAATTTGTTTTAATATACTCGTATAATAAAAAACACAATGACGTACGGTACTCAAAAATTAATCTTAATCTAAAATAGAACATCCTGTATTTTATAGAATTCTGGTATTCCCCTTGAAGAACTAATATAAAATATTTGAGGTCTAAAATAAATAATTGAGTTGAAAAGTGATTTTAAATTACTTACGAGTGTTTTAGAAAAAAGAATAAAACTCAAAAGCAATACCACAAAAATGTACCTACTACTTGCAAATAACATTGGTAATTGGCCTTATCCCTATCTGACCGTTCCTGAAACTCTTCACTTTTATTCCATCTGACTTGCCATTCCACATGATCAGGATCAGAAGCAAGTTCCCCTTGCGGAGACGTCGTCGGCTCTTACACAGCCAGTTAGTTTTTATGAAGCATTTAGTTGTGTCAGTGAAGCGTGCCAATCTATCTTATTAGTTTTTTGTTTGACAAAATATTCAGATTGTACCTTGTGTGGAAATTACATGTTAACGCTCTTATTAAAAAATAAATAAGAAAGTGTTTTTTCTGTTTGCTGTAATTGCGAAGATCATAATATTTATATAAACGATTTCTTCCAGCAGAATCGTTTCACAAAAAATCTTTGTATATAGTATTTTTAATACAATTCCCGATGCACGTCAGAGATCATTTATGACGTCACGGCCTTGCAATGTTGTCTAATCGTCAGAATAGTTGAGGAATATAGAAAGATTTGACATTGTAAGGTTACGTATTTCTTTGTTATTGAGTATTTGAATTACTCCCTCTCTGCCAATATGTTTATTATAATATTACTTGGAACGGTCCCAATAAGTTCAATGGAGTTAAAAACACAATGTCAGGGAAGAAAACGTAATACTTTGTCTATATTGTTCTGCTTAAATATCTACCATATATTTCTTTGTTGGTTTGTACCTGAAAAAAGAATGTTTTATTTATTTCTAGTTGCTATTTCTTATAACATGTATCAATATCGCTATATTTTAAATTGTAATATCGAAACAACACATCATATTAAAGATTTAATGGTAGGTACACCTTTATAGCAAATCTTGTAACTTCATTTTTAATTTTTTGATATTGTTTTAGTCTATTTATAAAAAAAGGCATTTTTGGTTTTCACTGTACATCTTGAGAATGTGAAAAACATAGATTTTTTTTACCACTCTAAATTTTTAAATTTAATTATCTTCGTATGATGGCTAGAATAGGGCATCCACCATTAAATCTTCAATATGATGTGTCATTTCAATATTACAGTTTAGAATATAGCAATTTTGGCACATGATAAGAGAAATATAATATAGCTAACAAGTTTTTTTACTCGATTTACATATTTACTGATACCTTTATTTACTTCAAATTTGGCGACTTACCTCTTGCCATCGGTTTTTGTAGGTTTAACACACTTTGTCATTATTTTGCCAGGAGCTGTTTAATGATCCATTTTTAAAGATACATGTTTATGTATGAGTGATTTCAAAATATAACAGTAGGAAAATCGATTCAAAAGCGTGGTTCCAGCTGAGGCTTATTGAGCAAGGAGGTAAATATTTATGAAGTTGTGATTCTACTCCGAAAAAAGTTAAGATATAGCATCTTCTCCCTGTGGAGCAGGTGCAGAGAATAGCATTACCTGGGCATTCACTATCAGGGTGGTAGAAGCCCACCAAATGGCCAGTTCCAAAAATAGGGCATCTAAAGGTACCTCTCGACTAAGTTAGTAACCTGTAGGACTTTGACATGAGAGGCTGGCTATCCCTAGATACTCCCCAGCGACAATCAGCAGATTTTTGACGAGTTTATAACCTGCAGGACTTTGATGAGCTGGGAAAATGGCTGTCTCTAGACACATCTCCTCAACAACCAGCAGGTTTTTGACAAGTTGATAGACATGTGCTATATGCGCCTAGAGGATGCACAATGGGCCTAATAAGTCCTAAGTGCCACATTATACAGATACAGAAGATATAGCGACTGAAAGTTTTTAAATTGTCGCCACATAGGTCGTAATAGGTGTTGATATTTTGATTGTTCTATTGTTTGCTAAATTTCTATAGTGAAGAAATGTTATGTGGTAAAATTTAAAATGACAAGAAGCAAGTTTCAAGAACGGTGGTTAAAATTTACTAGCCAGAAAAACTTTAACATTATGAAAATAAATTCCAAATATTATCCATATCTCAAAGTGGTCCGAAGTAGATTAAAGGGAAATAAAAGACTCAAAGTCTGTCGACCACATAAATTTATTCGGTTGGGTTGCAAGCGCTTTCGACCTAAAAGGTCATCATCAGGCAAAAATTTTTTTTTTTGAAAGTGAGTAGGTAGGTAGGTACAATCTGCAATAATAATTTAGGATAACAAAACGTTTTTTTATAAAAATGCTAGGTGTCTTACCACTATGTGTCCACAGAAAAAATTAAATGTTGAATTAAAATTTTAAATTGTAAAAATAAAAATTATACAAATTGGCACGTACTGCCTTCCTCATTCGAGGTTGGATATTGTTTACTCTTGAACCTCGCCTGCCTCCATCTAATGAAGGTGGTTATAAAAGATGATTTCAAATTTGAAGTTCCACATGTGTGCTTAAGGCACCATGTGAAAAATGTAACTTTTCGAAAATTACCGTTGCTCCCCCTATCCCCAGTACAAATGGGGTAGACGGAGTTTGGTTTGTGTACACCCTTAAGCCTAGGCTTAAGGGGTATCATTAATTAATACTTTGCTTAACTTCAGGAACTTCACTTAGCACCTTCGTCATTCAAGGGTGAAGTTGAATGAGAAAATGGTGGAGAATTTACGACATTTGACAACTGACATATGATGGAAGACACGTAGTTACAATTATGGTTGAGATAATAATAATTAAATTTGACATTAGTTACATTGAATAAGTTAAATTAGTTTTGTGACAAATTTTTAGAGTATAAATTTAACAATTTGACAGGATGTCCAAGACTTTGGAGAGGCCACGAGTAAATTCTGTTGGTGTTATAAAGTTAGTGCCATTTGATTTTTAAAAAAGAAGAATTTGACATTTTTCAAAAAATTCATACATATCATAAATTTCCTTAACCTAAATCTAATGTCTAATGTCAAATTCTTCTTTTTTAAAAATCAAATGGCACTAACTTTATAACACCAACAGAATTTACCCCATTTGTACTGGGGATAGGGGGAGCAACGGTAATTTTCGAAAAGTTACATTTTTCACATGGTGCCTTAAGCACACATGTGGAACTTCAAATTTGAAATCATCTTTTATAACCACCTTCATTAGATGGAGGCAGGCGAGGTTCAAGAGTAAACAATATCCAACCTCGAATGAGGAAGGCAGTACGTGCCAATTTGTATAATTTTTATTTTTACAATTTAAAATTTTAATTCAACATTTAATTTTTTCTGTGGACACATAGTGGTAAGACACCTAGCATTTTTATAAAAAAACGTTTTGTTATCCTAAATTATTATTGCAGATTGTACCTACCTACCTACTCACTTTCAAAAATTTTTGCCTGATGATGACCTTTTAGGTCGAAAGCGCTTGCAACCCAACCGAATAAATTTATGTGGTCGACAGACTTTGAGTCTTTTATTTCCCTTTAATTTAACATTATGCTTATACTGTAAGTAATTTGGTTCATGTCATTCAGACAGATCACAATCTCAAGCTCTGTCAAAGTTTATTGGACTCATAAATTTTATTAGACTTGCAACCAGCTAAAAGCCTATGATGAGCAAATTTTCAAATAAACAAAACTGCAAGAAGAACTTAGATCCAAACTCTTAAGTCATGATATTAGTTCTTTGATTTTTTAAAATTTTGTAGCTTAGGAAAAAATAAAACAAAAGTTCAAATACCTAGGAAGCTACTGATATGGTGGTGCAAGTCGTGTGCGCTTCTGTGGAAATGATTTTTCTTAGTGATGTTAATCATATTTAATAAATATGTACCATTTTTCTGTGTCTGGAGTCCTCGTCGGCAAGAAAGAGCAATAAGAAGAAATTCGCTTTAACCGTAATATAATAATAATCCCATCTAAGCCATTGACATTTATTTGGTAAATTTATTGTTTTAGAAAGTCCGGAGAAAGCATCGAAACACCACAAAAGGAAATATACCTCGAGACTGGCGTGGTCGGGCGCTGTCAGAAACACGACCTAATATTTGGGCACATAAATTCACAAAACTTTGCAGAAATGAGTGAAATGATACACACAAAAGCGGGACATTGTGACAGGAATTGTTAGGGCCCTATAAATATATTACTGCGATAACATTTGTAAAATGGACCTTTTATTTCGAAGAAGATATTGCAAAGGGCAGTATTTATCATCGACGTGGAATGCTATTTCAAGCAGATTATTACAGTATGTTATATAGGGGTTATTCCGCATCAATGGTCTACACTTTCATATGCCTAACCGCTACAATGCGCTAAACTGAATTTATAATTAATTTTCCTTGCAAACAGAAGCCGAAACGTCGGCAACCGCATTATCAAATAATCCGGCGTATATTTCGTATATTTTTATTAATGTTGCAAAACCTTTATACCGAACTGTTTCCACTTTAATACAAAACTAATAAAACCCACATCAAAATTCCGTATAGGTCAAACAGGGGCATCATTCAACCAAGAATATGAAACTGTGGTGTGTTTGGGATGTAACTCTGGGGCATAAAAATACAAAAAATACAAAAAATTACAATTTTATACGAGGGCCAGACCAAATTTTTTGGTAGATGCGTTGAAAATTATACATTGAGCGATAAGTTGGAACTTTATAAGTTACTATTAAACACAGGCAGTTGTAGGCCAAGACCAAGGTCTTGAAAATTCAGATCCCGTTTGGAGGAAGGCTAAAAAGAACAAATTAAATATATCATCTGGGCCTAATCTTAGATAGCAAACTCACTTGGAACCAACACTTACAAAAAGTTGCCAACAAATGTAGGGAGAAGGGCATTTGGGAAAACATGAGATTAAAACCGAAAATTGTTCAATGGCTATATCTGGGAACAACAAAACCCATGATTACCTAGGTATATAGTCCCCTTAATAAAGGAGATGTACTGCATGAGCAGGGACCAAAGCGATTCCTTTAGAAAAATGTTTTAGGGAGTGAACATACTAAAAGTTCTGACATCTAAGAGGTGAGCCGGAGGGAGGAGGGTACAAAGAAGATCGCACTTGGGTTTTTTACTCATATCTCAAAAACGGTGCATCGCAGAGAAAATGTTCCAATACTAAATGAAAGTTTATGAATTTCTCTACAACTTTTGTTTACACCAATTTTACTACTTTTTAGAAAATTTCATATTTTTCAGAAAGAGCTGTTTCTGAGCCTCAACTATCGTTTGTTATAGCTATATATTATCTAATAATATATTGATATAGAAACCCCCTTTATATCAATTTGTGTATAAATTTGCCCAAACTCTCAAGGGTGGTTCGGCTCTCTAAAAATTTTACAAAACAATATTAGTTACCAAATTTAATAATAAATAAAAAATAATTTTTTAAATTCTTCAGTCTTCTCTTCCCGTTAGCTCGTTGTCTCCACTTGTCTCTATTGCCTCTACCTGTCCGCTCGTCTCTGTCTATTTGCTCGTCTCTACCTATCTGCTAGTCTCTACCTGTGTGTGCTGTTCGTGTCTGTTTGTTTCTGCCGTGTGTATCTGTCCTGCCTCTACCTGTTCTGTTTCTGTGAACGTCTGTATATCTCTGCTTCTTTGTCACTCTGTATACTTTTTACTTTTTTTTAAATAAAACTTTCTTTACCTTTTTCTTTTTTTATTTCCTCTTTATAATTTATATAATCTTCAATTCTAATAATTATTTAACTATATTTCTATTTATATTTCTTAATTTTAAAATTTTTTAACTGACTTTTCTATAAAATTCCCATCTGACAATTTTTATCATTTCATGACATTTTTGAAAATCAATAAAAACCCAGACATTTTGATTTTTACTTAAATTTTGATTTCAAGACACTTCACCACCCCAGTATCGTTCAATTTAGATCATAATTTTGATGACGTCAGGAATTTCTATATCAATATGTTACCCTCAACGAAAAAAAATTGTGTACTTGCGAATTCTTCAGCAAGTCGTCGCTGGATGTCTGTGCTAAATGTATTGCCGTAAAATTTCCATACCTTTCCAACAATCCTGAACCTCTCAACTTCTTCAATTTTGACCCTGTTTTTATATTATGCTTCATTGATAATTTTGTACTCAGTGTCTCTAAAATATACTACAGGCACACTGTATTCGTTGATCCCTGTAATGATCAATATTTAAGCCACATATTTCCTTTCCAACTCAAACTTGATGGTTCACCAATGGGGTTTGACCCAATATCTCATCTCATCTTGGAAGAATTGACAATCGGTGCCTTCCTCCTGTAGGCAAAGATCTCCATAGCCTGTGTCTCTAGGGATCTCAGATTTCGGAGGCTTCACAAAAGTGTGGCAGCAGTCTTTATAGTATATTGCCTCCTCAGCAACAAGATCGTTAATGGAGGACACGCGACCAAGAAGTTCGACACCCTAGGAATCCTTTCTCGCATAGAACACGCCTTCCTAATACGATTTTAAACAATCAATTGAATGTACAACTCTCCTTGTGTCCAAGGGCTTTTTGGTTTTTGTCTTGACAAAATGTGCACATAAGGAATAATTGTTCTTAAAGTCGACCAAATCTTAAAGAGGGAAGCCAGAATGAGTACATATAGGTAATAACTGGATATCTCCAACAACTGGATGTCACTGAGAAATATAAAACCTTAAAATAATACATGAAGTAAATGATAACATCCCATAATAAATATGAAAACAGACAACATGACACCCCGCAAATCAGAAGATAGAGAAATATTTGCTTAGAGATCTCGTATGGTTTACGGATAGTCGGATGAACTTATAACTTGAACTTATAATCAAATGTGACATTATCGTCTCATTGGAAAAATATACCATTGTATTTCAAGCTGAAATATATGCAATTAAATTGTGTGTAAAAGGGAACCTAACAAGGATGTACAAAAACAAACCTTCCTAATTCTCTCGGACAGTAAAGCAGCCTTAAAGGCCCTTGGTTCAAACAGACCTTGTTTGGAATTGTCTTGAAAAACGCAATGTTTGGTAACCCATAATAAGGTAAAACTAGCGTGGGCCAGGACATAAACATGTCCAAGATAATAAAACAGCTCATGAGCTGAAACCGTCATCTATATTATATACGCGAAAAAATTCAACATTTGCTTTATTGAAACCTTTTGCACGCGCAAAAGGTGTCCCTTGGGTCTTCTTGTAGGCAAAGTGTTTTTATGTCGTTGTTCAAAAAGATCCAGCCAAACGGGTGTTTTATATCATTTTGTTCTGAAAGAGTGCGTTTTGTCAGTTCTAAGTTAAACCATAAAACTTTGCTTCCATTTTAAGAATATATCTTACCAAAGTTTCCCCTAACTCTGGGCCTAACACATTACCTTTTCCGAGTTTAATTTTAACAGCCTCACCTGGACTAACATCAGGCATTTTTGCTAATTGTTGTAACGTACTCCTTGGAACTTGAAACATTTTAGCTGCCTTCAAAGTACCTACAGTTTTTTCCCTTACTGCCTGTATAGCTTTTTTCATACTCTAGGTCTTCCTCAGCTTGTTTTTGACGAGGCATTCTATATAAATAAACAAAAAAATATTAATGCACTTCCAGCTAAGATGTAATACAAATATGAGCTAGTCCATATTTGTAGCACAGAGCTAGCTCAGCTAGCCCATATTCAAATATAAACAAAACAATATATATTTTTTATATTTAATTAGAGAGATAAAATATCTCAAAAATAACTAAAGAATATTAAAATACTGACCTTAAGCTTCGACATATCTTTAAAATACTGAGTCAGGGGCGGCTCGTGACCAAAATTTTGGGGGTTCACAGTAGCAGAATATAGATCTCGGTACAGATGTAGGTAAAACACTGTCAGTGTTTTAGAAAGGTATTTTGTAAACTTTCTAAAACACTGAAAGTTTTTTTCATACATCTGTATTGATATCTATATTCTGTCATTGTGAACCTCCAAAATTTGGGTCACGAACCGCCACTGCACTGAATTATATCAATTTAAAACAGTGGCTTAAAAATTCTGCAATCGTTGATTTAACAGAACCACAGATAACGTATTTACAGGAAGGCAGATATGGCTGCTTAGTTTCTGCAGTGGCAAATTATGTTTTACTGCATGTGTTTTTTACCTTGGATGATATTACAAGCAGAGCTTATATTTATACCGTCTCCTCTACTATTTAGCATAGGGTATAAACTAGATTGCGCATGTGTAGAGCCCGTTGGGATAAGTTTGAATTCTTTTTTAAGCTTTATACGTTGAAAAAAGAATAGTTTATTGAATTATTTTAATTTAATGTATATTTGTAAATTTATGAATGGCGTCTACCTTTAGTCACAGGGTCCCAAAATACCGATTTTTGGGTGCAACCGACCTCTTATACCCATGCATTCACTGCTCCTGCTTAGAGTGTGAGACGTCATTTGATGGATTAAGTTGAAAATAATGTTTTCATATTAAAAACCCAAGTTTTTGTGTAATATTAACTAAGATCATTTTTTACAGATCGTCAAATTGTCCAAATTAATAATGGGGTCAGTGGCGTATCCACGGGGGGTTTTGGGGGTCAGAACCCCCCCCCCCCCCATAGAGGGTCCTCGTGTCACAATTTCCGCTATAGTATTGGCGCTTATCGCTATTGACTGTTTGTTTTTATTCACTTTCTTGATGCAACCCCCCCATAGTTCTCAAGAACCCCTCCCATTAAAGAAGGCTGGCTACGCCACTGAATAGGGTATATATAAAACTATCGCATTTTTATTTTCATGTTCTATTTTCTAAAAAATATTTTACAAAATATTTTTCCTACGACCATAGTAAAATGACACATATCGCACTGTTTGGTCTCATAAGTGTCTAAGAATCTAATTTTAGCCCATGTAGAAGAATCCACCTTTCCGCATAAGTTGTCAAATAAATGTGCAGGCCCGCCGAGAGCTAGGTCGGGCCCCGGGATAATTTTCTAGGTCGGGCCCCACTACAATTTTATAAAAAAATTAAGCACTTTCAATATCCAACCAAAAAACTTCTCCTTTTTAGTTAAATCTCTAAAAAAAGGTCCTCCCTCTTGTACTCTTGTAGCGAACTTCTAAAAAACGTCCTCACCTAAAGCTGCCGGGTCTCACTTCTGCCGCTACCGGGACCCCACTTGAGCCCTCGCCCCCAGTTGAGCCCGGGCCCCCACTTGAGCTCGTGCCCCCACTTGAGCTCGTGCCCCCACTTGAGCCCGGGCCCCCCCGGGCCCCGGGAATTAGTCCCGGCTACCCCCCCTCTTGTCGGCCCTGTAAATGTGAGATGTATTATTTCTATTTTGATTTATATTGTCTATATTAAAAGTCGAAACAAATAAACAAAACTACATAGTATGTAGTTTTTTAATTTTCCTATTTTTTTTAATAAAAAGATTGCTTTTATCGATAATTAAAACCTGATTGCAAAATTCAAAGCCATAACGTTTAACAATCTGAGCTATGAAGCCCAATTGTGTGGAAAATGTCCCTTTCTGCAGTTTTAATGTAATATAGGTACCTACTATATTAATTGCACACTATTTTTAAACTAAAACGTCTAAATAAGATAAAGGTATAAATATGTGTACGTGTATAAATGATTATTAATCTAATTATTATATTTTTATGCTCTATAAAATATCTCGAGAAGTCAAAAACTAGCATGAATGGATATTCAAACAATGAATGACCACACCAGGGCAGAGTGCGTATACAGTAAACATGAAAAATAACAAGCTGTCACCATATTGTGTGGAATTTACTCGTATAATATGTTCTGGCGATATTAAAATTTGTAATGATTGATGGTACTTAGATAACAACGGTTAGAAAAGTGGGGACGGAGAATTCACCAGCTTTTTTATTGTGGTTGAAACTGAGCTGAGGTTTTACCATTGGCGTAGAGACCTACTGGATATAAATGGTATTTGTGAGCTACGCAGTCGATCAAAGAATCCTAAAATAATTCTAATACATTTTAGGTACATTGACAATTTTAAATACAGATAATCGACTCGAGTTGTACAGTATATTTTTTCTACCACCCACTAAAAAATCTAGAAAATTTAAAAAAAATTATTTCGTGGTTAAGATAAAATAATCATTTTAAAAATAATTAAAAAAAAATTGATATTAGCCAATATTTAAAACCCAGACCTTTTGAACGGAAATTCTTCACTCAAACATTTGCCCTAAACAACTTAACATTTATTATTGAATTTCTTTGTGATAATTTTCTTAAAATTTAAGGTTTCTCTATAGGGTAAGTCCGGTAGAGATGCCAATCTTTTTTAAATGTTTAAATAAAAAAAATATTTTTCGTTATATTTATTTAAATTTATTAATGTTAACACCAAACAACATAACTAAAGGATACATTAGCGTAAAAAAATGATAATTCTTATAGAAAAAGGTACATTGTAAATTTAAAAATAATTCAGTTTGGCATCTCTCCCATATTGTCTGGGTGAGATGCCCATCTGTGGCGGTACAGATACCAATGATTATAACTGTCTACTTTTTTATAGTTTACAGCTTTCCACATCGCTGGCAAATGTTCCTGAATCCAGTGCATCCCTCATGCAACCACCGGTTACAATGGATGCACTGGATCCAATCGTCTTTTTTCTTAGTTAGACTCCACGGCTCTCCACAGCCCACGCATTCGTCATCTTCATCTTGACCAAAAAAAGAATTACTCTCGTGTGTTGAAAAGTCATCTGAGGTGTCACTTGAATAATTACTCTCCCTTATATTTTTGGTTTTCCTATCACCTTTGTTTTGGAATTGATAAAAGAAGGGCCTGCTTCATTTTCTGAAATAGAAATCTTTGCTTTCTTTACGGGCTTGTTTTCTTTATTGTTGATTGCCTCTGCTTTATTCTTTCCTGCTTGTTTCAAGTTTCTTAACTCTTTCTAAATTTTCAGGTGATGTCAGAAGTTGACCCACTTTACCTCCTCTACTTTTAACATTGCTGATAGCTTCAAATAATGGCGCTGTAATGTTAAGCAACTTTCCTGGCATGTTATTATCTTGAGTATTATTTTCACCAGTTTGATCTGCTGAACTAGGATGTGACTCATCAGTGGCTGAAGTTGTAGCAACATTTGACGCTGCTTCCTGTTCGTTTTCCATACGATTAGCTTGACTTTCAGTCTCTAATTGGGTAAATACATAATCTAGTATTTGGCTCGGATCATAAGGATAGATTCCTGTAGATCGGAAAACAGATACCACATTATGTACAGACGCCGCTTTTCCCCATGCCTCGTTTAAAAGTTTGCCGAAATTGAGCCTGGTAAGTTTCCTATCTTTACTTGCTTTTACAAAAAAAAAAAAAAAAGGATTGGTAATAAGCCGATTTTAGAGATTTGAAGACCGCTCTGTCTAAAGGCTGAAGATAGTGTGTGGTGTGAGGTGGCAAGCAAATCAGAATTATGCCCATTCTCTTCTGCAAATGTCAATACATCTATTGCGTTTGTATGTGAAGTATGACCGTCCAAAATCAAGAGGCATTTTCCTTGAGACTTTCTAGGTAATAAATGCGCCAACGATGAAACAATTCTGCGTTTATGTAAGCCAACTTTTTTGACACATAAACAACGGATCCTGGTGACATATCATTTAGAAATTCAGGTTTCTTATTAACACCTTTAAATATGCAGGCGGGAGGTAAAAATAAACCTGCATTGCAGCAAGGCACAACTGTTATAGTTTCACCTTTTTCTTGAGGCGTCGGGGTTGTTACAACCTTGGAACCTTATTCAGCTATAACCAATAATGGTTTAGTATTAAGTTGTAGACCAGTCTCGTCTACATTGTAAATAGAACTTGGTTTATCGAATAAATCATTTTCTTGCAATACTTGATGCAATAAATCAAAATAATTCTTTACAGCCGCCTTTGTCATTCACAACATTCTACTTCTTGATAATCCCTCCACTTTTCTTATTGATAGTTCCGGATTTCTTCTTAAAAATGACTTTAGCCAGTCATACCCCGCTTTTTAGCTAGTTTAAATGCCATTTCCCTCACATCATCCATATTAGGAGAAAAACCAAACCTCTGAAGCTTCTTTATATGAGCTACCATCTTCTTTTCGGCTTCGTCACCAAGCGTGCTCGCAGGACCCATTCTTCCTTTAGTTACATTATTATTTTCAATCCTTCTTTTTAAGGTTCTAACAGGAATATTGTACATTCTCGACGCCTCGCCAACTCTCGTTCCATTACTAACAGCTGCAACTGCCAACTTTAAGTCGGCCTCTAACCAATTTCCACGGGAGGCAGATTTTCTTTTGTAAAAGGAAGGCATATCTGCAAAAAATATGCAAAAATAATATTGGTATCTCTACCGAATATGTTTAGGCATCTCTACCGTTTATAAGGTAGAGATGTCACATTTTCCAAGAAGATTGTTTTTTAGTTGCCGCTAGCCAAACGTACTTCAATATAACCTCAAATAGTGTACTTTTAATTAACATAATCGATTCGCAAATAATCCCAATAAATTATGGCATACTTATAGTGTGACCATTATGTCGCGATAAAATTTTCGATGCACTCAAAACTTTAAAATTGATATAACCTTTAATTAGTGATGTTCACTTTTTTCGCTTTACACGTGACTAGCGTACCGCTCTAGGGTGAGATTACAGAACGTCTGCAACTTTGCAGATCGGCAAATATGGCGGCAACTTTGAAAATCTGCAAATATGACTGACTTACACATGCAAGTATCAAGTTTTCGTATTCCAAATTTGGGTTTAGTGTTGTTGGGGGTAATAAACCACAATAAATATTGCGAATTTGCAGATATTTTTTGGAATACTTACATTTGTTAAGTCCGCCATATTTGCAAAGTTGCAGATGCAAAGTTGCAGACGTTCTGTAATCTCACCCCTAGTCAACAACAGAACACAGACTAATTTATTCTAACAGCGCACAATCGGGTTCTAAGAAAACAGCATCTCTACCACTATGGCAGCTCTACCGGACTTACCCTAATTAAACAAATATCTAGTAGATTACCATTATTTATCGATTCTACTCAAGAGTTACTCACTTATTAAAAAGAGTGATCCACAAAAAATATTTCTTAAGTACTTAGATCATGACTGATAAAGACGAAAAGATATATTCATCAATGTCGAACCGGGCCGCGGTCTAGCAAAAGTAAAATATGAAGAAAACCCATAAACCGTGACAAATAAATAATATAAATGATGCTCACAAGAAATTTGAAAATGAAAGCTGTCTAAAAGGACTTTATTATTTTGACCCACAGAAATTCCTCCACCTATAGTTAAAAATTTATTTATTTATCGAAACATTTTCAATCGTTGAGAAAACAATCTTTTCTCTAATCAAACGTAGACCAAATTACGTAAGTGAACTTGGTACCACAACATTGCAAAAATGGTGTAAAAATTTGTGAGAAGATAGCCCATTGTTTGCCCATTATTGCCCATGAAATAACTGTTTTGTGTATCGTTTTCAAAATATATTTTTTTTATATTTTCAAAAACTACACAAACGTGACTATAACATAAACTGCATATTAATTGGCAACTAGTGGTATTGTCATGTTTATAAAAAGAAGAAGTGTAGTTTCTTTCTGATGGCTGTTTAGCTACAGTTGCTGCTTAACTCTACAATGTTAATTCCAATAAAATGTTAAAAATTTTGTAAATAACCAATTGTTTTTAATTATTCCAATTTAAAAATAAAACAAAATTGTGTTAATTTATTGTTCACTGATCATCAAATAGCTAGGTATCTTCTAAATAATAAACTTGATGTCATTTTTATCTGATTATTATTCATGTAATCATTGTCGCATCTGTACAATCAAAAATGCTGATTGGAAAAGCAAACATAAAGAGTTGAGAGAATAAAAGAGAATGCCTTTGAATTCGACTCCTTGGAGTACTAAAAAATATCGAAAATATTCAAAGTAGCTGCAATTTGACCAATATATGCGGCCTTTCGAAAAAAAAAAAAACGAAACAGAATTAAATCTAAATTTGAGACTTATTCGTTTAGAATATGTTTTTGTTTCCAATATACCTAAGAACATTATAGGTATTTGAGTTGAACCGGTCTTTTCTGTTTATCTTTTAAATAAATAAATCGTAGTATGTTTCGATTAATTACAAGTTGTTTATTAATTAGTAAATATTATGTACATATTTCTATACACTTTATTTTTATTTCAGAAAGACGAGTCATTTTAAATAATAGAATAAACATAGGTACGTATTTACAAATAGATGACATACAAAACTGATATGAAAATTATTGAATTTTATGAAAACAATCTGCTTTTTTTTGTTATATAATATACATTAATAATTTTTGGAATTTAGAATATTTTATTGTAAAAGTAAACTAAATGTTATCTTACAAGTAGATATATACCTTTCCATTAAATAATTTTAATTTGTGTAGGTTTCTAGATATTCATTAAATTTTAATAGTTTAAATTAGAAACAAAATAAGATAATATATTTTAAAGTTTTTTATTTGAAATTTTATAATTTGGAAAATATGGAAAACTAAACCAAATCTACCTATATACAGTATACAGTTTGGCAAAATTCTGGATACCAAATAGGTATACTTAACATATTTTCTTTTTGCCAAAACGTTCAAAATTTGATGTAGTTATTATAAGTACTCTTCACACAGTAGTCTGTGAAGAGTATTATAGGTTTACTTTCGAGAAAACAACATTTTTAATACCTATTGATCCAAATTTAAAAAATGGTGTGCCAAAATCCTTCTCATCAAATTTTAAACAACTTTTAAAAATGTCCGCCCAACCGATGTCAGGTTTTTATCCGCATAATAAGTCAAAAACAAAAAATCAACTTGAAATTTTTGGGAAAATCAAGCTCTGTAAGGGGACGAAGCCTAGAGATTTTGAAAAATCTGATTAAACACGGGGGGGTGGTTAAAGCTGTAAAAAAATCATAAAGGAAAAACTATATCAACTTGAAATTTTCAGGAAAATCAAGCTCCATAAGGGAACCACGTTTATTGATTTTGAAAAAATTTTAATTAAAATGGGTCAACTGTGATTAAAATTAAAATAAATCAAAAACGAAAAACGATATCAACTTGAAATTTTCAGGAAAATTAGGCTCTATAAAAGAACAAAGCCTATTGCAGTTTTGAAAAAATCTGATTAAAAATGGGTGGGCGGTTATATTTGAACATCCATTTGCTCGGAACCCAATTTACATGTACCCCCTTGTAGGTTCCTTACCTTTTTCGATCTCAGGTAGGTAAGTCAGATTATGCTGGATCCAAACCAACTCTGCCCTATTTTTGCCTATTAGTACCTACTCGTATTACTTAGAAATGTAGTCTACCAATTAATAAGATGCTCAAACTGATTTTTTTTTTTTTTTTGATCTAGTCATAGAAAACTTTTTTTTGAACATCCATTAATTTCTGGTCCAATATTAGATAGGCTGCATACCTAAGCCTTTTTTGTATTCTGCGCACAGTGACTTGTTCGCCAGTATTCTTAATTTTATTTTATAAAAGAATTGTATCCAAAAATGGCCAATATCTAAATTTTACAAAAAAGTAAAATATTGAGTCAAAAAATTTTTTTGATATCGGCCTTTGACATTTAATCGTCAAAGGAAATCTCTATTGTTTATATCGACTACATCATCGATCGTTTGCTTGGTTTGCTTTATGTTGAGAGAGGAGAATTCGTTGTTGTGTGAATTTTGTATACAACCATAGATATTAGATATGCAACCAACTGTATATTTCAAAAGTAGATATCTATTAATAAAAAAATAATTCAAACTCAGATACAGGACTCTCCCCACTTTTACACTTTTGTACCACGCAGTCAGCGAAAAAATTAGAGGAAACATTGGATATGCTTATTATAGGTATGTAAATATTGGCTGTATTTTGCTCTTTTCAGAAAATAATATCAAAAATAAAATAAAAATGAGTTTTATTTTTATTTTACGTCCTGGTCACATTTGAGTTGGAATTATTTCCTTATTTATAGATATCAAAAAATGTATGTAGCGTACAGGTGCGATTTGGGACAAGTCCCGAGTCATCCAACAATTTGGATGAGTAATCGATCACTCAAGTTAATTACATTCCTATAATTATTATGGATTAACGTTAAAAATGTTTAATTTTTTTGGCGCCCAACGTGGGGTCGGGGACCTCTTTCTGCTCTGTTTATCTGGATAATGGAGTTAAAAATTAAACTAAGTTACAGAAATATGGTTTATGAAGTCAAACACTTAAGGTAACTGGCACTGGGCCCATTATTTACTGATTTAAACCGACATATAACACATTTTCAAGATACTTCCGACGTATTTGCGCATAGACCGTTATTTACGGTAAAATCACAGCCCACATTAAATAGGAACCAGCTAATATTTTTTACACTAATTTAGATACTTCAAACAGGTATTTATAGATCAAACGCTCAAAAGCACATTTTTCCAAAATTCACATATTCATAGAGTCGATAAGTACGTTTAGAAAATAGATATAATAAATATATGGGTGCGTGAACCGGAAACGCCCCTGACAGCTCGTAATCACATTATCAAAACCGTATCACCTAAACGCTCTCACCGCTTCCATCAAAACCCGTTTCAGATGTTAAGCAATCATCATATCAACTTTAAATAGGGCCTACTTAAGTAGCTATATATCGTAGATGTTTTGCAAATATCCAGACTAGTTTTTGAAGGCGCTGGTGGGGGAAGAGGCGTGTTGCCGATCCCAGCGCGGAGCCACCTTAGACCACGCCTTCACGATCGAACTCACACCTGAGCCGTCCGTATACCATACAGCTTGTTATTTTTGTTTTGTGGTCTAATTTAACTTGCACTGTTCCGATTCAGGTTACTACTGTGTATAATACAGAGCGGACCTGTGACTGTGCTGCGTTCGACTCATTGTGATGGGCGTGCCCCGGCAATTACCAACCGTAAAATTTGCACCTGCTGAATTAACAAGACTGGCGAAAGAAGGTGTAAAGAACAGTGCAAGATATCGCTTCTGGTTTTTCGTAATCTATTGCCTGGCAAAGCAAAGGGGGTCATCTGATTCTAATAATAGGGTAACGTTCTCACTTTAGGGGAACATGAGACTGGAATATTTTATCTTGAATACATTATTCCGCGACGGATATTGGGAAAGATGTGGTATTAGAAGAGTGAGTTTTTTTTGCTATAGGTATGTAGTATATAGCTAGTTACGATTTAACAATCAGTTAATTTCGAATTTTGAAACTACAAAAAACTTGATCAAAATTGATATACCTACTAGTGAAGATGATTCACACATTTTGAAAGTAATTAGGCAACTCTGTAAAATTCCATACTAAACCAATAATGTACAGGGTAATTAAAACAAATATCAGATTAAAGCTTTTTTTAGACTCTTTAGTGTTACAATACTGGGCAGAGTCGAATTGGAAATTGAATAATCCGCTTTACATCTGTACCTGTAAGGTAGGTTGCTCCACGACACTTAGGCCTCGTAAGGTCCATTGTGCATCCTCCAGGGGCATATAGAACCTGCCTCTCAACTTCTCAAAACCTACTGGTTGTCGCCGAGAGGTGTCTAGAGACAGCCATCTTCTCAGTTCGTCAAAATCCTGCAGGTTATTAACTCATCGGAAACCTGCTGGATGTCGC
The DNA here is from genome assembly GCA_927349885.1 of Psylliodes chrysocephalus. Classification (NCBI taxonomy): domain Eukaryota; kingdom Metazoa; phylum Arthropoda; class Insecta; order Coleoptera; family Chrysomelidae; genus Psylliodes; species Psylliodes chrysocephalus. The sequence continues at coordinate 8,769,505 of OV651826.1, read as the reverse complement.
TGGGAGGTGTCAAGGGATAGCCAGTCTCTCAAGTTATAACGTTGCCTAGTCGTGTCTCTAGATGCCCCATTTTTGGAAAGTGGCCATTAGGGAGGCTTCTACCACCCCGATGGTAAATGCCCGGGTGAAGCCATTCTATCCGCCCGCTCCACAGGGCAAAATCTGCATTAGATAAAAATCAAACTATGGTAGATTATCATAAGTATCTCTAGATACATATACAAAGTTATCAATAAGTGTCAATATAATGAAAGTAATTATGAATGTAATATGTTTTACGTTGGAGAAACAATATGGTTTTATCATTACCGGGATTATCTCACAGCATAAGTACTAAGAATAGGTTAGATTTAGTAAAAATATTATAGATGTATCTAATTATTCATTTAAAAAATTATGGGAATTTTTAAATCTATTTATTTCATGTGTTTTTAAGCTAAATATCTTTACTTTAAATTACTTTAGCTATTTTGACTCACATTGTTAACGTTGTAAAAATAATAAGCACCAAAATATAGATTAGGTACATCTGAAGAAGTTGTACTTTGAAACCAGTGGCGTAGCCAGCCATTTTTCTTTTTCATGGGAGGGGTTTTTGAGAACTATGGGGGGGGGGGGGGTTTCAGCGCCAATACTGTAGCGGAAATGGTAACGTAAGAACCCTCCGCGGGGGGGGGGGGGGGGGGGGGAGGATGGGGGTTCTGACCCCAAAACCACCCGTGGCTACGCAATTGTTTGAAACATATCATGATTAATATTATGTTTATGAAAATCAGCGAAATTTAAATTCTGAATAGCGTGTGTGTGTGTGTGTGTGTGTGGGTGCGTTCGTGCGTGCGTGCGTGCGTGCGTGCGTTCGTGCGTGCGTGCGTTCGTGCGTTCGTGCGTGCGTTCGTGCGTGCGTGTGTGTGTGTGTGTGTGTGTGTGTGTGTGTGTGTGTGTGTGTGTGTGTGTGTGTGTGGGTGTGTGTGTGTGAATGAAGAAAAAATTAGCCTCGGACATTGTCCATTAGCCACAGAAAGATTAAGTTAATCAAATGTGTAAACGAGGAAACTAGATAACTATATCTCTATTTTGGTAATCTGAATATTAAAATATATATTTCAATATTTAAATATTTCAATAATTAAATTCCTTTTGTATTCGTTAACCAAGATTCATGCGTTATAAAATAGATTTCAAGTAAAAATAAATATGGCAACAATGAATCCATTTACCTAAATGTTGGAATTTAAGTTAATCCAAACTGGATCGCTGGGTACTGCGAAAGGTATTCAAAACATTGGTCACACGTCCCCAGCAGTAATAGCCTGGTTACGGCTTGAGTTCAAATTCACACAGCTCGGAGCCCACTTAGACCGTAGAATAGATGGAAGAAAGCATTAGCTAAATGAATGGGAAGGAAAAAGGTACCCAAATGATGTCACAATAAGCCCTCTGAGCTTCAGTGCCACTATACGAACCCCAGAGGAGCAGGGGAAAGCCCCAAGTCTGATTGAGGGTAGCTAGAGGTTGGATCATAAATAAGAATTCTTCAACAGATACCCATTAGGACTAACAGATGTCAAAGTAATTGATTATTCCCTCTGGAAGGC
>OV651826.1:8659270-8767410 GCA_927349885.1 Psylliodes chrysocephalus | reverse complement strand
AATATGGATATCCAACCAAATGTCTGTCTATATCCCAGGATATAGAAGATATTCGGATATTCAGCAACATATTTTATGGGTATCTTTAGTAGAGGTTCATAAGTAGCAGAGATAAAAAATATTTTCAACACTCAAAATATTTTCAACACTCTGCCTTTGATTTTGCCCACTAAGGAGAAAGTCATCCTTATTAGGACTTTTCAGCAATAAAATGGTAATTCTCGACTCCAGTCTCTAATGGAGTGATTGGGAAACAAATTTCGATCGAACTCAATTACGGCGGGTTGAGCATGAGTAGATGCGATAGTGGTATCGCCATCTATACTTAGTAAGCAGAATCAAATAACATCTAGTGGATATCCACGATGGTTTGCGTTCGCGCCTAGACTTTGATTATTTAGTGGATGTCCATGGGATATTGAATACACCTTAAAAAAATTAATTTAAATATCTGAACGGTACTATTAGCCACAATGGCGTAATTTTTTAATAATTTGCTATATAATTACTATTATTTATGAACATTTGCATGTCTATAATTACATCTCATGGATATAAAATAGATATCTACCATGGACTGGACATTCAGTGGATATTGGGATGTTCAGTAGATATCCAAAGGATTCGGTGTGCTGTCTGGGTAGATAGAAACCGAATACCAAAAAGCATATTCCAAATAGACACACATTGCATAAAGGGTATTGCAGAATTAGATCAAAGAAGAGAAAAGATTAAGAATAACGACAGAGAGAAAACATGGAAAAAAGTGGGCCAAAAAGGCGGAACCCTCAACAAACTGACGCCTGTAAGGATTCTCGAAAAAGAAAGATACTCTTGTTAGTCAATTTATTGAGATGAGTAATTCAGAAGTTATTTTCAATATAGTTGTGTAATGGTAAAAATTAAACTTATTTTATTTCCGGATTCTTTAGAAGAGAGGCAATTAAACAAGTATCTTCCCTAATCGCCGCCACTGGTAATGATGAAATCAGTAAGCGATATGTAAGGTTAAACTTTTTAACTGTTTTAGTTTCATTCGAAGTTCGTTATCAAATATGCAAATTTGAGTTTAAAATGTCTACAGATGTCAGTAGGGATGACTTCACTTTAACTATTTATACGAAGCTTTATCAGTCTGAACAACCAAATGTATTGAAATTAGCATACAATAATCATGTCCATTTCCTGCTTCATAACAACATTCTCGGTGACAATCCAGCGACATTTTGAGTATTCGCTTCGTTGAAAAGGCCAGTCAAATGTAATTGGGTGTTCGGGGATGACATTGGCCCAGCGAAGAGCGAAGGAATGCAAAGACTAACGAATTCCGCGCTTTCATATTGTTTTATATCGGTAATTTATTGTATTGCTTTGTTGTAGATGTCACGAGATTAAATTTCGTCGAAAAGGGGGACTCGTCGGTTGTAAAACGCCGTAATTTAGTGTATATTTGTTGGTAAATTGATTTGATGAGGGCGCTTATTCCGGCTAATTTCCCATTAAAATTGGAGCGTCTGCACCACGATGATGACGCGACCGAGTTGTAGGTACTCGTCGCGGCAACTGCGATGCATATTAAAACCAGATAGAGGAACACGTGTCGGAGCAATCAAAGTTGCAGAATAGGTGGATATAGGGCGGTGGCGGTCAGATTAAGCCGAATACGGTTAGGTGTGGAATTTCAAATTCGAACGTCATTTATTTGTGACTATAGATACGCCATGCACAACTTTAATTTAGAAGTTTCATTGCCTATTTTTTTAAGGTGATAGTCATCAGGGCCGTCTCCTACAGGGGTTGCAAGTGGGGTTGCTTGTTTTTATAATTTTATCACTTGTATATTTTCTTCGTATTGTCTCAAAAAAACCGGTCCTGGTTTTCTATTTGTTCTATTTCGTCTCATAATTCAAGTTGACTGTTACATCCAATTGGAGCATCGTGCGGTTGAATGTCTTGCAATTTTATTGGTTGATATGCTAAACTAGTCCACGTGGAATGAAATATTGTTTTCGAATTCCAGTGTTGTGTGTTAATTTAGATATTGATTTTTCGTTAAAGTCCGCATTACATGATCATTTTTTTTTTTTTATTTAGTATACAGATAGATTTGAACATTCAGATTTATGACACTTATCTCATTTTGTAATAGCAAATTGAGCAAATACTTTTAAAACAAATTTTATTTTAACTACACGTGGAAAGCAAGGACGGACCAGCCCTATAATTTGGAAGTCTCGTCATTGGTAAATTTAGGTTCCAACAATTTTTGTTTAAAACAGCTTCTCTTATTCATTATTGATAGACCTTGTTTTATAGAAAAATAGATTTTACTAACACGTAACTCCTCCACCAAAATTTAGAATAATACTTTTGAAACAATTTTACTAATTTTAACTACACGTCGAGAACAGGGGCGGACTAGACCTATAACTTAGAAGTATCGAACTTTTTGACAGAAAGTCATTAGTAAATTTAAGTTCCAACCATTTTTGTGCAAAAAAGATTCTAGTACTTTGTTTATCGATCGGATTCATAGAAAAATCGAATTTACTAACACGTAACTCCTCCACTATAATTGATAATTTCAAATTTCTGCATTAAATCATCAAAATTTTGTCACCAAAATTTGGTTTAATCCTTTCAGCCCCAATTTTGTTTCCGTTATTAGACTGGATTATTTTTTGTAAAATAAACATTTTATGCACTAATAAGTGATAATTTGCTGTTTACAATAAAACAAAATTATAAACAATTAAATAAACCACTTGGACGTATATATCTCAAAGGGCATTTTAGTAGGACATAGGGTAAAAAAACTAGAAATAATATTTCGAAAATAACTTTATTTCTGAAAAATTCACAAAATGGTGTTGAAACATAATAGCAAACTTTTATGATGTGTGATATACAGTAAAACAGTGTTTGCACAAGCCTATATCACACATCTGACAAATGGTCGTGGTTCTACGCTTTCCCATTATTGAACATCTAACACAGTTGTCTTCTTTTTAAAGCTTCAACAGGCCAATGTTTCCCTATATTCTTCATTTAAGTTTAGCCTATTCATACTTCTACGCCGGTTTCATTTTAGTTGCTTTTTTCCTTTATCAATAAGATCTTCTGATAACGAAACTAGAAAATCGGAAAATCGAGTAGAGGAATTTTCTTTTGTTACGACGTAAATCATCATAAATTACCCAACTGTTTACGACGGAAATCATGCAAAATATCTTTTTCCTCCATTTCCATGATTTTCTTCCCATATCATATAACCCACTCATTTGGTTGTAGAAAACAATTGCAGTGGGACAAGGAATGTCAACCTTATCACCAACTTTCTTTTGCTTTACGGTGGTAAGTTCCCCTCCATGACAGTTACTAAGAATAACTTTGGTATCCTGCCATTTAGTCGCTATAGTATTTGACTGATTACACAACAATTCGCATTCACCCCCATCCATTTTTTTTTGTTTTTGAGTGAACTTTTTAAACATATTTTTCTAGTAAGAAGTGCTGTTCCAATGGCTGGATAAAAAATATTGTCAATTAGATCTACTGAGGTTGAAAACCTATCCAATATTCACATTTTTAATCATTTCGAACAGTATTTTTACTACTGTTTCTCCAAATGTGCCATCTCTATCAACATTGTCTTTGCCACAGTAAAAATTTGCATTATAGGTATATCCTGTTATAGCATCGCGTCTACACCACAAATTATTGCCCCTCTTTATCAGTTTTTGAAGCATATACTATTTCAAAGCAGATCGGCCCTTGAACTGTACTATGCTTTCATCGATACTATGTCTAGTACTGATATCGGTTCAATATTTTTGAAAGGTGTACTTGAAACAGGACATGAGTTCTTCTACATAATATATCTTACCGCAGTCGTCTATTTTCTAAGTATTATTGAAATAGATTTTAGATAAAAGAAACAAACATCTGTTTTTGGATAGATAATTTTTTAGAGATAGATTTCCTAAGGATGGGCGATTAGACCAATAATGTCTAAGTTTAGGAATCTTATTGTAAAATATTACTAGAGAACAACCAATAGTTACTATTTTCTCTCTCTTATCAGTGAGAGTTAAATATTTCTTTTTATCTAGATTAAATTTTTTTATTCTCATGTTGGTACAGTCTGCTAAAAAAATGAATAAACTACGAGTAGTTTGGAAAATATTTCGATAGGAGATGCATTTACTTTTATCGATTAATTAATAACACACGGTTTTTCTGGAGAAATCTTCAATCAAAGTTTATGATCATTTGTAATTAATGACCATATTACAGCGACCGGTTCTTTTTTGGTTTTGTCAGTATCAGTTGTTTCTTTCTCTGACTCAGTATCTTCAGTATTTTGGCACTATTGTGAAAAAGGTCTGGCTACGAATTTTTAGACTGTTCAGACTCTGCATCCTTGTTATAGTCCGAGATATCCTATAAGTTGTCAGACAAAACTTGGTAGAAGATATCAGTTAGATTAGTTGTTAAGTTATTTATTTTTATGTATCTTACGATGTATTTTTTGATGTTGTCAATTTTTGAAAAATAAAACACGTCAAATTTAGTTTGCACATCTTTATTGAATATTAAACTGGGAAACCAAACTTTGCCAAAAGGCTCTGCAGTTTTCTGAGAGGTTATGGGCCCAGGGCTGTTAGGGCACTGAAGATCGACGAGGTAGAAGGTTTCCGGACGAAGAAATAGCAAGATAGTTAGTACAATAGGACGAAGAAGAGTGTATTACGAGTACTTGTAAAAATGGACGATTTTAAGATTGAAAAACTAAATTCTGAGAACTATAGATATTGGAGCATGAGAGCACAAGGGATTTTGGAAGTAAAAAACTTGTGGACCACCGTAGATCCAGGCTATATAAATGAAAATTTAAATAAAAAATTGGATCACAGTGCCAACTCTATAATTTATTTGCTAATAAATAATAATAGTTTAGATGATATAATAGAGTGTCAAACAGCGAAAGATATTTGGAACACATTAAAGAACATCCATACACAGTACGACACTTGGTATGGATTATTGTTACTGAAAGATTTCGTCAATGCTAGTAAAAAGGAAGTATAAATCAATATTTAACAAGAAGGAATGGTTTATATCATAAAGTTAAAAATGCTGGATATGAATTTCATAAAAAAGTTCAAGCTGGGTTTGCAGTACTGGGTTTGCTGAGCGAATATGAGTATCTACCTAGAAATTTAAGGTCAGACGGAGATGATTTAAATATGAGTAAGTTGAAATTAAAACTGGTAAAAGAAGAAAAAAGATTAGCAAATAAACAAGATAAAGAAGATGAAAAAGATGTAGCGAGGGCATTGTTTTCAAAGAAGAAATATCCTATGGATAAAAAAGATTTAAAAAATCAAAGGAAATACAAACTAAATAAATGCCAAAAAGGAAAAAATCATGAAGACCATCAGAAGACGCAACGTTCTCATGAAAATTCAAGATGTTACAGATGTTTAGAGATGGGACACATAGGAAGAATTTGTCCTTTATCACAACCATAAAAGGAGATTACAGATACATCAAATGAACCTGAACCTTGCATCTCTAAACTTGCTTTCAGTAGTGTACGATATTCTCTTTATGCTCTAGAAACTTGCTCAAATACTTGGATATTAGACAACGGAACTACAGACCATATGAGTTTTCAAAGAGAGAAAATATTAAACTTCGTACAGGTAGAGACGAAAATTGAAGTCGCAGGTGGAGGTTTAATATTTTCAACTGGTTATGGTGATATGAATTTAAAATTAAGCAAAGAAAATGGGTCAAATGAAATAACCCTACAAAATGTTTTGTATATTCTTGATCTGAAAACAAACTTAATTTCGACGTCGTTGGCTACAGAAAAAGGACTTAAAGTTATTTTAGAAGAAAATATGAAAATTACGACAAAAGAAAATCAATTAGTAGCAAAATTGACAAAAATAGGACGTTTGCACTATATTTTTGAAGATAACAGTATAAATACGCAAGTAAAAACTAATAAATCTTTAAATAAAGCAGTTACCAAGAAAGAAAGATTGTGGCACAGACGATTGGCACATTTGAACATACCAGACGTTAAGTTATTATTAACCATAAAAGTTAAAAATTCAGAAGACGCTCTAGAAGAAAGTGTAAATGATGAAGACAGCTTACAGGAAAATTGTGAAATTTGTTATGAAGCTAAGATGAACAGATCACCGTTTCCGCATAAAAGTTACAACAGAGAAGTAGAGCCATTAAAATTAATACATTCAGATGTTGTTGGTCCTATAACACCTATATCAAATGGAAAGAACAAGTATGTAGTTACCTTCATTGATGATTATTCCTGATATTCCGAAGTAGCAGTAATGAAAAGTAAAAGCGTTTTTAAAATGTTTTTAGAATACAAAAGCAGGGTTGAAAATTTACACGTCCGTATAATTGCTTGCTTACGTAGTGACAATGGTGGTGAATATTTGTCAAAGGAATTGATTGATTATTTAAAGAAAAATGGGATTAAACACCAATTAACTGTTCCTGGAAATCCTCAACAAAATGGAGTAGTGAAAAGAATAAATCAAACACTATTTGACGCAGCAAGATGTTTATTATTGGAATCAGGTTTGCCAAAAGGCTCTGCAGTTTTCTGAGAAATCTTGCATTTCAGCCTGCGTGTTTTTCCTTGACATGCTAAAAAAATGGGACATAAAACAATTTTACAATAATATTCAATACTAATAATATACAAGATTACCTAATTTCTTTCACAATGAAATTCGTTTTTTATATCAAACATCACAAAAATGCAGCACTCGTGTGACCGGTACAAAGTCTACTAGTGGTTACTGCGCACATCAATGTTGCCACTTTTGCTTCAACATAGCGGGAAATATATCAGGCTGTTTAAAAAACCCGATAAAGCATAAATACATATAAAATGGGTGTCCCAGATTTTTTTGCCCAGCGGATATCTCGGTTATTTAATGATATAAAATTGTAAAAAAAAATATGAATAATATTTGTCTAGTAGCCTTTTAAATTCCACTACATAAAGTTATATTCATCAATCCACCCCATAGGAACAACCCCTAACTTTTTTTTTTCAAATGTCACCCCTATATTTTTTTTCGCTGATATAAATACTCAATTTGTCCCGAATGCAACGATATGATATTTGATATACTTTACAGAGTCATAAAGCCGGTAAAGACTAAAAACCAATGTTGTGGTTAAAGTCATTAATTTTGTATCACCTGGTATTTTCTTTTTATTTTGATTAGAATTGCTTCGTTTTTGTTTTTTTTTTTGTTACCTATAACTAACTAACGATATGCTTAGACCATTTCTGAAATTGTTCGCTAGCTATAAACAACAGACAAAATGCCCTTTACATTCACTCCAAACGAATATGTTGATATGCTTTTAATTTTTGGTGAGTGCCAAAAAAATTCTCGTGCTGCTGTACACTTGTATCAACAGAGGTTTCCTGAGCGCCGACAACCATCACGTAAAACATATTCTTATGTTGAGACTAGGATGAGAGAAGGGTCATTTCCAGGAAAAGACAAACATCGTCAACATGCTGCTGCTGTAAGAACTGAAGAAATGTGCATTAATGTATTAGCTTATGTGCAAGTACATCCCCAGATATCGACGCGAAACCTAGCTAACGAGGTTCATATTAGTAAGTCGTCAGTACAAAGAATCCTAAAATCCTATAATTTTCATCCGTTTAAAATTCATTTGCATCAGGAACTTAGAGCTGGAGATTTCGAAAGAAGGATAACATTAATAGCACATTTTGAAGATTTAATGGAACGAAATCCCAACATTTTGAACCAGATATTGTGGAGTGACGAATCAAGGTTTCATAATAATGCTACTGTAAATCGTCACAATATGCATTATTGGTCTCCTGAAAACCCTCACTGGGTTAGGGAAACTAACTTTCAGACCATCTGGGGAGTAAATGTGTGGTGTGGATTATTTCAGGGACGACTGATAGGTCCCTATTTTTTTCAAGGTACGTTAACTGGTGCTAGGTACTTACACTTTCTTGAAAATGACCTTCCAGAACTTCTTGAAGAAATTCCAATACAAGAAAGAGGTGCTATGTGGTGGCAACAAGATGGAGCTCCTCCACATAATAGTAATTTAGTTACCCAATTTTTAAACGAACGCTTTGAAAATCAGTGGATCGGAAACAGCGGCCCTTTGAGGTGGCCTGCGCGTTCACCAGATTTATCGCCTCTAGATTTTTTTTTATGGGGATATCTGAAGACCGTGGTATTTGAAACACAGCCATTGAATTTAGAAGATTTGCAAAATAAAATAGTACAAGCCTGCAATAACATTACACCAGAAATGATTACAGCGTCATGTACTCGTGAACTCATTCGACGTTTTGAAGCATGTTTGGCAAGTAATGGGGGCCATTTCGAACAATTTTTGTAAATATTCAATTATTTAAAAAACATATTAAGAGGTTTACCTATTCATTGGATTTGTTATTTTTTAATATAATAAAATGATAAAATGTAAACTAATTATTAATGACTTTAACCACAACATTGGTTTTTAGTCTTTACCGGCTTTATGACTCTGTAAAGTATATCAAAAATCATATCGTTGTATTCGGGACAAATTGAGTATTTATATCAGCGAAAAAAAATATAGGGGTGACATTTGAAAAAAAAAAGTTAGGGGTTGTTCCTATGGGGTGGATTGATGAATATAACTTTATGTAGTGGAATTTAAAAGGCTACTAGACAAATATTATTCATATTTTTTTTTACAATTTTATATCATTAAATAACCGAGATATCCGCTGGGCAAAAAAATCTGGGACACCCGGTATAGAACAAAAAAGATTCACAAACAATCGCTGGGATTTATGTGTCCATGTGTCCACGAAAGGGTTAAATCAGAAAAATGTAGTACAACTTTTTTTTTGGTAAATTAGTGTCTTAAATTTAAAAATGGTACTAACTTAAATAACACAAAATTTTAACGTATATTTATGCCACAAATAGGGGTTTTGTTGCGCCACCTATAAAATAAATCCATGTAAATACGAAATGAAAATTTTTCATATCCAAAAACAATCAATTTCAAAATTTTTATTACAAATCCCGATATATTCCATAAATTTATAATTTCAGCTTAAACATCCTTTAATTGTCTTATTATGAATATTTTATTGGGGCAAGTTGACACAAATCGTAATATTTTGAAGTCAAAAATATACTATACTTCTAAATACAAGTAATTAAAGAACCTAGGTAGATTAAGATAAAAATCCGGCTCACGTGATTTTTGTTTAAAACATGTTTATGTATTTACCTAAAAGCAATTTTTTGTTGTTTAGGCCTTATTCCAAATCCATATTTTTCTATTCCTTTACTACTTTTTGAATTATCGAAATATGTCACTCTATCTGACTATACCGAAAAGAGCCTCTCTCTGTCGAACATATGTTTCAATATTTCCTCAATATTCTATTATCTGCCTTTAGTGATTTACGTGTTTATTCAAGACCTGTGTGATTTGGTCGGAATAGCGATGGTCTTTTCGACGTATGCCTAAGTTAAACAATTAGGAAAGATAATAATGTAGAAAGTGAGGTTATGGTATATCTCTTACAGGAGACCAGCCGTTGCCACAAAATCTTCTGCTTGTTACGAAATGAATTAAGTTTGACGATTAAGCGACCCTTTTCCATGCAGTTAATGGAAGGATAGAGACCCAATAGTTAGTTTTAGTTTTACGTTCTCTCATTCAGCTATATTTGGTAGAATGATTAAGAAAATTTCACAAGATATTGATTTTTGATTATCATTTTTTTATACATTTTACTTCGATGATTAGTATATTGCATTACAAGTGTGATAAATCACTTTCACACAAGTGATGTACAATATTTTTCCCACAAAATAATTTTATCAAAAAAATCTAAAACTTTTAAAGCTTTAAGGCCTCTAAAGCTTTTACAGATAATGTTTTGTCAAAATTAAAAATATTGGGATTCCATTTACAAACAATTTTATAGGATGAATAATAGAATACATTAATGTTTTTCATTAGTTTACTTTTTTATATAAGTTGCACAACCGTGAACAAAAACTTTTTTATTATTAATGATTACACACTTCACTACTCACAATAATAACAATAATAACAATAATAATAAAATACTCATTAAAATAGTACAAAATAAATAGGGAAAAGAATAATTATAGGGGTTATAATGTGATAAGTAAAATGTATTTAAAATAAATAAACACCAACAGTTGTATTTTTCCACTTTCCATACTTTTCAAAAAAAAAAGATAATTCACGAAACGGTTGCGAAAAGTTAGACAATATACGATCTGCGCTATTACGGTCATGTCATTTGACTTATCTAATTGAATATGTATGTAACCAGGAAAAGCAAAAATAATATAGGTAGTTACATTAAAATTATTTTATTAATTTGTTAAAAAGAAATATGTAAGATCTATATTTAAGAATTAATGTTAACAATTTAATCATTAAATCGATTTTAGTATTAAAATGGACATTAGGTACATGAATCAAAATAGAAATTGAACGTCTGACATATCTGACAGCTTATGCGGAAAATAGATTCATATTCACACACGGGTGGACAGTACATTTATCCACACGCGTGTGATATAGGGCATTTACGTACCTACCTAGTTATATTCCGCACACTAGTGACTCCGAGAATCCCTTCAAGAAACCAAGAAAGACACCAATTTGTTAGGACCCCGCTTATAGAATTTAGGCTTCCTAAAAGCCAAATAATAGAAGTGTCATTACTTGAACTTTGTTGCTGCCTAGTGTCGATCTAGGTAGTAATTTGTCTGTTATTAATATTCCCCTCTTCCCGATGGATTATATGCACCATATACAGACGGCTCCAAAACTGAAAAAGGAGTAGAAGTGGGAGGATTCAATAAACTTGAACACTTTTACTACGATCTTCGAAGCAGAAATAATTGCTATGGAATTGAGAGCAAGAGGGTTAATCATCTTCTTGCAAACAAAATTATAAATATTTTATTGGACAGAGTCCTTAAACAATCGAGTTGACTCAATGCTGATTTGGTACTGTTTAGATTACCCTCGGTTCCCGGAATAAAGTTGCCTTGATCTGGTGTAAAGTGCAATGAAAAAGCTGACGCACTCGCTAAAAGAAAGGAACCGAATCTCAGTTCACAGAGAGTATCTATCTATCTAAATTAGGGTATGGATCAAAGCCCACTCGTACTGAAAGTCTAGGCTTATTGTACCTTTCACAATTTCTACCCTATTAGGTTAATATTCTTGATGAATTCAAGAATATGTCTGATGGGAGCTTTCGCGAATTCTTCAGGTTCCGGATATTGTAGCTCGAAGTGCCATTTCCGTTCCCATTTAAGGTTCCGATAATGGCATACTATGTGAATAGGAGTTTCCTCATCCTCTTCACATATTCTACACAGGCAGTCATCAGATATTCCTAAGAGATTTAGGTGTCTTCTTAGACCGCAGTGTCCCGTAAAGAGTCCTATTACGGCCTTTAGTTCGCTTCTGCTAAGGTAAGCAGTTGTTTCGTCTGCTCTTGGATGGACCCTCTATGAATATTTTGGACTGTCTAAATCCAGGAAGTTCCAAACAGAGCCTATGGTGTTCTCTATTTATCTGTTCCGTTAGCACCCATTTAACTTGTTGATATAAAATACCACATGTCGGTTCTGTTCGAATTAGAGTTTTTTCAGTTCCCTTCCAAGCTAGGAGGTTTGCTTTCTCGTTTCCAAATACTCCTTCATGTCTCGGCACCCATTCAAGAGTGACTTTGTTATGTTCTACCATGGCCTGGGGGGACTGTTGACAATCATATATTAAATTAGATTATACTTCTACCCTTTTCAGTGCCTTAGGGGCTGACTGACTCTCTGTCATGATAAAGACCCTCTTACGTCTAAACGAGTCCTTCATCATAACTTTGACGCAGGCATTTATTGATGTTACTTCAGCTTCAGTGACCCCATGTTCAGACTAATGGTCCTCCCTGAGTTCACATGGTAAATCCCAGCTCCTTCAGTTTTTCATCTTTAAACCGTTTGTATACCAGATCGATTTGGTTTATATTTCCCTACTTTCCCGGCTTTTGGTCCTTTCTGGCATTGTTTCCTAAAGTCATGAATAGTAGGTGTTCTATCCGATGGTATTCTTTGTTTTAATTTCTCCAATATCATTGTATGGTGTCCTTTTTTGAACGTTCCCATCCAAATCCATTAGTAAACAGTCTGTATGACGCCGCTATAGCTTCCTTCTTCACCACAAGGTGTAATGGAGAAAGACCTAGCAGTACCCCTGTTGCTATTAGATAGGCTAGTCTTTGTACCTCTTCTGTTAGCTGTTATACTTGTACCACCATATGACTAATTAGTAAGTTATAACAGGTACTACAACCATAGTATAAAGCCAGTGCATCATACTTGGTTTGAGTTCCCATGTATGCCCTACCATCCGTCTACAGGCCCGTAGTATTTTTACAGCTTTTTCTGCTGTTTTCTCCATATAGCTGAAGAAGCTAAGCTTGTCATCAAGAGCAATTCCATAATATTTAACCTCTTTTGCCATTTTTAGATGTTGTCCCCACGTATAAAGCACGTTCATTCCTTGAAGGTTCCTTTTTCTTGTGAATGTAATAACAGAGGTTTTGGTCGGGTTTGTGGACAATCCCTCTTTTAGGCACCATCTTTTGACGATATTTAGAGCCTGCTGCATCCTTTCGCCCAAATTTACCGTTTACTACGATGCTTATGTCATCTGCAAATGCTTGCGTTTATGTTTTCTCTCTCTCTCTAACTCCCATAAAAGGTCATCAACCATCAAGGTTCACAACAGACAGTATAACACTCGTATGCTGGCGAGATACCCCAGAGCTAAGTCATTCTTACGGAATTATGACAGGATACTAATCATCTAGGTAACCACATAAAAAGGATATGTGCGCAATAAACATCGTCATTTGTCTTTTCTTACCACGTTAAATATGGTTTATTTCATTTCTATTTATACATCCACGTTAATAATGTTAGTCACACTGTTTCACTCTTGATAAATGTTTGTTATTCAATCTCATTCTTTACCATATTTCCAGTCTTATTTTATTTTTATTTATCCTGTTTTCTATTATTTTTTTTTGACTAATCGCCTTGCCTTATTTAATTAACTACCCCTTCTTCCAGCCGTACAAGAATTCTTATTCAAGGCTTCTATTCTTGTGGTTTTGCATGAAATAGTCGGCTTGCAACTAGCCGACTCCTTTATTATTTATAGTATTTTGATAGACCACTAACTTGTTGCTTCATAATACCCCTAAATATCATCAGAATAATAAAATAAAGCAAATTAATAACAACGAAGCAATCGAAAAATAATATTTCAACGGATCGCAGGTTATTCGGCGATGACGTATGTCGGGTTGGTCGTTTTGAAATGACACGAGAGATAAATCATCGTCGAACTGTCACTAACCTGATGCGTATGTATAGAGGTGGACCAAAAACTACCCTTGTTCATTTAGCAATTGCTATAGAGGGTGGCGGTCGTTCTTTGCGTTGTCAATTTGTCATACGTTGGTCATAAAAATATTGACTTTTATTTAATCAAATCTTCAGCAAAATTCAGCTAACACGGTGGGTGTTTTATCAAAAATTTCAAACAATTATTGTAATTGTTCCAAATTTAATGCGAGAGTTTTCCTGGAAATGTATAAATTTTAAATTCTGGTCTATTTAATTTAAAATCAGCTGTACATAATTTGTAAATTACAAAAATACAATATAGTATTATAGGTAACACCAGAGGCCGGATAATAATTTTGTCAATAATATTTTCTTCCGTACCAAGGCAAAATTAACTTTTCGAAAAAAATGGGTTTTTAAGATAACCAATTACATTGCAATTTTAAATTTTTGCATCGAATCGCGTGAAATGTGTCACAGTGGTTTTTGTATCGGTAACGTGTGGAGGGTGGGTTAACTCACGACACTTAGGCCTCACTAGGCCCATTGTGCATCTTCCTAAATAGATAGTTACCTCCTAGCTCGTGAGTCAGCCTACATATTTAATGTAGTTGACAACATCGCCATAAGTGCTTCTTTTATATCGACCGGTGTTGCCAATTCTTCCGAACACAAATCTTCTAATAAACGAGAGCGTTGGAAAATCGTAGAGGATATGCTCATCTTCTTGTTCTCACCCCCTGCATGATGCGAGTTCTGAGAGCCCCATGATATGGAGATGCTTCCAGTCAGAATGCCTGTAATCAGGCGCAGAGTCTGTCTAGCCATAGTCAAGTATTTATTTGCTGCAGTGTGGTTAGGATAACTTAAAAGGTCCCCAGCAAGTCTGCAGCTTCTTGTTTTTTCCTATCTTTCCTTAAATTTCACAAGGAAATCTTTAATTAGGTTTGTCACTACCGATGTTGTCAGTTCAATAGAAGAGCCAGGTCCAAAAAGTATTTGGTTGGCTGCCTTCTTGGCTAGCAAGACATTTCGATGTGGGGTAACCTTTGAACCATCTTAAGTTGATCACATTGTTGATGGCTACTTTGGCCAAAGCTTCGTGATATTCTAGTACTAAACCTGAGTAAATTCGTGGTCTGTCCAGGATGAGTAGTGCTTGTCTAGTAATTTATTTTGCTGCTATGAGAATCCTCGTGAGAAAATTGGGTTTTTAAGATACCTATTTATGCATAAATAACAAATAATGATGAAATAAATCTAAAATTTTACTAACAAACTTAAGCTTTTAAAATACTCGTATGGTCTAAAATAAAAAAAGTATGTAAACAAAGGTTTTTCTTTAGTAGGTCATAGAAAAAATATGGTGTACAACTCAAATATCAAAAGTACTTAGTAAATTACATAAATCAACAGTTGACTCATTGATTTTGGAACTAGTTCATTCGCTTCCATGGTATAATGTAGCTCTTGACATTAGCAATGCTTTCTGTCAGATTGTTCAGGTTATGTGGAGGGTTATTTAAATCTCTCATTGCATATAAGTTAATGTATATAGAATATATTCAAATTTTGAAAGAGAACGAAACAGTTAGGCAAAAAGTAAATATTGGCGTTATATGGAACAAAATCCAAAACTCAAAACGAAAAAATAAGCAGGGTACTGCACTGAAACCTGTATTATACCTAGATATTCGGTATAAACAGTTGACATAGGTACGTACCATAAACAATTACGTAAAAGTGGCACCAAAAACTGAAAATAATTATCCAATTTCAAAGTATTATTTATTACCTATATATCCTGTTTATATTGGAATTATATATTTAACTCTACAAATTTAAGTATGTCGTTTTCTTTATTATCTTCTTCATCTCGTGTTCAATTTAACCATTTTGCCACCTATACAGCAATACGTTGTAGATATTTAAAATACACCGGCATTATAAACTTCAACTGTGGACAAGTGATCGTATTTGATTTGTGGTTACTAAAATATAAGACTGGCACAACATATTTAAAAGTAATGAATTAGCACTTAATACGTTCGTGGTCAGATAACAGTATAAGAGAGAAGAAAGATTAACGTCTATTGTTGGTGCTGAAATGAAAAGATATTTTTTTCCGTCATAAAATATGGCGAGGCTATATACAGGGAGTTCCATAAAATAAAATTACATTTATTATCCGAAATATTGGAGTGCATAGGAAAAACGGAAAGTTATTTAGGAAGACAGATAAAAGGAGCATATCGCAAAATATTGAATAATTAAAAAGCAGTTAGTGAGGCCATTTAATGAGGAGATCATCGTGTTAGCCAAAAACAGAACTGTAACCCTCTAGCCTCCCCGACCTGGTGATGTTACTATATTGTTAAACAAACAAAATAATTATTTTTCTAACAATCAACTAATTCAATTTTTATATTGTATTGACTTTTCTATTATTCAAAAATTTTCCCATTTAAAATATGTTTCTTAATAGGTAATAGTCATATTTCAGTAAGAGTATCGTTCAATATACAGAAGCAAACTTTTTCAATATTAATGTCATGGGAATGCATAAGCCGTCCCTGTAGAACGCGACCTTGAAGCCTGCCATCCGACTCATGATCGAAACACCGCTGACGTATAGAGACAAACGCACCGCTTCTCGAGAAACTTCCAGAACAAGCGGTACGTGCCGTTGAATCATAGAGATGGAATTCTAGGACATTCCACATCGTCTAGAAACTTCTTGTACAGAATTGGGCTTGTCATAAATAGCGTCACTTATCGACGGACGGGCAATTTAACATAAAGTATTGGACTAAAAAGTTAAATTGTAATAAATAAATTAGAATTGTGAGTTAGTGCCTAAGTATTATACCGGGTGTTTAAATTAAAGTGTTACAGTTAAATATCGCCGAAAATATGCATTTTATAAAAAAAAGTTTCAGACAATAGTTTTATAGTTTTTTGGGAGAAACATGTTGTCGAAATTCATTTTGTCGAAATTTTTTATAGCTGACCATAATATGGCCGTATCGAGGTGGACTTTTTTATTTCAAATTGGAACCCCATTTTTTACATATTCTTAAAGTTTATAAAAAAAAAATAAGAAACTTTTAAAGGAAATATTTTTTTTATTGGACTTTTACTTATTGAGTAATACCTTCTTGACAATTTTGCTGCGCGAAAAAAAGTTGGCCATATTATGGTTAGCTATAAAAAAAGATTTTAGCCAAAATGTTTACCCCAAAAAATATAAAACCTTCGTCTGAAAAGGCGGTATTTAACTGTAGCACTTTAATTTGAACACCCAGAATAAATCAATTAGTACGTCATAAATAAATTGTAAATAGTGTGTTTTAAATAAATACACTATAAATAAATTAAACTATCGTCACATTGGTGTCAGAAGTGAGATCAGTGTCTTTCGCTCTTTGCAATGGCTTATAGATCCGCTGTCAATGAATCAACAGGCATGTTGGTCCCATTTGGGCGTGATATGAGACTACCGTGCGACCTTGAGTTTGGATGCCGACTAGGAGAAGATATAGCTGGTGAAGATTATGTGATCCAGTTACGAAGAAGAATGGACGAAAAAAGCATTGAAACTTCAAGATGGATCGCGTTATCTTTTCTATTTAATAACAAAGAACACCTTCCGAGATCGATCCACCTATCATGAAGTATGGGAAGCATTACTCAATCTGAGGGAGCATGTACTGGAGTCCAATGTACAGAAACTAGCTATGCCAAAGATAGAGAACAACCAGCTAAATTGAAGGTTCATTAGAATCATGGTGGAAATAATCTTCCAAGATACCCAGGGTTGAAATACTGGTCTGCAGCCAAGTCGGAGATATGTTGAATTACGAGTGGCTGAATGTCTTCCGTCTCTTCGTATGATAGGGATAGGTGATTGCACATGTATAGGTAGGTAAACAAAATAATTAACTTTAATTAATAATTAAACACGTTTGAGTAAACATTTAGTATAAAACCTTTTCCAAATTTCTTAAATTCATATTTTTTTCAATTTCTTTACAAATTATTTTTTTCTGTAAATTTAATTTTTCAGTCAGCTGTTCACTCAAGGATGTAAAAGAGTAGAATTGCGATAACATATTCGGCGCGTTTATAAATATATATAAAACAATACTATACTATACTATCTCTCTTGTTAGAGATTTAAATTTTAAATCCATGTCGATATTTAGAAATTTTGTAGTCTGTGGCTTCTATAGTATCCATATCTAAAATATCAGAAATATTATATTTAAAGTTTAAAATTTAATTTTTTCTTTATCTTTCTTTTAAAAGAAAATTTGGAGTGCATAATGTTTTAACAGATTTGAGATCATTAACTAATATTTTTATGGATAATATTGATGTCTTTAGTAGGTATTCCATAAGATTATATTATCATGTAAATAGAGTAAAACTTTCCGAGATATTTAACTTACCTAAATCATTAATATAAATTATAAACAGTATGGGCCATAGAACAGATGCTTGAGGGACACCTTATTTTATTTCGCTTGTTAGCGAGTCTGAAACCGTTTGGACTGTTTGCGACCTGAAAGAGACTATTTAATCCAACGCCGTGGTTGACACACTCAAAAGCTTTAGTCAGATTATAAAATACTGCACCTGCGGCATCGTTAAAATTTATACTTGTATAAGCTAACTCCAAACAAAAAGAAACAACATCCGATATATTTTTTGTGTTTTGAAAACCGAATTGATTTAAATTCAGTGTATTATTTTGGTGTAGTTATCTAACTAGTCGAGTTTTTACAAGTTTTTCAATAATTTTTTCTAATACCGGAATAAGAGATATGAGAATAAAATTAGACGACTCAGTCAAGTCTCCCCCTTATATAATTGCTTAGATATTAGTTGAATCACTCTGTATACATGAGTACTGTCAAATAGAACATAACCTTATACAATGTAAGTAGAAATGAAGCCGTGGGATACGTATTCTAAGAAAACATAAAATATATCAATGTTGTAAACGGCGTTGAATAGAACTGGAATCGTTTAGGAACTTTTTTATTAATACTTAAGATGTTACGAAATATCAAATTACACGAATAGAGATTTTATGAATTTGCATCTCTATGTGGCAAAATGAAACGAGTGTTTTTATATGCTACAGCAGTAAATCCATCAAAGTCTTCAAAAATTGTCTTTTTAAACGAGCTCAAATACAAAGTACGTACGTTTACTGTTTAACTACGGCAAGGTTTGGCAAAATCGTGAAATCTATTGTATCGTAACATGCTACAGATCGATAATTTCCATAATATTTTCACAAAAACTTTGGAGAAATATTTTGCACAGAAACTAATTCTAGGAATAGAATAGATATAACTACGAGTATATCGCACTGTATCACACACTTATGTTCGTTAATGAAGAGAACAAAATTTTCTATTCTAGAAAAAATAACTGTAAATAAATGACTAATTTTTTTCAAACAACTTTTTATTTCACCTAACAAAAAAAATGGTGTGTAAGTATTAACAGTTTTTCCTCGTGCGTATGATTCGTTCTGTGTCTTCCTGTGCGTACGCTGCCGTGTCTGGCGTGTGAATGTATCCTGATCCTTGGTCCTGATCGTGTAAAGTTGCGTTTTCATGCTGTATGCGGTGTGAACGCGTGTGTAAGTCATTAGGAATATTACAAACGGGAAAACTAACTCTGACGCGCCATATGGCTCGTCTCGTCGAGTCGAGTACGGGCCCCTGCTACAGGGTAATTTGCTGTGGTCCTGTGGTATCATTAGCAGGATTGACATTCTGCTAACTCTCAACCTCCCGTTTACCTATTTCAAACGCGACGACAGAGCGACAGATCGATTACTGTTACAGGATTTGCATTCTCACTGACCCACAACCGGTTTTTGCAGGTGCTGCGAGTTTTTTCTTAGCCACACACTCACCCTGAGATGTATGAGCACCACTTTTTACGCTCCGACGGTATTTATGGCAGCTTCCGACCTTTGGTTTTTTATGGAGGGTGACAAATTGTTCGTGGTTTTATTGGGAAGGAATTTTTGAATCGAAAATTGAACTTTAAATTTTATCTGAGGGATAACATGCTTGACAAGACATGTTATTTATTCGTTTCAATTTAATTTCCCATTATTTATGCATATGACAAATGATATATCTAGATACATCACCTGTCATCATATGTCACTAACGTACACTTTCTTAAATTCAAATTTTTAAATTAAAGTAATAGTCTAAAATCAGGCATATTTTAAGTGTGCAGAGTTAATATCTTTTCAGTTTAATGTTAAAAATTAGTCGAATGCTTTCGGCATTTATGCCATCATCGGGACTATAGAACATTTAACAATTAAAAAACAAAAACATAATTTTTTTTGAAATTACAACTTACTCGCCAAGAGAAATATAGAAGTTAAGGTCAACATACCACACATATGAATTTAACAAATGTTAAACTACAAATACTTGAAAAACTCAATATTCGGAAATCATCCACGAATCCAAGCCTAAAGAAGATACATAAAAAATATCCATAAAGATTACCTTGACAATTAACCCTTATACGGCTCTAAAAGTAACCATTAATAGGGATGATAAGATATCCATATCTCAAATGTGGTCAGTTTACTCAAACAAAGAATTAAAAACTCGAAATCGATACCACATCAAATTTAATATCAATAATTACAAGTGCGACTAGTGTCGGCTACACAGGGCCATCTTCGGGCAAATAAATAATCTGTTTTGGTAAGTAGTAAATCATATGGATCCATATTTTACAGAACGTAGTGAAAATGTATAGTAAACATATGTGATATTTAAACGTGGAGTGGTACGTAATGTAAACCTGAAAACTAGAAACTAAGAAATTAATAGAAAAAGGTTAGTAAATAATCCAAGAAGGATTATAAGAGCTCCAGTGCATGGACAGTGGGGAGTCGAATTTAGTGGTAAGGTAGAGCGCTGGGTATATGAGCCCTAAGAAAGCAAGGGGTATGAGCAGAGATAACAGAGCTATAACCATTCATTGATAAAATATAATATTCACGATGCCTAGATTAATTGGACAATCAATACACTCTATTTATAGTTCCGTGGCGAGGAGATAAAAGGTGAGAAGAGAGGAAATAAAGAGAAGCATTTTACGCAGATACAACTTTTTTTATCAATGAATAAATGTGTAAACCGCTATGCGCTTATAATAAACAACGTAGATATCCATGCCGGTGTACGCCCTGTTGCCACTTCTAATCTAACATGACTAAGTTTTGGAATTTATTGAAAATTATTACATTTAATTTAGTGAAATTACATCTAATTTAGTTAAATTTGATATAACTAATGATTCAAAAATTTTTGGGTTCAGTTGCAATAAAATAGGTTGAATTATTTTAGCTTTTTTAATATATGTAAATAATTTTGTAAACAAAACGAGAATAATAAAATAGGCATATGATAACAGCCGATATTATACCCTCATGTGCCCCTTAGAATGTCTTATTCAGGACTGCACGATGTTAGTAGTTACATCTGTTATATCTCTGGGTCGGAGCAAGGGTCGAGAAGTCTACTTTGACAAATCAAAGGTCGAAAAATCCCCACCAAAGGAAAGTTGTAGAGGAGGCGATAAATTCAGCTTAGTTGCATGGAGTTCTAAGGTAGGACTATCGTACATGGATCACAACCGAGTATTAGAAATTACCAAGTGGTAACTGCCCACCAGATAGCGGTCAGCAGTCATATTAAACTTAATAGGGCAAAGATATTTGGTGGAAAATCTCAATTGATCCAAATTCTTTGAACTCCCAAGAAGTTGGGGACGAAGAGTTTCAAGATAATCATTGACGAAATTTAAAAAAGCACCAAACACTTAGTATTAGAAAAGCAGTCACCAAGTAGTAATAAATTGTGCGTAATTCAATAAATAATATAATGCGAGTTATTTTCCGACCAGTCCGGTCATGCTTTAATCATTTTAGCCCATCGTTGCCTTGCTTGGGTTTTTAAGGCACACTTGTCCGATTACCAGAGTATTTAAATAAATAAGTCAACCCCCGGTGCTACGCCTATGGCTAGTCGTAGTGAATCATTCATAGAATGTACAAGAACGATGACGAATTTGTTAAATGCATATTCTAAGAAATGGCGGAGGTGCTTCTAGAATATTCGCAGTCTCACCATAATTACAATCGAACATTAGCAGCGCTTACTTATGAATATAAATAGGTGACATGCGGAGAAAAAGTCAGTTGAAGTCGAGATACAATTGAAGATGTACATTCGAATTGATATATGTGTAAATTAAATTAATAGTGTGAAATATACACACATCGCCAAAATTCTTGAACCCCCTCGTAAATATTAAAACGAAATATTTATCATGGCTGCTTTTTTGTACATTTAATCTTTATTTATTTCACCGTTGATACGCATCTAAAAATCTTTCCAAAAACAATTTCCCTCAATTTTAGGTATCAATGTTTAAAAAGTGGTTCATATCGATTTTGCGTGTTTAAGTGATTGTTGAGTTTTTCTTTGCAACTATGCCTGGCAATAGAATTTCAGTGTTCAATAGAGCAAGAATAGTGGCTTTGCATGATGAGGGTCTGCCGAATCATCGAATCGCAGATAGACTAAGGATTCCCCGCGCTTCAGTTATCCGAATAATGCGTTTGTACCAGGAAACTAACAGCGTTAACTGGAGAAGTGGGACTGGGCGTCCTAGGGTAACTAATCCAAGAGAAGATCGGTATGTAGCAGGTTATATACGTCGGAATCGAACCGTAACAGTCTCAGCTGTCTGAACTCATTTTAGAAGAACGTATGGTCGATTCATTTCCAGTACCACAATACGGCGGGGACTTGCTGGAGCCAATTTACGATCAAGGCGACCATTAAAAGTACCCAGGTTACTTCCTATACATAAAACAGAGACTGACTTTTAGCTCAGTGGCGAAATGTTTTTTTTTCGGATGAAACCAGATATGGTTTAATTAGTGATAGTCGGCGACACAGAGTTTGGAGACGGCCAGGACGACCAGAAAGAATATTTTTTGCCAGAGAAGGCATTTCATACCAAGAAGGAATAGTAATGTTTAGGGGAGGCATAATGCATGGTCGTCGTACGCAGCTTATTCCCATTCCAGAAACTATGACAGCTGATAGATATGTTCGAAACATTATTGAACCCATTATTTTCATTAATGACAATGATAGGCCCCATCGCATGAGAAGAGTAAAAAATGCACTAAAAATTCAGTATATTCAAAGATTACCGTGGCCAGCAAATTCGCCAGAAATGAATCCCATTGAGCACATGTGGGATTTCGTTGGAAGAGCAATCTCAAACAGAATTAATTCTCCTATCACCTTCCAGGAACTCACAGTTGCGGCCCAAGAAGAATGAAACACCAATGGATTACATTAATACCCTTATTGTTTCCATGCACAGGCGAGTTAGTACCTTACTACAGAACAGGGGAGGACACACCGAATATTAATGAATTTTTGATTTCGCTCTTAAGTGGTTTTCTTCTGGAATTCAAATTCTAGTAGGAATCATTTTATTATGCACTATTTTTCGTTTGTATTTTTTTCTTGTTCAGTTAATATTTAATTCAGCCAATTTGTATTGGATACATAACCAAATTAAAAGTACTATGTAACACACTTCTGGACCTTTAATAATAGTGTCTCATTTTGACAAATATAAGGGGGTCCAAGAATTTTGTCGATATGTGTAAATAGTGCTTAAGAATAAATAAATTAATTAGTATTTTCGTGTAAATAAACTGTTTAAAAAATATACAAACGTTACAATAAGTATAAAGAGTGGTGTCTATAAATAAAAAAAAAAAATTATAAAATTGGTAAGTGCAGTGTCAAAGAAATATACATTTAAATAAAATTATTAACTCAGCAAAATATCTAGGTATAACATTAGATGCAAGACTTCGCCGACAGAAACATGTTAAAAAGAGAAGACTAGAGTTAGATATAAAATTCAAGAAAATGTACTGGTTACTTTATGTACAATCCAGTCTATCTACAGAAAATTATTTTATATAAACAAGTACCAGCAACAGTAATATTCTAATAATCCAGAGATTCCAGAACAAAGTATTAAGGAACATTATTGATGCTCCTTGATACATTAGAAACAGTGACCTCCATCGAGATGTTCAGATGAACACTGTTGACCAGACTCACCAGATTCGCTAGAAGTCATGAACAACGGCTCCACCAACATGTGAACGTTGAGAGGATCCAGCTACTTGACAACCCAAAAACTCATTGAAAAGGCTTTTCCGATTAGGACGCCAGCTTATTTTATGATTATAGATAAATTTAACTGTTTTAGAGTAAATCGTTAACTATAAATCGACAAATAATTTACAGTAAAAACGTTTTTGTTATTTAAATTTGTTTCTGTACGCCTATCATCCTTCATACCTAACTAGAAAACCTAATAAACAAATCTTGAAGGTAAATCAGGAAACAAACGAGTTTTACAACTCTTACAAAAAACATCGATTGTTTCTTATTGCTCTGTTGTGAGATATCACATTTTTTTAATATTGCATTTTTGACAGGGACGCTTGAAATGTGAACTCGTGTTGGCTTTAGAAATTTTGTAAACAATCCTATCTGTCTTGGTTATATCTGTGATTCGAGCTAAGAGATACGCCCTCTGGAGTAAAGTTGTAAAAGGTATAAGTAGGACTTTTTTCAATGTTGCCAGCAGTAGCGAAATTCCGCTACGTCAGTGGCGAAATCCCGCTACGTCAGCCATTGAAGAAGTGGAAAGACTTTTTTAAGTAGCAAAATTGTATATTTTCATACTCTATATTTATTTAAGAATTTTTATAAAATCGATTTAATTATACTGATGTTTTTTAAAGTTCAGTTCATTTACCTATCAATTTTGTTTTAAAATCACTTCATCAGTTGGCAACATTGGCCTTGTTGTGTTATCTGTTGTCACCGATAGTAATTTTTATCAATTCGAAATTTTCTTGTTTGTGAGCATTAAATTTGTTTATTTCTTATAGTGTGTGATAACTGTGATAGTATTTATTATTAAAAATCAAATTTGCGAAAAAGCCTCCAGCAAATTGTATATATATTTCTGTAATAAAGGTTGTACTTTTAAATCAAAATGGAGTCGTTAATTAAGATTATTTCATCATTTTCTAAAGAAGGGTAACTGTAAAGTACTTAATTAAAAATAAAGTTGGAAATTATAAGAGAATCGACATGCGAAAACATCTAAAAATCGAAAACAACCTTTTACCTCAATGCGAGTGTGTTCTTGTATTTCGTAGACGAAGATTTATGTTCATTCGAAGGTAAGTTGTTTATATGAAGTGTTTTAATCTTCTAAAAACCGGTCAAAAAAATTACATAAACAAAAGCCCTCCAAAAACCTATACACAATGTAAATAAACAAATATTCTACTTATAGGTGACAACTGACAGGTGCGTTAAAATTAATCTGAATCGCGAATATCTACGGTTGTTCAATTTACCTAACTAAAGTGCATTCTGCCACTACCTCCAGTTTGATTTAAAAAAATTTGGTTATTTGATTTGTATTCATTTTTGACCATTAATAAAGCATTCTGCCAGTTCTTTCCAATTTCACTTTCCAAATACATCCTATAATTCCAAGTTCTGTTCGGCCTTTTTCTTTTTTCAA
Source organism: Psylliodes chrysocephalus (assembly GCA_927349885.1). Classification (NCBI taxonomy): domain Eukaryota; kingdom Metazoa; phylum Arthropoda; class Insecta; order Coleoptera; family Chrysomelidae; genus Psylliodes; species Psylliodes chrysocephalus. The sequence goes on along the minus strand of OV651826.1, from coordinate 8,742,181 downwards.
TGATTTTTTTTATGAATCAATTTATTTACTTAAATTGCCCGAGTTTATGTTACATACACGGCAATTCTTAAAAAATCTAGTTTACTCTCCATAAAAATTTTACGATCTCTTGCTATTTGTAAACACGATAAAAAGTTCGTCTTCTATTCCTATTTACTTGGATACGGTGTATTTTCATATTCGAATGCCCACTTTATTTTTTTACAAAAGTCTTCGAAAAAATAAAAAACGGGAGCTGGTATGTATTGGGAGAGTTATAAAAGTCTGATATGCAACGTTATTTCCAACTCGTCAACCAATACCAAAAGCCCATATAAGGATAAGACCCTTGTCACTCACTAAGAATTGCTACTTTTATTGTGTTTTGAATGTATTCAAAGCTGAGGAAAATTTGAATGTCAACAAGGATCACGTTTGGCCAGGTCGCTCACTATCCCGGCGCGCTTTGATGGGATCAACGGATCAACAACTGCTCTTTTATGCCTTCTCACATGTCAATCAAAAAATTCAGTTTCAGTTCTAGTAGATACTCAATACTGGCTTTTCTTATAATCCCTAATCTTATTTATAATATCTAGGGGAATCTAAGGCAAAATAACATATTTTTTGTTGATACCCTAATATCTTTTTCAAAGAGTAAATTAAAATTATATTCTTCAATTTCATAAAATACCTTTAATATAATTGTACTTTGTTGAAAAAAAATAAACCGTAAAACATTATATATAAACTAAAAACGGACAATTAAGGAAAGGTCTGAAAGATCGTATTAACTCAGTAAAATGGCATACTAAGAGAAGCAAAATGACATACATCGTAAATATGTTACTTAATGAGAAAACACCGTAGTTACTATAAGAATTATAAACAAAGTTTTTCGAGTGTTTTCTGTTTTAGATATTACGTAAAATAAAAAAATGTTCAAACGCTATCAGATAATAATGTTATAAAAATAAAATACTCTGTACATCAAACGTCTAATGAATCTAACTTATAATAATAATTTAAATAAAAAAAATATAGCTTTCTTTCACCAAAATATCAAAACAATTCCACAATATATTTTTTTATAGAAACATAGGCGCTCACCTTGTATATTACCTACTTGTATGTACAAAAATTATGAAAGCAAAGAGAGAGTAGTTGAGGTTAATTCTACGAAAAAAGAGTTTTCACCTGTGTGCTAATAATGACAAAACATGCATTTTATGATATTTTGGACTTTGAATCAAAAATTGTTAAATTCAAAGCTTTTGGCGCAACGGAGATATTTGATCGATAGGTCAAGTTTTACAACATCAAAATTTGGTCAAATTCTGACCTAAGGGTATTTTATATCATTCTTTGAAATTTTCAAAAAAATAAAACCGTGAAAGCCTTTCTTAATAAATTTTAAAATTACAATTATTTTAAACAGACATCGACATTCAGAAATTGCTAGTTTCACTTCCCAGATTCAATTCCAACCCTTCATTCGGGATCCGGAATTCTGTTTTTGTCAAGTGGCAGGGTCAATTTTGGAATAATTGTTTGAGTTGCGGTAATAGTGTTCGCAAGTGTTGAAGTCGGAAGTAAGCAACTCTTCGGATGTCTTGGGGTGTTCGTAAAACCGTAGATACCGCAAACGGCAACAGCTGGCGCGACGTATGATTACCCTATGACTGTGCCATCTATCGACCACTACAAATGAAGGTTTAAGATTTATAGCTTCTCAAAATTAACGGAAAGGGTTCATTTTGTCCAATTAATTTTACATTTGGAACCACGGTTACAAGTATTAGTATAATCTGCCGCCAACCCCAATTTGAAGGGAGCATGTTTGATTCTGGATGAATAATAGCGTTGTGCTTAAATATTTACGATATTTACATATTATATGTATACTGTAATGTAGAAATACAAAATTTTTAATGTTTTGATTTACATTGAATTTTATACTGGGTGGTCCATGAAATTTCATACATCATATATTTCTGGTTAGTTATCATTTATCTTGTTTAAATTCTTTAAATAATATTAAATTTACTTATTCTTTATATTTATTACATTATTATGGTATATGGATCAATATTTACATTAACATTACTAAATAAAGCAGTATTAATGGTAGATTTAAATCGCGACTTATTATTTAGTTTAATACCAGTGAACAATTACACGTGAAATTACGCTCAGAATACTCAAATCATCGCCCTTTTTTATATCCTTTTTCCACATGGCATAAACTACTATCCTGCGGGTAAGTTATACTTTACTCTTATGCGATATTATTTGGAAATTAAAATAATTAAGAAGACTCTTAAAATCAAAGGATTTAGAACCTTTTATCATTTTAAAGTCATTATGGAATATTCTTGTTATTTTTAGATACGTATTAGGATAAGTTCGGCAAATATGGCATATCATAAGGATTAAAATTAAAAACATAGTTAAATTGGTTTTTAATCCAAAACTTGATCTTATTACAACTTAGAAACATATTTCAGAAAATAAAATAAATAAGACGCAAAGCCATATGTTACTTAAAATACGAGCGATCGTTTCCCTTCGGAAAACAATTACTTCTTTGGCTAATACCGCAACAGGTATTGAATTATATCAAAAGGAAAAACAGCCAAGATATAAATTTAATTTCAACACTATGTATCTGTATCTATAACGTGTGGAGGGTAGGTTACCCCCACAGCACTTAGGCCTTACTAGATAAGATGATAGGCACCTCCTAGTTGGTGATTTAGCCTACAGATTTAATATAGTTGACAACGTTGCCAAGAGGTGCTTTTCTTATATCAACCGCTGTTAGCCGATACTCGCCGACGGTTACCTTTCAATGTGGCGTGACATTTTCTCCATCTTAAAGTGACTACATTGTTGATGGATACTTCGACCAAAACTTCGTGACATTCTAGTACTAACCCTGAGTAAATTCGTGGTCTGTTCAGGGTGATCAGTACTTGTCTGCTATCTGTATAGATGAGCATGTTCCTTCCAGTGATATTGTTTCTGGTGATTTCTTTTGCTGCTATGAGAATTCCTGTGAGCTCTGTTTAAACTACACTGGCACTATTGATCAGAGCCCATTTTATGTTTAGGTTTAAGGATCTGGAGTATATTCCACATCCTGAGCCTGAGCTTTGCTTTGTTTTAGAACCGTCAGTGTAGATATGAATCGTAGCTGCCACTTCCGGCTCTTCTATTTGTTCTGTTATAACTTTATATGGCAAATGGCAGATATAACTCGGTGAGATGGAGTCCATATTCACTTGAAGCAGCAGGAGCGTATCAAGCGCCTCCTGCCAAAAACGACTTCTCGCCTCACCAGATCCTAAATCAGGTTCTATTCCAACCATGCGGAGGCGTCTCATTGTCGTCAGAGCAACCTTCTTGATGTAAATATCAAGGGAAGCGAGACCAAGAATGGCTTCCATCGCTCTGGTCGGTGTTGTTTTCATGGCTCCTATTATGTTGAGACATACTGTTTTTTTAATTTGTTCTAGTTTACGGATAGCTGTCAATTTTTGGGTTTTCGGTATCCAGACCCTGGAGATAACCCTAGGTGCGCCCCACGGTTCGGTGGCATTGTTCTAAGTGTGAGTTCCATGTTAACTTGCTGTCAAAGGTGAGACCTAGGCGCTTCACCTCTGTTGCAAAAATTAGTTTTGTGTTTAGGATTTCCATTTTCATCCTTTTCCTTGTGAAAAGGACCATTTTTGTCTTCTTATAACTTTTCAAATCAGCAAAAAATGATTTTATATTGTTAGTGGTTTTTAATAATCATAGATAGATGTTTTTTGTGCGATGCTAAGAGGAAGAAAATGTTTCCTCTTAACGATGTACTTAAGAAATGTTTAAATATTTTATTTTTTGGAAAACTTCCGAATATAACCGTATAATCGTTGTTTGAATTCTATTTTCATTTTTATATTTTGTCCACTTTGCTCAGGTGCCATTTGGTAACGTACAATGTTTTTACATGCCTTTTGGGCATATTTCATTTCGTTATTGGATGACGGCCAAAATTTGCAGTGGGCTCTTGGGCTATTATATTGAATTACAAAAAGTCCGAATTTGCAACTAACATATTGAATGCAGGTTTTAAGTGATTTGTCTTCAGAAAAGAGAGCTTTACAATATAAACATTGAGCATCATCTATTTTTTCGCATGTCAGGGCTTTCATCTGAACTTTCATGGCAGGAGTAGTCACTGGAGCGACATTCTTCATCAAAACTATTTTTTTTTTCAGTGCTCTACTTCTTTTTTTGTCATTAGGGCTTTACATTTATCAATGATTAATATACAAGTTATTTCACTTGTAGGAGAGTCAGTCTTCGAAACACTGTTCCTACCTACTACTTCTTTACCGATTTATTATTGGGACTTTGCACCATGGGAATTCGAACATCTTCAACAACAACTTCGGTTATTACTGTTGAACGTGTATTTGTTTATGACGACAAAGGTATCATGTTATATTTATTCATCTGGAAAACGTTCCATAAATTATCGAGTACAATTATTAATTAAATATAACCATGAATTAAATATAACCATGCAGTTTCTATCAGCATTTTGAGTTCCACTTCGATGGGCCATTAAAATTAAAGCATTTTGTTCGGATGTAAATATCTTTACCTGAAATAGATTAATATAGCCAATAAACTTGCACTTGCCAATGTAAAAAAATTAAGACACTAATATTTTCTATAAGAACTGATTGGTTTATTAATATTAAACGGGTATTGTTGAAGACCTAGTATAGAATAATCAATCTTCATTGATTTTTGTATTTAATATAAAATTGATCAATGTCAATTCCCTTCATATTTTAATCAACTTCTAAAATGCACCGAACCATACTGATTTAAATTTGGAAATAAAATCGGCTATAATTAATTTTTAAATTAGGCGGTAATGAGATACGAGTGTTTATGTTTCACTGATTTAATATAAATTCCTAATTAAATTTGGGCCTTACCCAAGACGATCGATTGTGTGAAATGTTCTCGCAGCGTATTTTATTGAAATTTGCGCTGGTGGTTAAGTTTATGCTAGACTTTTTTTAATCTGATTATACACAACAGTAATTTGTTATTACGATGATTATATCACTCACAATATAATAATTTCCTATACTTTTAGTTGATTAATAATCGATAATCATACATCATGCGTGACTAATAGCTGATAATCATTTTTGGTACATTGAGGCTATAAAGATGTAGTAGACAAGCTTGTCATATTTTGACATTGCTTTTGTAATGTAACTGTAAATTATTAAGCTTTTGGTATCGAGATTATGGTTAATAATAACTTAATTCACTCAACGAGCATTAGCTTATGAGGAAGTCAAAATAAGCAGACAAATCTTATATAATTGCGTGTCAGTGTGTCCGGAAATACGTCATGTCTGAGGTACACGGTGACAAAGAAATTATAAAAAATCCCCTTTTCTTAAATATTTTGAAAATAAAAAACTAATAAAAAAGATGACGTCTTTTTGACTAAACCACTTTTTTAAATTTCGCCAGAAGCATACGTGACACGCGATAATTAATTATTTTTATGAAAAAAAGGATGTATTTCCAGACATATGTTTATTTGTTTATATAAGATTTTTTCTTATTTCAAAAATCCAGAACACGTCCTTAAAATATTTCCCTTTCCTCCCTGTATATGAAAAATAGTAACCACTGTATTATATAGTGTTGGATGATAGGAGAGTGAAAGTGAGTGAGATAGCTGAGACTCTGGGGATATCAGAAGAAAGGGGGCGAAACATATTGCGCAAAGAATTTGGGATGCGAAAGCTCTGTACAAGATGGGTGCCACATTTGCTGAATGCCGATCAACATCAAATGCGCAAATGATTTTCACAGCAATTTTTTTGCGGCTATTTGTCAAGACATGGATCCACCACTACACGCCAACAAATGGACGAGAACTAGCGGAAGTCAAACAGCAGCTTTGTATTAATCACTGCGTAAGCACACTAAAACAAAAAGCCACTGATGTTACCTGCACAAGCGAACCCACCCTCCTCCCCAAATTCATCCTAAATCTTATTCTCCAAAAACGCTGATTTTATAGAAAATATGTCCATACCTACAACCCTGTTATCAAAACCAAATGGAACCGTCTCAACGCTCTGATCAGGCTCTAAACTAACTTACACAAACAACAACAACAATAGATCAATACCACCTCTAATTTGGATAATAGATATGGTTCCAAATTTTGGGACAAATTCCGACTTATCACTAGTCAAAAATCCAAAACCCACTCCCACATCGAAATCAACATGTAACCCACACAACCCCGACGAAAAGGACCTAGCTCACAAAATACACTTTGAAGCCATCTTCAAAATTCCCGACAACTACTACAGAACGTCCTTCAGATACATAGAAAAACAGAAATATCTCTCTGAAACCATGTTTCCCATCCTCACCCTACTCCTAAACGCCTGTTTTTCCTTCTCCTACTTTTCACTTGCCTGGAAATCCGCTAATACCATTTTTATTCTCAAACCAGACAAAGGCCCCAAATCTTTAGATTCATACTATCCTATCTCTCTCATATCAGTACTAGGTAAACTCCTTGAACTTCTACTCAAGGAAAGAATCTGGGAATTTGTCAAGAACATAATCCCTCAATCCCAACATAGTTTCAAATCTTATCTCTTTCACATAGGACGCAATCTTCTCTCGTCACACTACTGCGGTCACTGCAGTAAACTCTCTACGAATTTCATCTACAAAAAGCCGATAAACAAATCCTTCCCAATTTAGGTTTTCGTGGTTTCCATATATGAGGTTGGAAATAGCAAAATTGACGATATTATTTGGGAACACAACCTGCCACACAGGTCCCACGTGCCAACAACTTAGGATACTTGTGTTACTTTTGTAATCAGGCACACCATCCCGAAAAGAAGGATAACTCCCATAGCAGGGTATTAGGAAAAATTAAATGTCCTAGAAAAATGTAAAATGAAAAAGTCAATATTAAACTAAAAAAAACTACACGTCATAAACGAAACGGCATCAGCAGTCCAAACAGTGGGTGTAGGTCGGTGGTTCAGTGTCAAAGAAAGCGAAGTCAATCGCATCTGCCGTAAAGGTTATGGCTAGCGTGTTTTGATCTTTGCGATAATCTTGCATTAGTGGTGTAACGTGATTAACGTACTTTTTTTATTAATTGACGTCCTCCAAGGATTCTCGTAAGATTGATGTGTTAATTAGGTGGAGACACTTTTTCTGATGTGGGTGCTACTATTTCCCAAATGTATAAACAGCATTCGTAACGTTTTAAAATTATTCTTTTATTTATCATTTTTATTCGAGACACATTGTTTTCCTAGATATTTTAAGTTCAGCTGCCATACTCGAAAACACTGTCAAGAAATTTAATAAATAGTTAGGTACTGCTTCTCTACATTTCACTTATACTTTTATCTCTTGAACAAATGGCAACGGTTCCAAAAGTCCTCAATTTCTTTTCTCCAATTGAAAGTATTCACACAATTTTGTGCTTGTGCCTTAGGGAGCAAAACATTTACATAAACTTTTTTATTTTCGGCTTTGTATTTACTTATTTGTTTTGTTTTAACAATTCTCCCTATCGTATAGAATATGTACACCAAATTTAATTGCTGGTAAATGCTAATATTCAAATATCAGAGTAAGGTTAGCTAGTTTTAATAAAAATAGAATAGACATACTTTACTGTGAAATTAAAAACTGACTAAATAAACTATTGATTTAATAAATTATTCATATAAGTTAACAATATGTAACACACAAAGAAAATAATAAACTTAAAAACAAGAAAAATAGCCTCCCCCCGTAGACTATTTTGTATTAAGTTAATAATTAATGTATTATCTGTTCTGTAATTCGTGTTTTAAAAGGAAGAAAATGGATTTTTTTAAGATTGTTCCAAATTACTCAAAAACTAGCTAACATTTTAAAGTATGGATCTAAACTAAGAATCTATTTACGTAAAACTTCTATAACTCTTATAGTCGAGCTAAAATTTGGAACCCCCTGTATACATCTATTTACAGAGGTTTGGCTAAATACCTTTTATTTTCTTATTAATAATACTTTGAACATTTTTGGAGGTCCGATATTGAATTGTATACAATATGAAAGCATGAGTCGGCCTATTAGGTCGGTCTGCTCCGAAGCGCTGCTAATCGCTAATTCAATTGGAATTGGAAGCTGTTCGTTTGTTCGTTGTTAGAAATGGATTGAATTATAATTGCATTAACAATGACCGAAGAATCACAACGTACGTCCGCCGAGTTAAAGGAAATTGGCAGGCCTTTTGCTCTTTCCTTTGCCAACAGAAATTGATTCTTGCTCTTTAAGTTATTCATAAGGGATGAATACATTTTTGACTTGGTTTAATGTAAAATGCATAGGCGGAGATTATTAAAAAAACTTATAGATTCCTTTTTATAATATGGAAAATTAAAATGTGTCTTTTGTAGGGCAATTATAAAACTTGTCCTATCAGAACAATTAATAGTCTAGAAATCTTCGTTTAGGAAATTGATCAAAACAAAGTACGTTACAAAAAATTAACGAATGTATAAAAATTTTTTGAATACACTAATCTTTGATTGACAATTGCGATTCAGATCTTGGAAAGAGAACAAAAAGAAGAAAAATTAAATCTTCTAAAAAACTAGTTGCTGCTTCATCTTGTTTATTAAGGGATCTTTAGCTTTATCGGTTATAATAATAATAATAATAATACTCTCCCTAATTCACCCCCTTACGAGTGAATTTTTAACCCCAAAAGCTGAGCTTGTGCGGGGAAAGGGACGGTTATTATTATTTGCCGTGGCGCTCAGGGGCGACTTAAAGATGATTGATGGTGCCATTTGACTTACAGGTGAGGAAAACCCGGAAAACCTCACCCACCATCATCGAGACGGTAATATATGGCGGTTTTTTTATAATCTGCATGTCATATCAACAGAAATTGAATTTCTATTAATACGGCACACATCAAATCCTATACCGAACCATGCAATTTAATTAAAAATCCACACGGTCTGGTCTGGGATTCGAAGCCCAGCAGTCTCTGACACATAAGCTTGCTAATAAATGAATATAAGCGCGTTAGACCGCTACACCACCGACCCGACAGATAATAAGCAGGTTGAGTTAGATTTAACCCAGAACATTGCGGTCTTTTGAGTCTATTGTATTTTCCTGCTTTACCCGTATTCAGATACTATCTGAATAGTCCTGTGCTTTGGTACCCTACCAAATCTTCCTCTTTTATGCAAAGTCTACACGTGTTGGAATCATTATGTAATGCCATCACCTAAGGGTGTTTCAGCAATCACTGTTCCGTTAGTAATCCCACAATGCTGTATATCTGGGGCCTTGTAAGTACCTCAGCAGCCATGGGTGGGTTTAATCTCCTTAGCATGAGAGCTCACTAATTATTTGTCATTTTATCTGTTGCCAGTGAGATTGGTGTTCAGTGTTTATCCACTTGTTTACTGCCTGACGAGCAGAGGTTCTGTATATCCCAAATACAGGTTTAGGAATCTGTAAACGGTACATGATTACTTATTTGAAGTTCTATGACTGCGGATTTTACATCCATTTATGTCATCTCCTTCTTCCTATGCAAATATCAGAGTATAGGATTTGGTCCTTTCTTTCTCCATCCATTTTTCAATCAGTCTATTTTATACTTCCATTTATTCAATTTTGTATTTTGCCCTCCTTTCTTCTTTTTTTTTAGCTCTCGTTGAGCATTATGAATTTGCTTCATCACCAATAAATGACCATACCAATAAAGGTTATTATATAGCAATAAGGTTAAGCCTTATTTTCTATACTTTATTCTATCCAGTTTTATTGTACCTTTAATGTGTCTAAGAAATTGCATTATTTTGTTTTCGTGTCTCTTTTGATATTTCCAGGTCACACTAAAAATTATAACAATAAATTTCACCCCCATATAATTAGTGTACATATTAAATGGCACATGACAACGTCAATAAAATAAATGTTAACAATTATGTTAACAATTATTGTACATTTTCCTAGTTACAGATATCTAAACTTAATTGTATAAAACACTGAAAAAAAAGATTATAAAGTATATTTATATAAAAAAAAATTATAAAAAACTTAGTGATCATTAAATAATACGAAAAAAAATAGTACTGAAGAAGAAACAAACAAACGCCCTAAGCTTTACAAATCAATATAACTTGTTGTTTTATTGAAAAAACACCTAAATCCCAAGAATATTAAAACGATTAAAACTAAAATTGTGTAAATATTACGCCAAATCAACTCAGAGATATTCGCGTAATAAATTTAGATATTCTTTGGCACAAGAATGCTTATTTTTTCTTTTTATTTGAAACTTTATTACATTGCATTAGATTAGTTTTTTTAAGAAATATCCAATTTCCAAAGCCGTTGTAGAAACAGCTACCTCGTCTCCAATATTATGATACTACGTGCACCTATTTGCAGGCCAACAAAGTTTAGTGGGATGCGATCAATTCTACAGCTATGAACTATTTGATCATTCATCGCGTACATCAACATTGTTTAAAATTTAACGCTCCAAACTGATTTCATTTGCCACCCGCCTCTGGAGGAATTGGAGGTGAAGCTTGTTATGGCTGTGTTCTTTTTTCCTTTCGGTTTCGCTTTACCCCTGTTTAAAATGCCGACAAATATTTGAGTTTTGTTCAGATCAGTTACCCCTGCCATATGCAAAAGAGAGGATTAGGCAATGCGAAAAGATCTGTATTTTATTAGACTTTTTTTCCTCATGTTAACGATCAAAGAAACAATTGAAAATCCTTATATAGGATTTTCCTTGCTCACAATACGTTGCAGAAATGTTTCATTTTAGCGATTTTCATTCTTTATTCCGTAATGAAGTCGAGTGTTAAAAAGGGGAGCGACCAGCGAACAGCCTTAATTATACATGCAAATGTATTACGAATGCTCCTCGGTTGCTATAACTTTCGATATTTAAATATGGAAAATACTTTGACACCTTTAAAAAATTACCCTACTTTATATTCGGGTCGTCCCGAATGGATCGAAATCTACCACAATAAGAAGTTTGGGGAAAGACACACTAGTTAATCATTTCTTCTGTGTTTGTTTACATTACTTAAAAGAAAAATTAACCACTTCTGTCTTTTATTACACTTTATTTGTGCCAATAACTTTGGGTTATCACAGTGTGCATAATTAGTGGTTTAATGCTCCAAAATCACACGATCTAGACTAAATACCTTAATAATGACAGTCACTACACAATAGCATATGCAGATGACCTGGTCATTCTACAAACAGGGAATTTTTAAAACGTATTCTGCGAAAGAATGCAAGTAGCTCTCAAAATTATAGAACAGTGGTGTAAGGACCATTCACTGTCTATCAATCCTAAGACGACTGAAATGGTCCTTTTCACAAGGAAAAGTATGAAAATGGAATTAAAACCTCCAAAACTCCTAAACACAAAACTAAACTTTGCAACAGAGGTGAAGTACTTAAGTCTCACCATTGACAGCAAGTTAACATGGAACTCGCATTTAGAAAACAGAGTCAAAAGAGCATACAATGCTTATGAATAAAGCACCTGGGATTTCTCCCCCATAGTCGTCGCATGGACTTACACGGCTATCGTAAGACCTATGCAAACATACGGTGCAGTTGTCTGGGTACCAAAAACCCAAAAATTAACAGCTATCCGTAAACTAAAACAAATTCAAAGAACAGCCTGTCTCAACATAACAGGAGCCATGAAAACAACGCCGACCAGAGCCATGGAAGTCATTCTTGGTCTCACTCCTCTTGATATTTGACGACAATAACACGGTTGGAATAGAACCTGATGTAGGATCTGGTGAGGCGAGACGTGGCTTTTGGCAAAAGGCGCTCGATACGCTCCTACTGCTTCTAGCGAACATGGACTCCATCTCACCGAGATATATCTTCCATAAGCCATATGAAGAACAAATAGAAGAGCCGAAAGTGGCAGGTACGATTCATGTCTACACCGACGGTTCTAAAACAAAACAAGGTTCAGGATGTGGAATATACTCCAGATTCTTAAACCTTAACATAAAATGGGCTATGAGCAATAGTGCTCACGGGGATTCTCATAGCAGCAAAAAAAATCACCAGAAACAATATCACTGGAAGGAACATGCTACATCTATACAGGCAGACAAGCACTACTCACCCTGAACAGACCACGAATTTATTCAGGGTTAGTACTAGAATGTCACGAAGTTTTGGCCGAAGTATCCATCAACAACGTGGTCACCTTAAGATGGATCAAAGGTCATGCCACATCGAAAGGTAACCGTCTTGCTGATTCACTGGCCAAGAAAGCAGCCAACCAAATACTTTTTGGACCTGGCCCTTCTATTGGTCTGACAAAATCGGTGGAGACAGACCTAATTAAAGAACATTCCCTTGTGAAATTCAAGGAAATATGGGATGAAACAAGAAACTGCAGAGTTGCCAGGAAGATTTTAAGTTATCCTGGCAACTCTGCAGCAAACAAATACTTGACTATGACTAGACAGAATCTGCGCCTAGTCACAGGCATTCTGACTGGTCATTGCCAAGTACGGAAGCATCTCCATATCATGGGCCTGTCAGAAACCGCACTCTGCAGAGGGTGTGAACAAGAAGATGAGACCATCGAGCATAACCTCTACGATTGCTCGACGCTCTCATTTATTAGAACATTTGTGTTCAGCGAGTATCGACTAATACCGGTCGATATAAGAGAAGCACCTCTTGGCGACGTTGTCAACTACATTAATTCTGTAGGCTGGCTTATGAGCTAGGAGGTGCCTATCGTCTTAGGAGGATGCACAATGGACCTAGTGAGGCCTAAGTGCAGTGGGGGGTAACCCACCCTCCACACGTTACAGATACAGAAGTACCCAAGCAATACGGAACATGCTTCACCAACATCAGTTTCGTTCAAGAAGATCAGCTAGACCCTGAGCATCGTAGATCAAGAATGTTGTTTGCAGAAGAACATGTTATAGTTGAATACCGAAATAATAGACAGTAATTTAATGCCAAGAATGTGTGAAGAATGCTGACAAAGGTGCCATATATGCAATTGCAATATATGCCCACTACTGAAAAAAACCATTGTCCCGTAAACTCCAAAAATTTCCACAAACTTTGGCGCAATGACATATGACAGCATTCTTCACACATTAATGCTATCTATTATTTCGATATTCATATATAATTAAGAATTAGGAGCATTGTATTAGAATTTGAAGGCACCCGAGTAAGGGTTATTTAGATTGCACTCCATTTGAAGGAAGGTCCATCATGGTTTGGGGTGGAATTAGTTGTACGCATGTATTCAGCAGTAAGACAACACATTGCAATAATAGTGCAGAATGTCCTTAATCCCCAAAATATTGAGTTTATGCATTGGTCCGCCTTTTATCCAAACCGCAATGCAATCGAGCACATCTAGGACATACTTAGGCAACAATTAAAAGAATACCAACCGATCTGGAACCTTCAATACATTAAAGAACATAACATAACAAGCCATCTACATGAGTCGATATAATTAGCGTTAGACGTAATTAGTAAAATCCTTATTTGGTTTAAATTTGCGGTAGGCAAATCTGGTTAAATATTACCAGGTAAGTATGACCCAAAAAAAGGAATATAATAATATTAACGTTTTACCGATTTGGTTACGTCTCAAAATGCTTAACTTCTAGTATACAAGTGATCACCTAGGAAATCCAGAATGAACTCTTCTTTTTACTGCCGCATGTAACCTTGGCGACTTTAGCTATATCTGTCGTAATGTACTTTCTTTTTTTAGACAATTTCAAAATTAAATATTTGGTCGTCTTAAAATTGCTGTAATTATTTCGGAATACCCAATACCTCATTTTAATTCAAATCTATTTTATGCTGTATCCTGTGTTAAAACTCCATTCATTAGAATCTCTAGAAACATTGTAACAACTCTAAAAGTGGCAAAACAGTACGAACTTTCCTATTTTCTTTTAAAATCCTATTATAGAACTAACGAACGAATGTAAAGATCAATGTGAGTTAACCGAGTTAAACGTTAAAGTCAAATCCTCTTTGTCTCTGCCTATCGGTAATGGCCGAAGCAGGCAACACAAAGAAAAGAAGAGGTGACTCGATTACCTGGGGGCTAAAAATTAAATAACTATAAAAGATTGTCACCGGGATTCGGTATAGGGAAAAAGACCTTTTGCCGTGTTAAAGCGGCGTGTGGTTTTAGGTTTCGTGTTCTCCAGGGTCGTTATAGGGCGCTTGAAAAAATAAAACGTAAGCAGCTTTGAAATTAAACATGATTATTTTATTAAATTATACAAGTTAATATCTGTCTCTAAAATGCATTAGAAAGTCATTTTGTTAATAAATATGCAGAAGGTTATCTAATTCTTATGTTAGAAACTTAGTAAAATAGCGAATTTTAACCCTAACAGAAAAAGTATATAGGGTATCTGCAAAAATATTCTTATTTTTCTTTAGTCTTTCATGTTACCCAACTCTGGATATAGGCCTCCCCAATTCCTTATCTCTTTCCCATTTAGATTTTCGACCTTGTTAATATTATCGATCAATCTTATCTTTGTCATTTTTCGATATTACGTCTCTTTCATCTTCTCTTGCATTGTGGCATGCGAAACTCTATTTTAGTTTGGTACTCAGATATTTTTTGTCTATTAGAGCCACTCCTCTACATTATTTTGAAGTTTTTTAAACTTTTGCCATATTTTCCATGAATATTTATATTTGAGAACGTATGCCAGAAATTAGCGCAATGCTTTCATAAAATACGCTCCGTTTAGGATATTGAGGTATTTATAGGTATATTATGATGTTTTTCAATTTTACGATTTCTGTCCATCACTGCCATTGTATACTAAAGGTTTTTCCACTATTTATGTAAATTCAGATATTTTGTCATCATATTTTGTCATCAATCAATCTCGGTACTACCTCTCTGGAATTTGCTTTTTAGAAATGGCGGAAGCCATTAAGTTAAGGAAAAATATGATTATTTCTCGAACTTTTTAGATAAGTTGCTGTTAAACACAGGAATTCAGGGAAAAAATAATATTGTTTTACTGCTCAGTAAAAATTAAACTAAATCTTTCTAAATCTATTTTAGTCTTGACTCTGACTTTCCCAAAGTCCAAATTATTCTGTATGAAAACATACGTACCTCATATGAAAAGGAGATAAAAGATGTAATAGCTAGTCTACGTAAAAGAGGGGGTCCAGAAAAGTATAATCCCAATATTCGATAATTTCAACTTTCAACCTATTAAGAAGATTTAAATACAAAGTTGGTATAAAAGTAACCATTTAAAAAGTCCTGCACTTAACTAAGCTAAAGCCTATACAATATCTAAGGTTTTTTTAACCAGGAACAAAAGGAATTAATTTCCACTAATTACTTTTTAAATAATGTGCTAAACAAATAATATTTTATCAGCATTTTTTAGATAATGAAGATAAGTACAGCTAGAAAATTGCAGAATACTAAAATTAAGATTGGATTGTATTTTCTTTATTTCCAACTATCTATCTATCAACTATCAAATATGCACATTCTCTGAATGTAAATGGGATGTTGTAAGCTTTAGCCATAAATAATATTGTAAAACTTTTAACAAGTTCCTGGAACGGTCCTGTTCTGGTTTCGTTTCAGTTTTATTCCAAGCTGTGAGCCGAACATAGCCCGAAGCTACGTTTAATGCTCGACTGCAAGGCAAAGGTAACTTGTCGACTTGTTGGCAAACGAATTTGCCGAGGAACGCCATGGAAATTGCTATGATAACCGGATTTAGCTTTTCATTTTTCTGCCACGTTGGCTTGATGATCGGCAACGGGATCGTAAGCTGTCTACAGTTTATACGTTTCGTATTTCCTTTTTTTTTCTCCCCTTACGTTCTCACCTTCAACTTGCACGTCATTCCCTGATTCTAATGTGTGCAATATATGGCGGGGTTATCCGGATAATGTTTTTATTTCTTTCTTACATATTAAATGAATATAAATAAATTTCAATAAATACTACATACATCTCTAAACCAACCGCTAAATAAAATTGTAGGTATTTCGTATTTGATTATATAGAGCAGTTTTTAGTATTCCTCTAATTTAGCACACTTTTTATTTATCCTCACCTAAGTACTTGTGTTCTACCACTTTTTCGTCAAAAATGCTTTGTAACAGTTTCCTCACATTTACTTTCTAATTCATTAAAATACTTGTCCACTTGTTTATATTATGAAAATCATCTTGTATATGAACTTTTTAAAGTTTTGCCTTCTTCAGTAAGTTTTAAATCGAGAGTAAGCCTTCCCAAATATTTAATATGTCATTTTTCAGGCCGCGAAAGTCTAAAGAAATTAGTTTTTAAAATGTTTTGTACCGCTGTACGTCTGCAGGTAGAGAGTTTATTTATAATTATGGTCGGTCATATTGCTTTCGGGAAATTCCTAATTCGATTATGCTACACACAAAGATAGTCGTATTGTTAGTCAATTTTATGTACACAAGTATAACACTGTCGTAAATAATAGCTATTTATGCAGCAAGTTACGAAATGCCTTATTTTATGTAACGACTCAATATTTGCGGGACGAGCAGAGTGAGGTCTCGCAACACGAACGAATTACATACAGTACAATTACAATACAATACAATACAATACAATACAATACAATACAATACAATACAATACAATACAATACAATACAATACAATACAATACAATACAATACAATACAATACAATACAATACAATACAATACAATACAATACAATACAATACAATACAATACAATACAATACAATACAATACAATACAATACAATACAATACAATACAATACAATACAATGCAATGCAATGCAATGCAATGCAATGCAATGCAATGCAATGCAATGCAATGCAATGCAATGCAATGCAATGCAATGCAATGCAATGCAATGCAATGCAATGCAATGCAATGCAATGCAATGCAATGCAATGCAATGCAATGCAATGCAATGCAATGCAATGCAATGCAATGCAATGCAATGCAATGCAATGCAATGCAATGCAATGCAATGCAATGCAATGCAATGCAATGCAATGCAATGCAATGCAATGCAATGCAATGCAATGCAATGCAATGCAATGCAATGCAATGCAATGCAATGCAATGCAATGCAATGCAATGCAATGCAATGCAATGCAATGCAATGCAATGCAATGCAATGCAATGCAATGCAATGCAATGCAATGCAATGCAATGCAATGCAATGCAATGCAATGCAATGCAATGCAATGCAATGCAATGCAATGCAATGCAATGCAATGCAATGCAATGCAATGCAATGCAATGCAATGCAATGCAATGCAATGCAATGCAATGCAATGCAATGCAATGCAATGCAATGCAATGCAATGCAATGCAATGCAATGCAATGCAATGCAATGCAATGCAATGCAATGCAATGCAATGCAATGCAATGCAATGCAATGCAATGCAATGCAATGCAATGCAATGCAATGCAATGCAATGCAATGCAATGCAATGCAATGCAATGCAATGCAATGCAATGCAATGCAATGCAATGCAATGCAATGCAATGCAATGCAATGCAATGCAATGCAATGCAATGCAATGCAATGCAATGCAATGCAATGCAATGCAATGCAATGCCAATGCCAATCCAATCCAATCCAATCCAATCCAATCCAATCCAATCCAATCCAATCCAATCCAATCCAATCCAATCCAATCCAATCCAATCCAATCCAATCCAATCCAATCCAATCCAATCCAATCCAATCCAATCCAATCCAATCCAATCCAATCCAATCCAATCAATCCAATCCAATCCAATCCAATCCAATCCAATCCAATCCAATCCAATCCAATCCAATCCAATCCAATCCAATCCAATCCAATCCAATCCAATCCAATCCAATCCAATCCAATCCAATCCAATCCAATCCAATCCAATCCAATCCAATCCAATCCAATCCAATCCAATCCAATCCAATCCCAATCCAATCCAATCCAATCCAATCCAATCCAATCCAATCCAATCCAATCCAATCCAATCCAATCCAATCCAATCCAATCCAATCCAATCCAATCCAATCCAATCCAATCCAATCCAATCCAATCCAATCCAATCCAATCCAATCCAATCCAATCCAATCCAATCCAATCCAATCCAATCCAATCCAATCCAATCCAATCCAATCCAATCCAATCCAATCCAATCCAATCCAATCCAATCCAATCCAATCCAATCCAATCCAATCCAATCCAATCCAATCCAATCCAATCCAATCCAATCCAATCCAATCCAATCCAATCAATCCAATCCAATCCAATCCAATCCAATCCAATCCAATCCAATCCAATCCAATCCAATCCAATCCAAATCCAATCCAATCCAATCCAATCCAATCCAATCCAATCCAATCCAATCCAATCCAATCCAATCCAATCCAATCCAATCCAATCCAATCCAATCCAATCCAATCCAATCCAATCCAATCCAATCCAATCCAATCCAATCCAATCCAATCCAATCCAATCCAATCCAATCCAATCCAATCCAATCCAATCCAATCCAATCCAATCCAATCCAATCCAATCCAATCCAAATCCAATCCAATCCAATCCAATCCAATCCAATCCAATCCAATCCAATCCAATCCAATCCAATCCAATCCAATCCAATCCAATCCAATCCAATCCAATCCAATCCAATCCAATCCAATCCAATCCAATCCAATCCAATCCAATCCAATCCAATCCAATCCAATCCAATCCAATCCAATCCAATCCAATCCAATCCAATCCAATCCAATCCAATCCAATCCAATCCAATCCAATCCAATCCAATCCAATCCAATCCAATCCAATCCAATCCAATCCAATCCAATCCAATCCAAATCCAATCCAATCCAATCCAATCCAATCCAATCCAATCCAATCCAATCCAATCCAATCCAATCCAATCCAATCCAATCCAATCCAATCCAATCCAATCCAATCCAATCCAATCCAATCCAATCCAATCCAATCCAATCCAATCCAATCCAATCCAATCCAATCCAATCCAATCCAATCCAATCCAATCCAATCCAATCCAATCCAATCCAATCCAATCCACCATCCAATCCAATCCAATCCAATCCAATCCAATCCAATCCAATCCAATCCAATCCAATCCAATCCAATCCAATCCAATCCAATCCAATCCAATCCAATCCAATCCAATCCAATCCAATCCAATCCAATCCAATCCAATCCAATCCAATCCAATCCAATCCAATCCAATCCAATCCAATCCAATCCAATCCAATCCAATCCAATCCAATCCAATCCAATCCAATCCAATCCAATCCAATCCAATCCAATCCAATCCAATCCAATCCAATCCAATCCAATCCAATCCAATCCAATCCAATCCAATCCAATCCAATCCAATCCAATCCAATCCAATCCAATCCAATCCAATCCAATCCAATCCAATCCAATCCAATCCAATCCAATCCAATCCAATCCAATCCAATCCAATCCAATCCAATCCAATCCAATCCAATCCAATCCAATCCAATCCAATCCAATCCAATCCAATCCAATCCAATCCAATCCAATCCAATCCAATCCAATCCAATCCAATCCAATCCAATCCAATCCAATCCAATCCAATCCAATCCAATCCAATCCAATCCAATCCAATCCAATCCAATCCAATCCAATCCAATCCAATCCAATCCAATCCAATCCAATCCAATCCAATCCAATCCAATCCAATCCAATCCAATCCAATCCAATCCAATCCAATCCAATCCAATCCAATCCAATCCAATCCAATCCAATCCAATCCAATCCAATCCAATCCAATCCAATCCAATCCAATCCAATCCAATCCAATCCAATCCAATCCAATCCAATCCAATCCAATCCAATCCAATCCAATCCAATCCAATCCAATCCAATCCAATCCAATCCAATCCAATCCAATCCAATCCAATCCAATCCAATCCAATCCAATCCAATCCAATCCAATCCAATCCAATCCAATCCAATCCAATCCAATCCAATCCAATCCAATCCAATCCAATCCAATCCAATCCAATCCAATCCAATCCAATCCAATCCAATCCAATCCAATCCAATCCAATCCAATCCAATCCAATCCAATCCAATCCAATCCAATCCAATCCAATCCAATCCAATCCAATCCAATCCAATCCAATCCAATCCAATCCAATCCAATCCAATCCAATCCAATCCAATCCAATCCAATCCAATCCAATCCAATCCAATCCAATCCAATCCAATCCAATCCAATCCAATCCAATCCAATCCAATCCAATCCAATCCAATCCAATCCAATCCAATCCAATCCAATCCAATCCAATCCAATCCAATCCAATCCAATCCAATCCAATCCAATCCAATCCAATCCAATCCAATCCAATCCAATCCAATCCAATCCAATCCAATCCAATCCAATCCAATCAAATCCAATACAATACATACAATATTTTGGTAGAACATTACTAACATCCAGGCAACCAATATTACTCTCTTGTATTGTTAGTTGCATATATTGACAAATCGAAAATCATATTAATTATTTATTCTTAACGGCTTGTAGTGTGTTTAAATTGCTTATTAAAGTTATTTAGTTTTCAAAAAAGTAAGTTATTTTGTCGCGTATTGTGTTTTAATTATTGTGTGCTGATTTAGAATGTAAAAAGGATCAAAACAACATTATTGATAGATTGTAAGTTTAACCAAATTTTATTTTTAAAACTCAACCTGCTCTTCTTTGATATAAACTTTTACTTATAATGTATATATTCATTTTATGACCAAGAAAGGTTTATTTTTAATTGTTTTCTTTTTGTAACTGGTGACATAATGATTTTTTTGCAAACAGTTTCATAATATTATGCAACTGCTTGCGTGAAGTAGATAATTTTGACACTTTCTGCGATTACAAAAAAATATCACATGCGCCAAAATTAAAAAAAAAAAACAATTTTTATATAGAAAATATATATGTTAGCATCATTATTATTATTATTATTATTATTATTATTACCGCTCCGGGGCAGATCCACAGTATCAGCCTTGAGTGCCACTATACGCCTTAGGGATTACTATTTTAAGTAAAATTATAACATCAGAAGTACGGGATAGGCCCATTAACACAAAAAAAAACTTTAAACGATCATTTCTTCGAAAATGAGTGCCGAAGCGTTAATAGAATTTTTTCAAAAACTGCAGGAGTCTCTGCATGCGTCGTGACGCGCTAATGATGACGTCGTGCTACCGATATTTGACTCTGACCGGGCAGATTTCGGTAGATCGTGTTAGTGTTGTGAAATTGTGGAAATAAGTTCTCTTCGAGGAGAGGCTCGTAGGTGGTTTTAAATTCACAATAGTTTCCCTCTAAAAAGAATTTGGCGGAAAAGTTGAAAAATGCCATTCTTCTTACAAGCAAACCACTTGCTAGGTACTGTAAGTATGCAAGGGAAAAATTAATTTTATTTAAATGTATTAAAATCAATTTTACTGAAGTAGAGCTAATAGAGCTTGTTATTGGCGAGATAAGAGATGTATCTGTAAAAATGGGAGCGTTAAATAAGCAATGTTCTTATTTTTAAAGTGCTGGACGCATATTGTTAAAATCCGAGGAGCATAAGCAACGTTTTTATTATTTTTAAATTTTTAAAGTGCTAGACGGATATTGTTAAAATCCGAGGAGCATAAGCAAAGTTTTTATTATTTTTTAATTTTGAAAGTACTGGACGGATATTGTTAAAATCCGAGCAGAATAAGCAACGTTTTTATAATTTTTAAATTTTGAAAGTACTGGACGGATATTGTTAAATTCGAGGAGCATAAATAAAAATTTTATTGCTGTGGTATTGTAAAATATTGAACGGACATTGTTAAAATCGAGGAGCATATGCAAAATATTGCTCTTATGTGGATTTTGTTGAATATTGGAGTCCGTGAAACGATCTTTTTGTTTTTACAGAAATACGATTCAATTTAACAGCTGACTGGAAGTTTCTATAATAAAATATTGTGTAACTTTATAATATTTTGTTTATACTTTTAAGCTATGGTAAACCATGTAGTGTGGGTTTTATTTTTCCTGGTCAGGACAATTTGTTGGTATAGAGTACGAAGGTATTTCGAGAGCGAAATACAGGTCAGTTTGGCCGTGTTAGCATCATTAATTATTATAAGATAAGAAAATACCAACCCGAAGGCAAAAGCTCTCAAGAGTGGGTGGTACGGCACAGCGAGCCACGTGCAGGTACCGCTCCGGGGCAGATCCACAGTATCAGCCTTGAGTGCCACTATACGCCTTAGGGATTACTATTTTAATAAAATTATAACATATATATATATATATATATATATATATATATATATATATATATATATATATATATATATATATATATATATATATATATATATATATATATATATGGTATGTTTTTGTAAAGACCTTTTACAGACACCCTGTATATGTACATAGGTGTATTAGAAAAAATATATCATTTTTGAAAAAACTGGATTATTCTGGAACTATACTGCAATTGGAAATATAAGGGTTAATAACATCTGCATTTATTTTTTCATAGTTGCATTGATGGGCATAATTAGAGATGAAAGAAAATAATTTTATTTAAATAAAAAAACAAAATATTAAATCCACTACAAAACCCTCAAAATCCTAAAACAGCAAACAAGCTCACTGTCAAATGTCAATTTTAGTTAAAATATGTAAAAAGCTTCTGCGTACCATCCTTACAGTAGGTAAAAGCAACTTCATCATAATACATGAAAATCCTAAAACAAAAAAGGTAGAACACTATTTTGTAATATGAATTTTTTTGAAATTAAACTAGATTTTTTTAGTAAATCTAAGTATATGTGTTTGACAATAGAACGTCCACTAATATTTTGCCATCGAGGGTCTGCACCATTCACAACCATTGACCCGAGTTGAGCTTAGATTGAACCGGTAATCTCGCGGATAAGTTGTTGGGGAACCGCAGGCTGCGGGCGTAAGGACGCAAGGGCTCGACAGAGCGCAGGGACGCGCGGTCGGTAAAGGATTTGTAAAATGTAATTGGTTCAGCTGGTTCAGACACGTTGAAATCATCAATAGCTCATCAGATCTCGGTCGACCAGCATGACACCCTCTTACGGCCTTTAGGTCATAACTGTAACCTTCGATAAATCGAAATTGGCGAATTCTTTACTTTAGAAGAAAGACGGGTGAATAATTTTAAAGTTCGGATTGATATATCGATTTATTTTTTAGATATTCAGCAGTTGCTGCAATGTTCATTAAAATTTATCGGCTCAATAATTTTTGACAGGGCTGGAGAATGTAATCTGTCTGAATTACATAAACTTAAAATTACGCAGTCTATCTTATTTTACTATGATTCTTATTTTAATAATCACTATTTTAAACTCAGTAAAATATTATGTGTTTTTCTGATCTTTTTTGTCTAGGAGTGAAAAAAATCTTCAATAAGACGCTAGGGCATCTGACAAAGTTAAATTTTTGCTGACAAAAACTCTACTAATTCCATTTGCCATACTGAAACTACCATGTTGGCATTACTTCAACATGAACAACATAATCATCATCATTGTTGTTTCCTTCTATTTTATGGAGTTTTTTCTTCATTTAAAATGGTCGAAATAATTCTCCCAGCTAGTGTAGAAACTAGGATTTTTAGGGAATTAAAGAAATTCTAGACATTCAAACCCGATCCAATAAATTCAAAAAATCTGCTCTTTAATCCAACAAAAATACAATATAAAAACTCGAGTTACCCTAAATTGGTGGTTCCCACCTTATCGAGACGAGGCCCCACCGGGCAAACTCTTGGCATAAAATTTAGAACGAAAAACCGAAAGCCGATTAGAATTATTGAGACGTTGAATTTTCAGGTTTGTGAGGATGTTCACATTGCAAACCCTGGTTTTTAATAACCATTTCATGTCACCTTTTGTTTGAATAATTTATGAAAAAAATATTTACCATTTAAATAGATCCATGTAAAAACATTTGGTTCCTTTTCCCCTTAAGCCTACCCATGTAAAAATATTCTGTCCCTTTGTAAAAACATTTGATCTTTTTGCTCCTTAAGTCTGCCCATCTAAAAATATATGGAATCTTAACCCTTTAAGTCTGTTCAAGTAAAAATATTTGACCTTTTTACCCCATACGTCACCCGATTTAAAAGTATTTGCCCTTTACCCATTAAACTCGCCATTGCAAAAATATTTGGGATATTTATCCCTCAAGCTTGCCAATGAAAAAAGAATATTTGGGCCCTTTACCTTGTTGATTCTAATATCAAATTTAGATACGAACTCCATTCTAAATTTCTTTAAAGCTCGTGTAAAAGCATCGTTACTTCACCATCCTATATGGTTTTTATAGCTTAAACAGATATTAAATAATCTAAACTTCATCAGAAAGCCTGAATCAATAAAAGAACCGATAACAACTAAAATAAAAACCTATTTAGCACAATAAATTTCCTCCAGTACCTATCTAATTGAATATATCACCTTTATCTCCCAATATTTATGCAAATGGGTTGTCAAGTCGGATATACACCGAAATCCCAAATATATTCGAAGAATAACAAAGTCTTAATCCGCAAAAAAAAACTATTAACTTTTTGCAGGATTAAATAGCCATCTACATACAGATAAGTGTTGGCTATTATCTAAACTGTCAGCAGATGCGGTAATGCGGTTTTCGAGCGGTGAAAATAAGTTTTCCTGGCATAGCAAAGGGTTTTTTTTAGAGGGTAGCGACAGATAGAGAATTTAGCTTGCAAATAAAAACAAAAAGTTTATTTAAAGTATCAATGCAACAAAACTGTAGGAACCCAAGAAGAAATTAATCTACACGTGGAAAGTTGTGACAGAAAGGTAAGAAAATTTTATTCAGATAAGAATAATTTATAATACATAACTTAATCGTTGTAAAAATATTGTGTTAAGTTACGAATGAAATTTTGAAACGTGTGTTATGCTCCAAAGGACAAGCAGCTTAATTCGCCCTTAAAATCTGGCGAAGCATAAGTATCTCACGCATTTAAGACATCGACGTGCAATTTGATATGTTTTTGTCATACATATTTTTTAAGGATATTTATATACTCCTTTATCCTTTCCTCAATTGCCCTACCACTAGACACAGTGACTTATTAGTCCTGTCCTATAACTCCCTACCCTACTGTCCAATATTTTTGATTTCTTCCCCAGCCTCGTAATGTTTTAAAACCCACATCAACAATAAAACTAAAATAAAAATATATAATGCTTGGTATTCATTATTATACTGTTTATAGTTTAACAAACCCCCCTTAACCCCCATTTTAAATCAGATTTTTTTTAATCAATAGGATTCGTCTTATAGATCTTGATTTTTGCTAAAAATTTCATTCATTTTCGTTTTTTTAATATTTCAACTCCCCTTAACCTCTCCGTTTTTATTCAGATTTTTTAGGAATCTTTAGGCTTCATCCCCTTATAAAGATCGATTTTTACTAAAAATGTCATGTTGATTTCGCTTTTCGTTTATGATTTATGATTTTTTAAATTTCATCCCCCTTTAACGCCCCATTTTTATTCAGATTTTTTTTTTCAGTATGTTGATATCATTTTTCGTTTTTGAGTTTAAAATTTGATGAGAAAGATTTTGGTACAAGAAATTTTTAGTTTGGATCAATATTAAAAATGTTGGTTTCTCGAAAGTAAACCTATAATACTCTTCACAGACTACTGTGTGAAAAGTATAAATAAAATACCATTAAAATACCTATATGGGTATCAGATTTTTTATATTAAACTGTATAATTGTTGTATCCTGTAGAACGATAAAATAATTTGTTAATAAGAACTTGTACATAAATAGTTTACTATAATAACAAATGACAAATTTCACAGCCCTTTTTTGGCCGTAATCGGTCCAATTTCTTTTTTCTTTCCATTTTTTTGTGAACGCGCCGATTATCTCGACAACCAACGGTGTCTTTGATTTGAATCAGAACAATTACAGCTGAGTGAAGACGTCAATCTCCAGAAGTGGAACACGGGATGAGGGCCATGTAATGAAACAACTTTTTTCCAAAAGCAGATTAACCAGTGGCCAATAAAAAGTAGATATAAAAGTAGCAACAGTCCGGCTTGTAAATTTTATTACGACCACATTAACTTGTCCAATTATGGAAAAGAATGTCAACACTAATATCGTTTAGTACTAAAAAAACACATACCAAACAGGTGTTTTAATTGAGATCCAACTGGTGCAGTGGCTGAGCACTTCTATAAGCGGACTGATTTATATAATATTATAGTTAATTATTAATTTATATTTATTTTCGCGATTAATTTTATAGAAAATTGTTTTCATGTTTTGAACTCAAAGAAATGCAAATAGGTGTATACTATAATAACTTCGTACATTCCATTCTAAATGTTTTTATATAATTATGTATCATAATAAATTAACTTAAATTTGGAGATTACAATCAAACTTACAAGACAAACTTTAATTACCAAGCGATTAAATTCTACAGGATCAAACTTAGTAAACACACTATCCAATTTTGCATTGTGCAAAAACCACTAGATCCATTCTAATATCAAGCGGCCCTTAAGCATTTATAAATAGAGTAAAATTAAGAAATTTGGGTACCTAGTCATCAAAAGGTCGCAACTAATGAAACTTACAAAAAGAAGGTCTAAAGAAACATCGGAACCAGAAACAGAGGAGTACCAAATAATGCAGACGGAGGTTAGGAGTACGGAATTGTTTCAGAGAAGACATAACAATATTGGGAACGTATCCCAAAACAAGCGCGTGGGAAAATGTACATTAGAAGAACAGGTTCAAAAATATAAATATGAATCAATTGAAAACAATAACAGTACTCATGACTGGACAGTAAATGGACACCTAATCAAAATAGGTGTGCACAATCGGAACGTATTGTATCGACTATGTTATAAGAAACTAAAAACAGGCAAACATATACTGCGCGACTGCGAAAACTTTTAAGCATAAAACTTTTGGACAACAATAGGTTGATACAAGAGCCTAGGGTATGACACAGTCAGAACCGCCCCCCATCCCGCTATGTCACGTGATTTTGTCCAACAAATGTGACTTCTTTAGTGTTATATAAAAAACCGTCGATTAACATTAAAACTACACGTACGTGTATAAACTTCCTGGAGGACGCCACAGCTACATGTTGGGAGTGTCGGACTCTCCCAAAACCACGTTATTTTTGTCCGAAAAATGTGGTATCGTTAATGCAATATAAAAAAACGTCGATTCACATTAAAACTACAGGTACATGTATCAAGTTCCTTAGGGATGCCAGAACGACAACTTCACGAAGAGCTAGCGCGAAAATAACCGTCGCCCAAGGTGAATTATACAGGGTCCCTACTATTTCATAGTCATAGTATTGCTATTTCTTAAACGGTAATGGATAGAAAGTTTGTTAAATTAAACAAAAGTGGCGCAGTTTTGTGCTCATTAAAATGGTACCAAGAAACCTTTGATATCTACAAATATCGGACAAAAACTAAACGAATTTAAAGAAATGACAATTTTTATTTTTTGTCCAATATTTTAAATCTCTCTGTAGATATCAAAGGTTTCTCGGCACCATTTTAATGAGCACAAAAATGCGCAATTTTTTTCTAATTTAACAAACTTTCTATCAGTTAGTTTAATAAAAAGCAATACTGTCCATATGAAATAGTAGGGACTCCGTATGAAAAAATTTGTCCGACTTGGTGTTATGAAGCCGCTCAGGAAGGCATGTACAGGAGTTACAAAGATCAATATACTGGGAACTATTACTTTGCTGGCGTCATAAGTGGCTGCAAATTCAACTCCAGATTTTAAATATTTAAATAAAAATGATATCAAATTTGTAGCTATTTTACATTTGTGACCGACCAGCAATTCATTAATTTCATTTTTTGCCATTTTTTGACAATGTTGTTCGACTCTGTATCGAACTGCAAAATCGAGTCATTCGGTACTTTATCTTGCCACAAAGTTTAAAAACATGTTAGATTTAATGTGAATTTTTTAGATTTGTGTATGTCTCTACTTACTGGCCTATATCTCATTTAATTGATCTGTCATCAGTTTACCTTAGTACTTTTGTAATTTGATCACCTCCTTCATAATTTGAATTCCAAAAATTAGTTATTTTTATCAAATATATCAAAATAAATTTTAAATTGTCGCCGTTAAAAACTTTTCGAGTTTTTTAAATTGGTAAATGAATTTTTTAAAATGTTTTTATAATCCGACTCGTTTTCGTTTAATAATCAACTTATATTTTATATAAGGAGTTTTTAACAATACCCGTATCCCACGTGATCTGGTAAAACAATAAATGAAATGAAAATAACCGTTTTTAGTGACTTATGACAATTTCAGTGTCAGTTCTGTCAAATAAGCTAGCGATATTGTTTTAGTTACTAATGTCACTTTTAGCCAACCCATGACATCAATTTAGTCACCTGGGATACTATTATCAGAGCGCACTGCAAATTTCAACTGTCATCTGATAACGAAATGAAATATTCTCCAAAGGCATGTAACAACATTGTACTTTACCAAATTGCACCTGTGCCAATCCATATCCTGAGCAAAGTGGTTAAAAAAAATATTTTATATTCAAAAAATCACATGACATGACAGCGACAATGGGCCCGTTCACTTTCATTTTTGAATGTGAATTATTTATATATTTATAAAGATATTAAACTCTTTTGTCTGGTGGTACTTTTCCCGTTAAGATATTTTTGCTAGAAGTAAGGGAATTCCCATAAAATTCTTTCAGTGACTCATTGCGTCAGAAAACCCCTAATTCCCTTCAGGTCTTGTATCGGTTAATAGTTAAAAGGGCGCGGTTGTCGGATGTATCATTGCACCACCATTCCTCTTCTGCATTTATTAAAGAAATTTACATGATAAAAATATATTATTTTTTAAAAATAATGTGTTTATATTTTCAGATAAAGCTGGAAGCCTTACCTTTTTTAAATTTTAATAAAAACAATTAGTATTACTCAAGCTGAATATTACCAGATCGAAATTTTATTTGAGAAAATGTATCTGGTAAACGTGACAACGTTGTAAGTGCTTCTAAATAGTGTTGTCTACACACACTTCTAGAAATAAATGCAACGTTGCCACGTTTACCAGATAAATATTGCAAATCAAATTTCTACTTTTTGATTATGGTCTGGTTAATTTTCAGCCTGAGTAATAATAATTGTTTTAAATAAAAAGTAAAAAATAAGGTCCCAGCTTTAAAGGGGAAAATATAAGTTCATGATTTTTAGAAAAATAATGGAATTTTACTATTTAAATTACATATATAAATGCAGATGTGCTATATTAGGGATACTTCCGACAACCTCGCCGTCTTTAAGCATAACCGATACGAGACGTGAACGGAATTAGGGATTTTCTGACGCAATGAGTCACTGAAAGAATTTTATGGGAATTCCCTTACTTCTAACAAAAATATCTTAACGGGAAAAGTACCACAAGACAAAAGAGTTTAATATCTTTATAAATATATAATTAATTCACATTCAAAAATGAAAGTGAACGGGCCCATTGTATTTTCCCTGAAAATTACAATCCCAATTCATTGTGAACCTAGCTTTTAAATCTGAATTATTAATATTTTTACCTACCTTTTAAACCATGTTTATGTGTGAAAGGAAGAAGGATGGCATTGTATAAACCATTTGCAGAGATAGTCAATAATAATTAAAAACTCTTGTTAGACAATTATTTTAAACCATAATCATAGTAGTTTTTTTGTCGTTTCTATGGCAACCTGTAAAAATGAATCCCAACAATGCTGCCGTGCTAAGCACAAAGGTGGTAACTGTAATAAAGAGAAATTTAGATATTTCGATGTGTCAACTTTGTGGTTCTGAAAATCGGCATTATAAAGTTTCAGGTGTGATTGTTTATAGTCATTTTGAAAGATAATACTTCAATTTTGTGATTTTTTCAAATTTTATTCAAGATATTTAAAGATTTGATATAAATATCATAATCTTTTCAACTTACCACTTATTAATCTATTTTTTTGTTTATTACTACAGCATATTGCCGTATGTAATTAATGATCATTAACATTTATTTTATTTTTGTTTTATAAATTGAAATCTTTATTAACGAGGCTCTAGTTATAATAATTAATTTTGTTTTAACCAATTTTAAGTAATGACAAAAAAAGGAAGGAAAAAAATGAAAGCTACAGATGATAATTGAATTGCATGACATTAAATTTGTTAGTAATATCAGTTCTCAGTACTTTAATCTTTTACTTCATCTTTAACATCTTCACAATCATTTTTCGCTAAATCTTCCCAAAATTTTAACCTAGTATTTGGTATGATACCATTTGAAGGCTTCTTTTTATCTTTGGAAATTCCATTAGCAGCATTTTTTTTATTTGGTTCTAAAATACCGCCTTTGATTAATTTCACCTTAAGGAAATTAACTATTTTGCAATCTGGGTTCTTAAATTAATTTTTATAAAATAACGCCAATTTTCTCTTTTCTACTTTAACTTTACTGAAATTTTTAACAAATTTACTAAAGCATTTATGACGTATCTGAAAAATACTAAGGGTTATGGACGTATTTGTTTTTACAAACAATAAAAAGCTTAGTTTTTTGCAGATACGACACTTTAACGTAGTATTTGAGGTAGAAAAGAAAGATACGACTATTTTTATAGATCTATTTTAAATAAAATATTGACTTTTCATGCTTAATAACTTTATAATTATGTTGAAAATTGATAATTTAATGTACTATACCTAATCAAAAACTCATTTTTCTTAAAAAAATCAGTTACCACCTTTGTGCTTAGCACGGCGGAATAGGCATACAAATGCATTTTTAAATCAGCAAAAATTGATTCATATTTTTAATGATTTTTAACTACTAATCGTGGATAGATGTTTTTGTGCGAAGTTAAGAGGAAGAAAATGTTTCCCTTTAACGATATATATCAAGATATATTTAAATTTTAATTTCTGGAAAACTTTAAGGGCAAACAAAATTAGCGCTGTCATGCCTTATGTGATTTTTTTAATATAAAATAATTTTTTTAAGCCACTTTGCTCAGGATTGGGATTGGCACAGGTGCCATTTGGTAAAGTACAATGTTTTTCCATGCTTTTGGGGTATATTTCATTTCGTTATCAGATGACGGTAAAAATTTGCAGTGGGCTCTTGGGCTATACGTGTATTGTTGAATCTGTAGATAACATTGTGAGATTTAAAGAACGTTTTTTCTTTTTATCTTTCTTTATTTTCCTGTCAAATAGTTCTATCGTAAATATCATCAGACTTCGTTTAAGTCAATCTTGCAGCCAATACTTAAAGTTACATACTAAACCTTATGAGTAGAACTAAACGTCCTCTGTGAATATTTAATGCGCGCCGCTGAATTGGTGTTATTATAAATCGACGAAGTAGAAGAATCTGAGAAATTGTTTCACTAGTACGGTTAAGAAAAAACAGAACAATAAGTCATAAATTAAGAGATCTTATTCTCAACATACCATAGTACAAAGTTGGTATCGGCCATAAAAAGTCACCTTCACACGTATTTATGTTATTGAGTATCGGGTGAACTTTTCAATCGGCAATTTATTTTAGCCAAACCCACAACAATTTGTCAAGCAGTGTTTTTATGAATAATGTTAAAATTAAGTGAAATAAAGTTGGAAGTTTATAACTTTTTAGTCAGAAATTTATATACCTAATGCATTCGATGTAAAAACTAATAACAATAAGTACTTTAACATACCTACCTACAACTTACCAACAGCATTGTTAAATTTACAGTTAGTTTACTTCAGAATAAATACATATAGCGTATTCATGCATCAATAGAAAAGCATGTTTTTTTTAACTTTGGAAACAATAAGGAACTGTTATATTACAACAAAGAGACTTATAAATTAATAAATAATAAAAAAAGTTACTTTTATTGGACAATTATCTTTTTCTAACTAATAGGAAATATAGTCATGCAAAGTTATGGTAAGAGGTAAGTACCCCACTTTTTACAGTTAATTTTCAATTTTTAGTGAAATTAAAAATGTGTACCTACATGTAGGTTAAATTTTGCGATTTTTCGTCCCAAAAACTAATTCAAATTTTAGAATAGTGGCTCCAGAGGTATACATATTTAACTTTTACCTATACCTATCTACATAATATATTTTTCTTTTAATAAAAACAAAAAATAAACTTGAAAGTATGTTAGGTATTACAAAAGCGTTGTGAAGCCAAGAAATTTTATTTATCTGACAATTGTCAGTTAGTATCCGATAATTGTTAGTTAGTATCTGACATAGTTAAGTAGTATCTGAATACAGTATCCGTATACTTTATGTGTAATCGAAAGCTGTATCCCGATATTTTTCAAATTTTGTATCCGGTATCCGTATCCGTGGCCAAATTTATAAATATCCAGATATCGGATACTTTATTTGGAGTTCGGATACTTTTAAAACATTGTACAAACGTATATCAAATTCTATATACTACACTCGTCACTGATCATGTAATAACTTTGTATAAATCTGTATAATTGGAAATTAAATAAGTATTTTTATCAATA
Organism: Psylliodes chrysocephalus; assembly: GCA_927349885.1. Lineage (NCBI taxonomy): Eukaryota > Metazoa > Arthropoda > Insecta > Coleoptera > Chrysomelidae > Psylliodes > Psylliodes chrysocephalus. Next base: position 8,709,350 of record OV651826.1, on the reverse strand, counting down.
TTACAATATTTAAGATCCAATTGCAGTACTTAAATGAAAAATACTAAAAAAGAATTAGGATTTGTAGTTTTGTTCTGGTGCACTCTAAAAAATTTAAAATGTAGCAAAAACAATTTATGCATTTTTTTAACAAAAACATTGCAGTAATCTACATCGGTAATGACGAATTCGATGATTTACCCAGTATACAGACGGTCGGAATTCAGCACCAAAGGCTCACCTGGCAAGTGTGTAAGGGAAAATCCTGCAAAATCTTGTCTACTGCTGGGACCACGAACTTGTATGGAAGTTTTTAACTCATATCTGTCTGAGATGAGTTTTCGTGAAATAAGTTCAAAAAAAAAGTTCGATTGGAAATTTTTATGAAAGTACAGAAGTTCGAAATTACAAAATTTCAAATGACAAAAGATCGAAAAAAAAATCGAAACAGAAAAAAACGAAACAAATGATCAAAATCCCATTTGATCGAAATTACAAATGATGATTTGTTTAAAAGTACTAATGATATATGATCAAAATGTTATAAGATTGAAAGTCTTATATTACGAAATTAGTAAAAGTGTTGATTTTTTAATTTTTTTCTTATTTTATTTATATTTTTTTGAGAAGCAAACTGCGCTGGCTCCAGGCTCTACAGGTTAGGTACATTAGTTAAGTTTTTTTTTCATTTTTCAGTTATTGATCGGTAACAGATTACCGACCCGTGACTGTGAATGGCATCATTGAAAATGCATGTGCGAGCGCCAATAAAAGCAAAGCAGGACTGAAGGTTTGATCTTACCAGTACTCTATGTACATGTCTAATATTGTTACTCATTGTATTCATAAACTATGACTATTGGCATACAAATATTATTTTAACTCACTTTAAAAGTATTCGAATACATTTTTAGGTGAATGAATCCGTACTTTTTTTAAAAGTATCCGAGTACATTGCAAGTATCCGTATCCGGTGCTCGGATACTTTTTCCTGTATCCGACTCAACTCTGGTATCTGACAATTGTCAGTTATTATAAGCTAATTTTACTAATTGTTTTCACTTTATTCCCCTTTTTTTATATTTTGAGATGCTAAGTGACAATTGTCAGATACTAACTGGCAATTGTAAGATACTAACTAAAAATTGTCAGATACTAACTGACAAAACAAAACCTTGTACTTCTACTCAATAATTTGAAAACAAAAAAATAAATATACAAAAATATGACTCATGCTTACACAGATTATTTCGCCTAGAAAGATCCCTATTTAAAAATGTATATATTCAAATGATTTGTAATATGTATATCGATATTTTTTATACTTTTATGTTTTAATACAATTTGAAAAACTAGAAAATGGCTTACTTTGTAGTTATATAAGTAAATACACTTCAGTAAACAAAATTGTTCAAATGTTAATATTTTCATTTAACTCATTTTCAATATGAACAATACATCTTATTATTTATCTTTCTTATTCCTTTTCACTTTTCTTTTCCTTTTCATCACTTTCTTCTTGATGTAAATCGTTTTTTTTTATGGGTATCGTAAATCAATATTCCAACCATTTTCGTTATAGTTGGATCCAGCTCTTTTTTATGACCTTTGTCTTTTTAATTTTATATCAGTTAGAAGCAATTTTTTAACAGCTTTGCAACGTTATATTTCGTATCAGTTAGATTGACAAAGTAAAGTCTCCTCTTAAGAAGTTTTAAATAAAGACTATTAGATTGGAAATTCATCGTTTTTGGACTAAAACCTAGTTATTTTTACAATTTATGTTACCTTAAAAAAGATTCGTGAATCACATTAAAAAAAGATACGTAAGTACTTTTTACTGATACAATTTTAACCTTAAAAAAATAACGTTAATTTAAAATTTCTGCCAGCAGATGTTTTTTTATGTAAGAAAAGTTGAGCTTCGATAATACGACGGTATTTGACACAAAGCTTTCAAAAAATGCATGCAGATGGAAAAATCCAAAAATCCTAGAGAGACTTTTAATATTCCGATCACACAGAGCTCTTAAGTCAGCCAATCTCCAGTGTCCGACGAAACAAGCGGTCATTCCCAGTTTTGCCCTCTTCGAAACATTGTTAGCCCTATAAATCCCTATGTCATTTTTTCTAAAGATTATCCCAGTGTCCACGAAAGCCACTTACAATCATACGACTTTTTATGAACATATGAAACTTATGTTGTTCCTTTTCACCCTAATCGTAAAAATATAATAAAAATCTGGATGTTATATAAGTAGATTGTAGATACTATCTGAAAATTTTCCACATCATATTATTATTATTAAAAGCGCTAATAGTACAGTCATTCTAAAAAAAATCGATATTTATTATGACTTACCTATTAAGATATTTTAAATAAAGAACTTTTAAATAAATATACATAAAGTATAATCTTTATACAGTTATAAATTTTCTTTAATTATTGTTTAGTATTATGACTGAATTTAAATCTCTATGTACTTACTTTGACCTAATATAGTCAGTGAGCCCACCGAAAATATTATAAATTTAATAAGTCAACTAGTATTTTGAATAAAATAGCACCCAACTGCAAATTGTCCAATATGCAAGTATTTAGGTAACTCTCGCCCTTTAAGAGCCACTTTGAGATGCTTTCGTTATCCTTAAATCTATACTTCCTCAAAATACAAATCTATATATTATTATATATAAAATCGAAATACCACTGACTGACTGACTGACTCATCACCACATCTCCAAAACTATAAGGCCGATTGACTTGAAATTTGGCATAGTTATTCCTTTCTCGGCGTAGACATCCACTAAGATTTTATTCAAATCACATTTTAAGTGGGGAAACGGGGGGTAAAAGTTTGTAGGTGATATCGATTTTTTTTAAAGGTAGGAACTTGAAAATTGGAATTGTAACTACTGATCGTAAATAAATAATTACATATTTCAGAGTTTTTGGATTTTCACAATTTAAGGGGGGAAATGGGAGGTGAAAGTTTGTATGGGTGTATCAATTTATTTTAAAAGGTAAAAACTTGAAAATTGGAATTGTAGTTACTGATCATAAATAAATAATGACGCATTTCAGAGTTTTTGGATTTTCACATTTTACGGAGGGGAAACGGGGCTGAAAGTTTGTATGGGGGTATCGGTTTTTTAATGGTAGGAAAATTGGAATTGTAGCTACCCATCATAAATAAATAATGACGTATTTTTGGATTTTATATAAATACAAATAAATACAAATAAATACAAATAAATACAAATAAATACAAATAAATACAAATAAATACAAATAAATACAAATAAATACAAATAAATAAAAATAAATACAAATAAATAAATACAAATAAATACAAATAAATACAAATAAATACAAATAAATACAAATAAATACAAATAAATACAAATAAATACAAATAAATACAAATAAATACAAATAATTACAAATAAATACAAATAAATACAAATAAATACAAATATATACAAATAAATACAAATAAATACAAATAAATACAAATAAATTCAAATAAATACAAATAAATACAAATAAATACAAATAAATACAAATAAATACAAATAAATACAAATAAATACAAATAAATACAAATAAATACAAATAAATACAAATAAATACAAATAAATACAAATAAATACAAATAAATACAAATAAATACAAATAAATACAAATAAATACAAATAAATACAAATAAATACAATAAATACAAATAAATACAAATAAATACAAATAAATACAAATAAATACAAATAAATACAAATAAATACAAATAAATACAAATAAATACAAATAAATACAAATAAATACAAATAAATACAAATAAATACAAATAAATACAAATAAATACAAATAAATACAAATAAATACAAATAAATACAAATAAATACAAATAAATACAAATAAATACAAATAAATACAAATAAATACAAATAAATACAAATAAATACAAATAAATACAAATAAATACAAATAAATACAAATAAATACAAATAAATACAAATAAATACAAATAAATACAAATAAATACAAATAAATACAAATAAATACAAATAAATACAAATAAATACAAATAAATACAAATAATTACAAATAAATACAAATAAATACAAATAAATACAAATATATACAAATAAATACAAATAAATACAAATAAATACAAATAAATTCAAATAAATACAAATAAATACAAATAAATACAAATAAATACAAATAAATACAAATAAATACAAATAAATACAAATAAATACAAATAAATACAAATAAATACAAATAAATACAAATAAATACAAATAAATACAAATAAATACAAATAAATACAAATAAATACAAATAAATACAAATAAATACAAATAAATACAAATAAATACAAATAAATACAAATAAATACAAATAAATACAAATAAATACAAATAAATACAAATAAATACAAATAAATACAAATAAATACAAATAAATACAAATAAATACAAATAAATACAAATAAATACAAATAATACAATAAATACAAATAAATACAAATAAATACAAATAAATACAAATAAATACAAATAAATACAAATAAATACAAATAAATACAAATAAATACAAATAAATACAAATAAATACAAATAAATACAAATAAATACAAATAAATACAAATAAATACAAATAAATACAAATAAATACAAATAAATACAATAAATACAAATAAATACAAATAAATACAAATAAATACAAATAAATACAAATAAATACAAATAAATACAAATAAATACAAATAAATACAAATAAATACAAATAAATACAAATAAATACAAATAAATACAAATAAATACAAATAAATACAAATAAATACAAATAAATACAAATAAATACAAATAAATACAAATAAATACAAATAAATACAAATAAATACAAATAAATACAAATAAATACAAATAAATACAAATAAATACAAATAAATACAAATAAATACAAATAAATACAAATAAATACAAATAAATACAAATAAATACAAATAAATACAAATAAATACAAATAAATACAAATAAATACAAATAAATACAAATAAATACAAATAAATACAAATAAATACAAATAATACAAATAAATACAAATAAATACAAATAAATACAAATAAATACAAATAAATACAAATAATACAAATAATACAAATAAATACAAATAATACAAATAAATACAAATAAATACAAATAAATACAAATAAATACAAATAAATACAAATAAATACAAATAAATACAAATAAATACAAATAAATACAAATAAATACAAATAAATACAAATAAATACAAATAAATACAAATAAATACAAATAAATACAAATAAATACAAATAAATACAAATAAATACAAATAAATACAAATAAATAAAAATAAATAAAAATAAATAAAAATAAATACAAATAAATAAAAATAAATAAAAATAAATAAAAATAAATAAAAATAAATAAAAATAAATAAAAATAAATAAAAATAAATAAAAATAAATAAAAATAAATAAAAATAAATAAAAATAAATAAAAATAAATAAAAATAAATAAAAATAAATAAAAATAAATAAAAATAAATAAAAATAAATAAAAATAAATAAAAATAAATAAAAATAAATAAAAATAAATAAAAATAAATAAAAATAAATAAAATAAATAAAAATAAATAAAAATAAATAAAAATAAATAAAAATAAATAAAAATAAATAAAAATAAATAAAAATAAATAAAAATAAATAAAAATAAATAAAAATAAATAAAAATAAATAAAAATAAATAAAAATAAATAAAAATAAATAAAAATAAATAAAAATAAATAAAAATAAATAAAAATAAATAAAAATAAATAAAAATAAATAAAAATAAATAAAAATAAATAAAAATAAATAAAAATAAATAAAAATAAATAAAAATAAATAAAAATAAATAAAAATAAATAAAAATAAATAAAAATAAATAAAAATAAATAAAAATAAATAAAAATAAATAAAAATAAATAAAAATAAATAAAAATAAATAAAAATAAATAAAAATAAATAAAAATAAATAAATAAATAAAATAATAAATAAATAAAAATAAATAAAAATAAATAAAAATAAATAAAAATAAATAAAAATAAATAAAAATAAATAAAAATAAATAAAAATAAATAAAAATAAATAAAAATAAATAAAAATAAATAAAAATAAATAAAAATAAATAAAAATAAATAAAAATAAATAAAAATAAATAAAAATAAATAAAAATAAATAAAAATAAATAAAAATAAATAAAAATAAATAAAAATAAATAAAAATAAATAAAAATAAATAAAAATAAATAAAAATAAATAAAAATAAATAAAAATAAATAAAAATAAATAAAAATAAATAAAAATAAATAAAAATAAATAAAAATAAATAAAAATAAATAAAAATAAATAAAAATAAATAAAAATAAATAAAAATAAATAAAAATAAATAAAAATAAATAAAAATAAATAAAAATAAATAAAAATAAATAAAAATAAATAAAAATAAATAAAAATAAATAAAAATAAATAAAAATAAATAAAAATAAATAAAAATAAATAAAAATAAATAAAAATAAATAAAAATAAATAAAAATAAATAAAAATAAATAAAAAATAAATAAAAATAAATAAAAATAAATAAAAATAAATAAAAATAAATAAAAATAAATAAAAATAAATAAAAATAAATAAAAATAAATAAAAAATAAATAAAAATAAATAAAAATAAATAAAAATAAATAAAAATAAATAAAAATAAATAAAAATAAATAAAAATAAATAAAAATAAATAAAAATAAATAAAAAATACATAAAAATACATAAAAATAAATAAAAATAAATAAAAATAAATAAAAATAAATAATAAATAAAAATAAATAAAAATAAATAAAAATAAATAAAAATAAATAAAAATAAATAAAAATAAATAAAAATAAATAAAAATAAATAAAAATAAATAAAAATAAATAAAAATAAATAAAAATAAATAAAAATAAATAAAAATAAATAAAAATAAATAAAAATAAATAAAAATAAATAAAAATAAATAAAAATAAATAAAAATAAATAAAAATAAATAAAAATAAATAAAAATAAATAAAAATAAATAAAAATAAATAAAAATAAATAAAAATAAATAAAAATAAATAAAAATAAATAAAAATAAATAAAAATAAATAAAAATAAATAAAAATAAATAAAAATAAATAAAAATAAATAAAAATAAATAAAAATAAATAAAAATAAATAAAAATAAATAAAAATAAATAAAAATAAATAAAAATAAATAAAAATAAATAAAAATAAATAAAAATAAATAAAAATAAATAAAAATAAATAAAAATAAATAAAAATAAATAAAAATAAATAAAAATAAATAAAAATAAATAAAAATAAATAAAAATAAATAAAAAATAAATAAAAATAAATAAAAATAAATAAAAATAAATAAAAATAAATAAAAATAAATAAAAATAAATAAAAATAAATAAAAATAAATAAAAATAAATAAAAATAAATAAAAATAAATAAAAATAAATAAAAATAAATAAAAATAAATAAAAATAAATAAAAATAAATAAAAATAAATAAAAATAAATAAAAATAAATAAAAATAAATAAAAATAAATAAAAATAAATAAAAATAAATAAAAATAAATAAAAATAAATAAAAATAAATAAAAATAAATAAAAATAAATAAAAATAAATAAAAATAAATAAAAATAAATAAAAATAAATAAAAATAAATAAAAATAAATAAAAATAAATAAAAATAAATAAAAATAAATAAAAATAAATAAAAATAAATAAAAATAAATAAAAATAAATAAAAATAAATAAAAATAAATAAAAATAAATAAAAATAATAAAAATAAATAAAAATAAATAAAAATAAATAAAAATAAATAAAAATAAATAAAAATAAATAAAAATAAATAAAAATAAATAAAAATAAATAAAAATAAATAAAAATAAATAAAAATAAATAAAAATAAATAAAAATAAATAAAAATAAATAAAAATAAATAAAAATAAATAAAAATAAATAAAAATAAATAAAAATAAATAAAAATAAATAAAAATAAATAAAAATAAATAAAAATAAATAAAAATAAATAAAAATAAATAAAAATAAATAAAAATAAATAAAAATAAATAAAAATAAATAAAAATAAATAAAAATAAATAAAAATAAATAAAAATAAATAAAAATAAATAAAAACAAATAAAAATAAATAAAAAAATAAATAAAAATAAATAAAAATAAATAAAAATAAATAAAAATAAATAAAAATAAATAAAAATAAATAAAAATAAATAAAAATAAATAAAAATAAATAAAAATAAATAAAAATAAATAAAAATACATAAAAATACATAAAAATACATAAAAATACATAAAAATAAATAAATAAAAATAAATAAAAATAAATAAAAATAAATAAAAATAAATAAAAATAAATAAAAATAAATAAAAATAAATAAAAATAAATAAAAATAAATAAAAATAAATAAAAATAAATAAAAATAAATAAAAATAAATAAAAATAAATAAAAATAAATAAAAATAAATAAAAATAAATAAAAATAAATAAAAATAAATAAAAATAAATAAAAATAAATAAAAATAAATAAAAATAAATAAAAATAAATAAAAATAAATAAAAATAAATAAAAATAAATAAAAATAAATAAAAATAAATAAAAATAAATAAAAATAAATAAAAATAAATAAAAATAAATAAAAATAAATAAAAATAATTAAAAATAAATAAAAATAAGTACTGCGTGCAATAGCAGATGAGAGCCGTACCAGAAATATGGTATAAAATGAGATTATCAATTATATTAATATATTTAAATATTAGAATAGTCTAATTAACATTAATCTATATTACTATCACAAACATACCATGAACAGTAAAACAACATATTATCGCGTCTGTTTTTAGGAAGTCATGCATTTTTTTATACTAAAAACCCGACTCCACGCGTGCAAAGCCGTGGGCAACAGCTAGTATGATATAAAAAGATTATCTTTTATTGCTTGAATGAACCGAAAAAATATTTTTGCTTTTAACAGTCCAGGTTCAAACTATCGTAGTTAAAAAATAAATTATTTTTTGGCTTCCCTTTCTGCCGTGTCTTAAATATATTCTGGAGCCAGTTTTACTAGGTACGTACCAAATATTTTATAAATTAAATATTCTAAAGATAAATGGGAAAATGCAATATATTTACTGTCCATATTAATCCATGGACTCATGGACAATCACTACGACGTAAGTTAAAGTTTTCCATTTCAATTCTTGCCTGCAGTGGATTTTAGCAAGTTCTTCATTCTTTATCTACCAAACATTACTTTCTTTTCTTTTTATTCCTTAATTTATATATGCCAACTTTCGTTTTTTTTGACTTTCTGTTCAAACTTTGATATTAAAATATTTGATTGTTAATTGAAATAGACTCTAGAGAAAATACTTCACCTTTATAATAAAATACTGGCAAGATAAATTATTGGTAACTATCAATTAAATTAGATACATTTTCCTTTTGTCCCTACCAAATCCCATAAAGTAGGAACACTCGGAAAACGCGAAAAGAAAAGAATTCCTTTTGGGACATAAGGGCATCAAGCGTAGACAGACGGTGCAAATTCCGTGGAAATAAGGGCTGTCTAAGGGTGTGAAGCAAAGCAAAGGACCGAGGGGGGTGAGGGATGATAAATGGTCACTCATACATACAAGCGTTTAGGCGCGGACTCGTTTACAAATCCGGGAAAGGATTTAGCACGCTTTTCGTTTCGAGTTTCGAGGTGCAAACACCCAACACCCATTTGGTCGGTGTCGTTGCAGATATCGATCAGTGGCGACTCTACGGGGGTGGGTTTTTCTCTCATTTATTTATTATATATAATTTGGTGATAATAATAACTTTATTGTCCATAATAATATGGGAAAAGTCAAAAAATCTAACATAAATATCAAGAATACAGAAGTACAAATACATTGAAATATAAAGACAAGGAAGTGGTAGAATTTTAAGTTCTTTAAATTTTTCTCTACATGAGTGTCTATAACTTGCTACATTTCTTATAGCTTTTTTGCAGTCTAAAAAACCTTAGTACATGAGTAGATAATCCCCAAAAAAATTAAATCAAATTTGATAAGTTAATATAGAAAGGAAGTAGAATTTGTAAATAATAAAATACACAATCCTTAACCGACAAAGATAAGGCGTTAATAAAGAATAAACATAAAAGTGGCCCAAGGACTTCCTCTAAGACCATACCGTTTAACAACATGATCTACTAGATACTAGATCAAAGCTTTGCATCCATCAAAACACCTACAATTTTTTTTTTAACTAGAAAGCCAATAACGGCAGTTTGAGTAGATCCACCTTCCCTGAACCCATGCTGACTAAGTGACTACCATTCAGTAAGTTATATATTTAAGAGCGAAGCCAAATATTTTCCTAAACATAATTTTTTTCTAACATTTTGGAAGATAACAAGTCCCCAACAGTAATGGCCTGGTTACAGCTTGAGGGCGTGACCGAACATGCACAGCTCGGGACCCACTTAATCCGTAGAATGGATGGAAGAATGCATGAGCTGAATGAATGGGAATGAGTAGGGCATCCAAATGGTGGTGCAATAAGCTATCTCAGCTTCAGTGCCACCAAGCGAACACCAGAGGAGGGAAAGCAGGTTGGACCCCAAGCTTGATTGAAAGAAGCAGGTGACTAGACCTAAGCCTAATTGAAAGGATCTGCCAAAACCTTTTAGGGGGAGTAGAAAGTTGCCTGAAAGGGTGGAATATCTTGGAAATACTCGATAATATAGATATAGGCCTATGGTTATCCATAAGGAAAACATCACCTTCTTTAAATAGTGGTATAGCTTTTTTAAATAACTTTTTGGTAAGATGTTCAATGATATAATAGGCAAACCATTGAAGTAGAGTCAATCAAATTATTACAAATTTTGTAAATAAATTTTATACATTTGTCTTCTATCTTCTAGTAATATTAATCATAAATTTTGCTTAATAAGAGATCGATTATTGACCTGTTGCGAATAGAATTTAATAAATTTCTCTTGCACACTTTCAAGTTTAGTTATGTAAATGCTATACTGAGGGTTCCAAATAACAGATCCAAAATTTAACACGCGGTTAACGTAAGACAAAAAGTGTACGGACTGTTTCTATTTTTTGAAGTCTTTAGTCGTTCGTATAATGAAACCAAGTGCTTTTTGTGCTTTAATAATGACGTGATTGATATGATGGGCAAATAATAGTTTACTGTCATAAAAAATGCCAAGATCTTTCACAATAGATAATTTATCGAGAGGTATATAATTATTAAGTAAAATATTTTTGTTTCTAAAAAAAGTGATGTAGTGACATTTGTTGAGATTAAGATACAAGCAATTACGGGTGGAATAGGAGAATAAATGGTCAAGAATATTTTGAATCTGTAAAGAATCCAAATTCGTAACAACAGTATGAAAAACCTTTAAATCGTCAGCGTAAATAATAAAAGGTAAAACAATTGGCAATATCATTATTGTAAATATTAAAAAGCAGCGGTCCCAGATGAGATCCCTGCAGTACGCCAAATGTAATAATAGAAAATACAGAGCTATACATGCCAATTTTAACAGCTTGAGTCCTGTTACTTATATAAGACGAAAACCATCTGAGCAAATTACCATGAATACCAACCTCGACAAGTTTATGGAGCAGTATATTATGATCAATTTTATCAAACGCTTTACTGAAGTCGGTATAAATGGTATCTATTTGCAATCCACGGTCCATTCCATCTAATAAGTATTGTGTGTAAGTAAGGTTACTTTCGATGGACCGCTTTTTCACAAAACCGTGTTTAATAATAATTTTAAAATAGATTCACACAATTTTGCAATAATGCACAACTTAGAAATAGGACGGTAATTTTCCGCTAGGTATTTGTTACCAAATTTCAGAATAAGAACAATTAATGCTGTTTTCCAAATATCTGGATTCATTGAATAGGATAAATAATAGAGGTTGCGCTATTTCTTGAGAACAATTCTTTAACAGACATGTGGGGATTGTATCAAAGCCCGGAGCTTTGTTAGGAAGTTGTTTAATTGTGTTAATGATCATAGATATTGGTATATAATAATTAGGTATATGTTATTAGAAGTTATCAGAAGGGGCATAAGTTTGGTTTAAGTTGGGCAAGTTAAAATAGGTAGAAAAAGTATCACAAATAATTTGACCATCTGTGATCATTTTATTATTATTTTTTAAAGCCGGACTAACAGATTTTTTCCACTTAGAATGATATGTTTTCTTTTCCTTGATAGTTTTAATAGTACTGGAGCTATACCACTGAGGAAATTTACGTTTCGAACGAGAAAGGTATGGAATATTCTTGGAAATGTTTTCAAGTAAATGATAAAATCTATTGACATTGTTTTTAGTATCCTTTTCCCAATCAATTAATTCAATATCTATTTTAATGTTGTTAAAATTAGTTTTTTTTAAATCACATTCAAAAGTGTCGATATTTAATTTCTTGGAGGAAAGTGTGTTGTGCATTACAAAATTGAATTCCAGAGTGGTTTTTATCTTAAACAACAATTAGATCTGTACATATTTTAAGATTTTGAATTTGAAAACTGTTAAGTGTATTATTATAGATATTACGAAAAGTACTAAATTGTGATAAATTACAACAAGATATAGTATCAACAAACAAATTGGAGTCATTGTCAGAAAAGTTAAGGGGTACGCAATTTTTGTTGATGGGGTCAAAAGACCAATTAATATTGGGTAAGTTAGAGTCACCACATATAACGAAATTTATAACGATTACACTTATCAGAATTTATTGTAACCCACAAATCTTCGGCATCAGATGACCACTCACTTCTTGCGACACTACACATATTTTTATTGACGGCAATTAAAACTCCTACTCCATCCATTTTATTGGAATGACTAGTGTCTTCCCGATCTCAACGGTAGATGTGATAAAAATCAGAAAAAAATTCACAAGAATTTATTTGACTATTAAGCCACGTTTCTGTCAAGCAAATAAGATCATGATCACAGTTTAGGGAATTTTTGAATAGTAAGTTTAATTTAGTTTTAATACCTCTGACGTTTTGGTAAAAAAAGGATAAAGCTATAAAAAAAAAGGAATACTAGAAAAATTAAGACATTTTATTAATATCTTCCAATGATAAAATTTTGTCATTTCTTGATCTCTCATCTTTTCTAACGAATACACAACCTTCGCGTACCCAGACATATTTATAGTTTTTTGTTTTAACCATTTCTTTAACATTTCCTAATAAGCCTTAGTAGAAACCATTAAATGTTCATTAATAAACAGACTTTCTAGTTTTAGATATTGTCTCTTTTCTTTTTGTGTGTTAATTTGATAATTATAGGTTTTGGATTATTAGAGGCAGGTGAATTGTTGGCTCTAAAAATATTTTCTATGTCGTTTGGCAAAATAGGGCACTCTATATAATCTCCTATCTTTTTAGCAATATCGATTAAATTTTCATCTTGTTTATATGGTACTCCTTGGATTTAAAAATTATTACACCTAATCTGTTGTTCTAAAACCTCTACACGGTGGTTTAGAGTATGTACTTCTTTTTTAAGAAGAACATTTTCTTCTGATATTTTTTCAATTGTTTCCAATTTTGTATTAACCTTTTTCATCATTCCTTCAAATATAGAAATTTGATCCGAGCTAAAATTAACTGACTCCAACATATCATCTTATTTTTAATTAAACTCGCTTATCTGAAGATTGAATACTTTCAACAATTTTCAGACTACGTGAAGATGTCGGTTTCTCGTCATTTTCATCATCGCGGTCATCGTTACCTTTGGACAGGATATCATTACCTACTGCTTACTTTTCGAGTCTGCACTATCCAAGGATTTCCTTCTTTAAATATATTTATACATAATGTTGCAGTTTTCTTCTTATAAATTGTTATCCTATTATATTTTCGAATTTTTGTATTATATGCCTGATAATGGCAACTTAATTATTATTAAAATGTGACACGCCACTGGTGGCGATTTTTAAATTCGCTCGGCAAAATCAAAACTTTTTTTAAATATTCGAATCTGATACAAAAAGAAACAGCAGTGCACAAAGGCTTAAAATCCTAACATACATTATTTGTAGTTTCTGTTAAACAAAAAATATTATATACATATTCAGGGTGTTAGGGATAACACTGGCATAATTTTCACGGGTGATTATTCTTGCAAAGTTAAACAAAAAGCCTTTTATAGCTGGATTCTAAATGCTAAGGTTAAGGCTAGAAATGCTCTAAACTTTGCTTATTTGCTTATGATATTTTTTTTTGTAGAAATTGTTAGAATCATTATGAATTATGAATTTTAATTATTAACTTTTTTAGATACCTATAATATATTGTTACTATACTCCGTCACTTTAGTCTTATGTCAATGTAATTTTTTAAACATATTTTACTTATGATACGTGTTGGGTTTCACTGTTCCATTATTTACCTCAATTTTACATTTCCATTCCCGAGTTCATAACTGTTAGAATTTCCATTAAAGACTAAGATAAAAACAATTTTCAGTTTGAATCCTATTTATAAGTGAGTTACTTTTATGCATATTTGCTCCTGCTTTTAGGTTGTAAAATAATGTTTGCAGCTTTTGGTGAGATTTGGTTGAATAAATGCGTTTTATCGATGAATTTAGAAAGTAAATTGTAACGGATCCGCGAATATTTTAAGGAATAATCTTGCGAATGGAACTCGAGCTAATAAACAATAATGATTTTAATAAGAATTCCAGCCGGGCTGAGATCAGACTCCGTAGTCGTTCTCGAAAGAAGACGGCAGCTCAAGAGAATCTCAAACGGCTGTTCTTAAATGTTCACTGGGCCACTTAGTGTTTATAACAGATTTAATTAATTAATTAAATTAATTTAGACGTTCTTACAGCATTTTCGTAATCTTATAGCCAGTTATTACTTTGTAAGTATAATAACTGTAACACTACTTGACAATCTGAGAATTAATATCTTCATAAAATGCCCCCTGAGGCGGCACGCCGTTTGCAGTTTGCCGCCTGTCACCCTTATAAGAGATTATGACGCCCTTATAACGTCGCTGTTCTCTGCCTTTTCTCTGCAAACACAATAACATTACCTGTGGCTCCAGACTCAGATCATATTTACTTCCTTAAGACACATATTACACGGTATCCCACCACAGCAATACTAAAACTATATATAAAAAAATGTATTTCTCATTCCTGCTGAAGGAAAATAAACGATAAAAACACCAACAAAAAATCTTGTTTCTTTCGAAATAAGTTCTAATTTTTATCTTGAAATTATTTTTTGGATCAAGATACGCAATGAAAATAATAAGAAGTAAAAATATATAGATAGAAGTAGACAAGACAATAAATACTTAGGTATAGAAGAATTAAAAGATGATTATGTTGAATGATCTTATAAAACATGGTGGTAATAGGTCACTTCCAGAAAACTGCCATGGAAATACAGAGCCTTCAACAATACCTGTATCCCACATGATGTGGTAGTGTGACCAAAAGCATCAAATTACCATTTTTATGAATTTTTATTGCAACCGAAAGGTCAGTTCTGTCAAAAATGGATATTTATTGGTCATTTATTCAATTTTTCATTTAAGATTAATAAACCAATCAGTTCTTTTTAGGGTTTATTCATAGTGCCTTAATTATTTTCTGTCGTTAAGTGCAAATTTATTTACTTTAACTTATTGACTATATAATTTCAGGTATATCCAAACAGATTCTTTTAATGTATTGGCTCATTTTCGAAGTGAAACTCAAAATGCCGATAAAGCTTGCTCATATTCAATTCAGAGCTGTATTTAACAATTTGAGGAATGTTTTCTAGATAAACAAATAGAATATGAAATTTTAGTCATCATAAGCAAATACTTTTTCAACGTTTTGAAACAAAATATAAAGCATGGCTCAGGTAGAGACAGTGTTCCGAACACTGATTCTCGTACAAGTGAAATTCTTAAAATAATTGTTTCAGAATTGTTGGTAGCTATAGGTTGTTTGCAGATTTTGAAAGTATTTACTTGAAAATGTTCAAAAGGCTTTAATTAATAAATGATTCGCTATCAATCCCAAGAAGGCACAAATGGACCTTTTCACAAGAAAAAGGATGATAATGGAAGTAAAACATCCAGAGCTTATAAACATAAAACTAGACTTTGCAACGAAGGTGAAGTACCTTTCACAGAAAGTTATCATCTATAGAAACCTAGAAAATAGTGTCAAAAAGCATACACTGCTTATGAACAGAGTCGTCACACGAACTTACACAGCCATTATAAAACCTATGCTAACATACGGTACCTACCTAAAACACAATAATTGACAGTTATAGGCAAACTAGAACAAATACAAAGAACAGCATGTCTCAACATAACAGGAGCCATGAAAATCACACAAACCAGAGCCCTGAGAGTTATTCTTAGTCTCACTCCCGTTGATATCAAGGAGGTTGCTCTGATGACTCCGCACGGATGGAATAGAATCTGATGTAGGATCTGGTGAGGCGAGACGTCGATTTTGGCAGGAGGCGCTCGATATGCTTCCACTGCTTCAAGCGAACATGGACTCCATCTTGCCGAGATATCATTCAAAGGCCATATAAAGTTATAACGAAACAAATGGAAGAGCCCGAAGTAGCGGGTACGATTCATAGCTATACCGTTGGTTCTAAAACAAAACAGTATGTGGAATATACTCAAGATCCTTAGACCTAAATATACAAAATACTGCAAGTGTAATTCAAACCAAGCTCACGGAAATTATCATAGCAACAAAAGAAATTACCAGAAACAATATCATCGGAAGGAACAAGCTCATCTATACAGATATCAGACAAGCACTACTCGTCCTGAACACCACGATTTTGCTCAGAGTTGGTACTAGAATGTGAACATGCTTTGTCCGAAGTATCCAATAACAATTTAGCCACCTTAAGATGGATCAAAGGTCACGCCACATCGAAAGGTAACCGTCTTGCCGATTCATTCCAAGAAGGCAGCCAACCAAATACTTTTTGGACCTGGCCCTTCCAATGGACGGACAACATCGATCGCGATAAAAAGGCTAATATCTGCAGATTTTTACTGCCTAGGGTATGCCGATGACCTGGCGATCGTCGTAAGAGGCAAGTTCGCAGGTACAATATCGGAGCGCACACAAACCGCTCTAAACATTGTCGACGAGTGGTGCAGAGAGAAGGAACTAACAGTAAACCCTCACAAAACCACAATAGTCAACTTTACAAAACGAAAAGTACCAACAGGACTAAAGTCACCAGTACTGAAAGGAGTGAAGATTCCATTCGCTCAAGAGGCCAAATACTTGGGAGTCATCTTTGACCACAGGTTAACATGGAATCAACACTTGCAAAAAGTCACCCAAAAGAGCACAACGTCCTTCAACTTATGTCGAAGGCTGTGTGGAAAAAATTGGGGATTACAACCAAAAATGTCCCTGTGGTTATATACCAGAGTCATAAGGCCGATGATAACCTACGGGTCGGTGGTTTGGTGGCCAAAGACTCGGCAAGCTGGAGCCATTCGACAGCTCATTGGTATTCAAAGGCAAGCATGCCTGAGTACCACGGGAGCTATGAGAACGACTCCAACAGCAGCTATAGAAGTCATGCTAAACCTAACACCACTACATATATTCATTCAAGGCGAAGCCAGGTCTGTCACATACAGACTGCACAAAGGTTCATCGCCCATAAGCAGTTTGCATGGACGCGACTACAGCGAGCTATATAAAGAGTTGGAGAACGACCAAATAATGGGAATGCCTTCAGACGAAATGCTTCCAAAGTATAGCTTTCAAAAGCTATATAAAGTAAGTATACCAGACAGGGAAGCGTGGACTGGAGGACCTCCTATTCATGCAGATCTCACCTGGTATACAGACGGCTCCAAAACCCATGAAGGTTCAGGAGTAGGTATATATAGTACCAAGCCAAAGACAGGAATCTCACTGAGCTTAGGCAAATATGCGACAGTATTCCAGGCAGAAATAGCAGCAATACATCACTGCGCAAAAGAAGTATTAAGACAGAAGGTAAATGGAAAAGCCATTGTCATATACTCAGACAGTCAAGCGACGTTAAAAGCACTCAGTTCCATGCAGGTACACTCAAAGCTTGTGTGGGACTGTTTGGAAGCTGGGTAGTCAAAACAGACTAACTTTAGCCTGGGTACCAGGCCACAGGGGACACAAAGGCAATGAAGAGGCTGATTTACTAGCCCGAGAAGGAGCTTCAAATGCTCTTCTGTGGTGTAACAAAAACAACTATTAGAACATGCACAAAGCAGTGGATGTTTAAAAAATCTCAGGAGTGGTGGGAAAACTCACCAGGACAGAGACAGGCCAAAAAGTTCTTAAAGGGACCATCGCCTAAACTCACCGAGCATCTACTAAGCCTTAATAGGAAAAATACTAGAATACTAGTAGGTCTATTAACAGGGCATTGTAGGCTTAACAAACATATGTTCAATATCGGTCTGACAGAAGAGGCCTTGTGCCGATTCTGTCAAGAAGAAGAGGAAACGGCAGAACACGTATTGTGCTTCTGCGAAGGTCTAGTAAGACTGAGATTTCTTACACTTGGAGAAGAAAAACCAAGGGCAACTAGCTATACCGGAGAACTACTTCCCAGTCTATGGAGTCTACTACAAAAGACCGCATTAGACAGGGACTCTAAACAATGATTAAAGGATATCCACAATAGATCTGAAAAGGTCGAGGTGGGGGAGGCCACATGGCCCATAGTCCTAATTAAATCTAATCTAATCTAATCTAATCGATCGCGACAAATCTAATTAAAGAACATTCCCTTGTTTTGTAAAATTCAAGATAAGTTGGAATGAACAAGAAGCTGCAGCCTTTAAAATACCCTGACAACATTACAGCAAACAAATACTTGACTATGACTAGACAGAATCTGCACCTAATCACAGACATTCTGACTAATCATTGTACGGAAACTCCATAGCATGGGGTTATCATAATTCGCACTCTGTAGGGGGTGCGAACAAAAAAAGTAGATGGATGAGTTTTGGCTAGCACCGACCGATTTAATAGAGGCATCTCTCAGCGACGTTGTCAACTATATAACATCTGTAGGCTAGCTGACGAGCTAAGAGGGGCTTGTCAATTTAAGTTTCAAAATGGGCCTAATGAGGCCTAAGTCCCGTGGAACAGCACACCCTCCATAAGTTACAGATATAGATACAGATACAGATACAGATAATAAAGGAAAATAATTCCAAACTCAAATGTGAAAAAGATGTAATTAAAGAAAACTAATTCAAAGTCATGTGAAACAAAATAATACGAGCGACCGCTTCTCTAAAGAAAATAACTAGTTCTCTGTCTATATGCCTCAACGTAGCCAGGGGGTCCAAGTTTCCGAGAGGTTTAGAGAGGGATGGATTATCCCCTAATAGTTCGTGGGTTCTTTACTAGAAAATTTTGAACATTTCCTTTTCAGAAACTTAGTTTTAGGCTAATCCCACTTTAAATTTTCTTTAGTTAAAGTGAAGAGTTTTTAATATTTCCTACCTTTTTTGTAACCTTCAATTTGTATCATATTTGAAACACTGTTTAACTGAACAAAACTTAAAATTACAATTTTAATGTTTTGTGTACTTAAAAATTTCGGAATGGAAGGATATGTCCCTACGTCCTCCTGGCTA
This sequence comes from Psylliodes chrysocephalus, assembly GCA_927349885.1. NCBI lineage: Eukaryota > Metazoa > Arthropoda > Insecta > Coleoptera > Chrysomelidae > Psylliodes > Psylliodes chrysocephalus. The sequence goes on along the minus strand of OV651826.1, from coordinate 8,689,540 downwards.
CGGCCCTGCTTAAAGAAATTCACAAAATTATTCAATTGCATGAAGTTGTATTGAATATTTTGCATCTACAGCCTAAACCACTCTTTGTTATTTTTTCCTGTAGATTCAATAAACTCGAAGTATGTTTATACAACTGTAAAAAATATTTAAATACTTCGAAAGCCTTTAAATCTTTAAAGTAAGCGCCAATAGCAAAGAATGATCACAATTTTCGTGCTGAAGATAAATTCTCAGTCAATAATTCAGAAATAAATCCAATGCGGAAAATTTTCACCAATTGTAATTCCAACAGAAGTTCAGCGATAATTTAGATAAAGTTATTCCTACCTCATAGATCTAGGTAGAATTAACGAGCATAGTTAAAGCTTACATGAGATTAAGAATCGATACGTTATTCAGAGTCTGAATCAACAGTGAGAAACTTTGCTAATAGAGGCACAAATTAGGAATTATAACCGGTAGGAAGGTATTTTGTGTTTATAAAGCCATAGGTATATGCAGGAACATTCAGGGGGCGTTTATATAAAAGTAAATGATAAACTAGCCAAATTTGGTATTTCTAGTAATTCAAGCTTTTGTATGTTATTAAAAGTATAAAATTGCAATAGTTCGATCTAGAATTATTTATTTATGGCTAAATTCACAAGAAAAACCAATGGAATAAAATATAAATAGATTTGGGAAGGTCCAAACGTGCTTTAGTATCTATTAAATGCAGACTATCAATTCTAAGAAACTTTTGTATGCTGACTAACATTTATAGGGAAATAAAGGATTCAGCAGATTGTATTGCTCTTCAGAACAAATTACTCAACTATAATTATTTTGAACACTAACAAATGCAAAGTCCGCTCCTTTTCCAGGAAAGTAAATACTGTTTTATATGATAATTATTTAAATATATTGTTATAACCCCGTATATATAATTGACTTTTTCGGAATACATTGAAAACACTGTAGAAAGTGCTACAAAAATCTTGTGTTTTGTTATTAGAAACTGTAGAAATATTAAATCTTTACAAGCCATTTCGTCTGCGTTTATTTTTGACTATACTCTGTTTTTAAACTAAGAGGCACCGCCCTGAAAAGGAGGAAACCTCCTATAGCAGGGAAATAGGAAATTAAAATGTCCTAGAAAATGTAAAATACCTAAGAGAAAATCGATAATAAACTAAAAAAAAAACTAAGAGGAGCGATTTGAATTTAAGTTGGCAATTCTGTAGGCTTCTGATTGGTCAGATTGCAATCAGTTTCACACATTACTTTTTAGCTGATAATTGGCATACCTAATTGTTATTGTTGAAAGTTCTGTTCTGACATTTTATGTGTTAAGTTTTGTTATTGCTTTGATATCTCATCATTATTACTTAGTTTTTTTTTTCTTCAATAACAATTCTTTTCAAAACTTTAGTAAGCAATTTTATTGAATTTCTACGATTATGGATCCTTCTACAATTATATCATAGCAGTTCCTCGCGGAGTCCATCAAAACAACGAAAAGGAATAAGTTTAGGCCATTCAAGCTTCTCAGAAAAGCAGTAAATAATAAATATGTACAAATAGGTATTGGATAATAATACAAAAACCAAAATTATTGATGTTATATCCAAAATTTCTCAAGCCACCGGTAAGTTTTACTCATTACTTTCAAATTAAAAATAATATTAAATACTCAACATTTTTCTTACAGATATTGCAAAGTCAACAACTTGAAATAATACCGCAATAATGGAACAGTATCTAGTCCAAAAAGTATTTATGGAAGACGAGGACTTCTAAAAACATTTGATGAGAGGTTCTAAATGCTATTCTAAGATTAGTACACGATTTATTTTTCAAAAATGAGTTACCTAGATTGAATAAAAATTTTCAAGAAATGAAACATTTAAATTTGCCACAAAGTCATCTTTATATACTTTCTTGAGACAATAACTTTAAGTAAGTTTGTAACTTTGAACAGTCAAATGTACTGTTTATTTATTATGTATATTTTTTTTAGATATTTGAAAAGAAATTGTGTATTGTTAGAACGCTATATCTGTAGATTTAAAATCCGTCAAACAATATAGAAAAGAAAACAGGCCAAGCTTTTACTTAGATGAAGGTCATAGTACGGTTTATCCACGGGCCTGAAAAATCTTACAAGAAAGAAGAAAGGGAAGGCGCCTTAATACATGCTAATTCTAATGAAGCTTTTGTAGAAAATGCATTTACCATGAAGAGACGAAATCCGAAGTATTTTAGAATTGGTTTTCTACTTTTTTTTACAAAGTTTCCTAATGAAAGTTGAAAACATTCCTTTGTCATCAAGAAAATCTGAAATGCAGGAGTGGTTACAAACTAAAAATACATACCGCTACACCACAAATACATTTGATATCTTGGGACATATCTGGCAACGTGCAGTCTCGCTCGTCTTCCTGGAGCTCTGAGAACCCGAATTCGATGGTCATCTGATCTTAAGCCAATTCTGGTCTCATCCAAAAAAAGAACATTTTGCCAATTCTCAATTGTCCAGTTTTTAGCCGGTCAATTTTATTTTGCCTAGATAACGGTGGGACCCATAACTCTTTCCTACTGTACAAACCTCGTGCGAAAAGTCTTCTCTTAAAGTTTCAATTTAAACGTTCACATCTGTAGCTTCCAGAAGTTGTCGTTATAGCTCTAGATGAGAAACACTGGGATTTCGTCAAGTAAATTGGCACACAGAGCGGTCCTTTTATTCACTTGTGACCCTTTGACTACTTTGTATGGGCCTGTTTTTGAGAGTTTCTAGTTCCATATGTTTTCAATATAACACCCTGGGTATCGCTTACTATTTCTGCTACCTCTCATTTGGGCATTCCTTGTTCAATGAGAGCAATAATTATCACCCTCCTGCATATCTGTTAGTCCAATATTTTGTTGTTTTTTTGGACCGAAATAAAATTACCGGAGAATCGTGATTTTACTTCTGAACATAAAATTCACAAGATAATAAACCTCAGCAGTGGTTTCTTCTTTATTATCATGTTTGTTAAGAACAAAAGGCCTTATCTTAAAGTTAGTTACCAAATTTTTCCTTGCAAAACGTTTATTCAGAAATACACAATGATTCCATATAAGTTTGGTTGTGTGTACATTCTCAACATCACTTTCACAATCAGTATTCTGTTGATATTTTTGTCTTGAGATTTTACTAATTTGAAAATCAATGTTACAGATTGGTCTCCAATTAGTTAATTCGAATGTAATTTAGTTAAGTATTCTCTGATTTTATATATTTAGGCATATATCGGGTGTTCAAATTAAAGTGCTACAGTTAAATACCGCCTATTATAAAAAAAAAAACGTTTCAGACGAAAGTTTTATAGTTTTTTGGGGAAAAAATTTAGCTAAAATCGTTTTTATAGCTAAACATAATATGGCCAACTTTTTTTTCGCGCAGCAAAGTTTTCAAGTAGGTGTAAAAGTAAGTAAAAGTTCAATAAAAAAAAAATGGTTCCCTTAAAAGTTTCTTATTTTTTTATGAACTTTAAGAATATGTAAAAAAAAGTGGGGTTCGAGTTTGAAAAAAAAAGTAATAGGCTAAAACGCCTACTTCGACGATGTGAGTAAAGGCAAAGAAAAGGAAATAATGGAACAAAAAATTAAAATATTCAATGCAATGGCTAAAGTATATCTTCTTGAGGGTCATGAGAGGAAAAAATATACCCTAGAAGTATGTAAAGTGAAGCACCCATGCCGTTTGCATATCTAGGTCAAATGTTTTCTTTAATTTTGTTTTTTGAGTGTAATACCGTTTTAAAGAATCAATTTTTCCGAGCGAAATTTTTTCAATGTACGTTCATAAATAATGTAGTAACGCATTTGGTGCGAAAAGAAAGACAAATAAAAGAAATAAAACTAAGATACAAAAATATATCAGAGCAGACACGGTTCAGATCTGTTATAATATATCCGCTGAAAGCCGTGAAATATATTAGCATTTGTCATATTAATAGTCACAGGGGGCAGATTGGCGGATTTGTTTAGAACGTCGATGTAGCCCGCATTCGGCACCTGCGGGCCGCGAACTCCTGCTATTCGCATTCCTGCTGGTTGCTTCCGCTATTCCTGCTTTCTCTTAGTATTCCACGTTACACTTACAATATAAAAATATTTTCCAACGCTTGTTAAAAAAGTGATTTGGGATCCGATGATTTAAATCTAATATGCACCCAATATTAATAATAAATTAAAGAACGTTTATTAAATTTATAAGGGAATAATAAAATATCACCCATAATAGCAAAATTGTATTTGGAAGGATGGAATTTGGTACCCAACTTTATTTTGATTGGTGAACAGATACATTTCAAAATAATAGGTTTTTGTGTAGTCAATCCAGTACAAATAAACTCTTCGAATATTTAAAAATATAAATGAAATTAGATATTTTGTGTGATATTTCTTTTTAAGAGAAGGCATTTCATATTGTCCTGAAATTCAAAATACATTTAGTATTAAGTTTCGATTTTAAATAAGCAAATTAAATGTAATTAGTAATTATAGACGTATAACTTACCTTGTTTTCTGAATAAAATTGTGGAATTTTATAAGCCAAAACAATCAAGAATTTAGATGTTAAAGGACCCCGCACACCGCTTATGGAAAAGTGGTGACCTGTTAAATGTCATAAATTTTTGATATGTTGCAGTTCTCGACCTCTTAAGCAATAGTGTCCATGGGATCATTCAAATCCTATGACTGATTTTTGAGATACAGGGTGTTAAACTTAAGAAATACCACTTATTTGAAAACGTTTATTTCAGGAGAAAGCTAATCGATTATAATTTTTTGTGCCAAATCTTATTGTAACATCTTTTTGTATTCTACGAATATAAAACGAGGTCAAAAATTATTTTCCTTTACAGGGTATAAGCTACAAATAAGGACGTGTTTTTGATAATTACTTTTATTGTTCTAGAAGGTGAAAATATTTACTACAAAATAAATTATTGGCATATTTATCATGTCTGATGATAACACAAAAGATATTAGGTGCCATTTATACAGGGCGATTCGTAAATATCGACATAGGCCAATATATTTTTTTTATAAGTATTAATGTGAAACACAGTATGTTTACGGGACTTTTGTGTATTTACCATTTGTATAATTATTCAATTCATTGACTTTAGGGTGAATTAATAAATATATTGATAGTTAATTTATCGAATGTGTCAAAAAAACAATTTTTTAAGCACCCTATACTTTTTGATTAGTCCTGTAAAAGTAGATATATTTTTTCACTGGCGTATCAATTATCCTGTAGAAGATATTTTCCAAAATTATAGCTTTTTTCTGATTGGTTTTTGAGATACAGGGTGTTAAACTTAGAAAATTACCCTTTTTTATTACCAGTTACTACAGGAAAAAGCTAATCAATTATAATTTTGTGTGTCTACTATTATTTTAACATCCTTTGACACACGAATATACACAGGAGTCCATAAATATTTGTCACTACAGGGTGAATCGTAAATAAGTAAGGAAAAGTTTTTTTATAATTACTTTCATTGTTTTCATTGTTATTGATAATACAAAAGATTTTAGGTGCCATTTATACAGAGTGATTCGATTTTTTTAATGAATATGAAACTCCGTATTTTTAGTTGACTTTATTTATTTTTATATTAACATACGTAAAACTATCCAATTTATTGATTACATGGTCATTTAATAGATAACTTAATAGTTAATTTATCGAGTGTGTCAACAAAATTTGATAAATCACCCTGTACTTTTAGTCCTATAAAGGTGTTTCTTTACTGGTGTATCAACCATTTTGTAGAAAATAAACTAACAAAATTACAGCTTTTTAATATAATAGGTTTTTGAGATACAGGATTTGACTTAAGAAATATCCACTTTTGGTTACCTGTTATTCCAGAAAAAGGCTAATCAATTGCAATTTTTTGTGGCTAATTTTATTGTAACAACTTTTGGCATTCGACAAATATACACAGAGGTAAAAAATATGTTCATCTATAGAATAAGTCACAAATAAGAAAAGATATATGTTTCTGATAATTTCTTTTATTGGTCTGTCAATAGGATGAAAATATTTCCCAAAAAATTAATTATTGGTAGATTTCTCGTTTTTAATGACATAACAAGGTTGACTAGTAAAGATCAACGTAGACCAATATGTTTTAATGTGATACTCAATATTTTTAAGTGGTGCTTATTTGTTCGTGTTAGGCATACGACTAGTATACAAGTTAATAAAATGACAACAGGGTAACAGCCAGTCATCGTCGACGACTAGAATTAGAAAATATGGTGCTGGGATATTAGCCGAACCGAATGTGAGGCACAAAGCTAGAGAGCGATAGCAGGGATATCATAGTTGCCACATGTTCGCTATAAAAGCACTACTATGCCTAATACAAAATAATAAGTAGTGTATTATTATACAAGTAGGTATTGAATTATTAACATATTTATAACTATCACTTTCAACTACAGAGTAATTTATTAAATATATTAATAGTTGTTATATCGAATGACATGTTTTGGATATTGTTTCTTATTGTTTATGTGGTAAAAATATATACTTATAAAAGAAAATGAATTATTACTAGATGGTAAGTACATAAAAGTCCCGTAAGCGGTGTGCGGGGTCCTTTGTGGAAAGTCTACTAAAAACGACACAGAACTGTATAATTTTTTCATTGTGAATTAACATTTTATTCTGCAAGTGAATAAGTATTTTTGAACAATTTTACTATGTACAAGTTATCATTTAGTAATTTTAAAAATAATATACATATTTAATAGTAATTGATAGAGACTAATCGGAAGGTTACAGGTTCGATCCCTTGCCAATCACTCATTATTTATTTTCTTTATTTCTAAGCTTTTTAAATTTGTCGTTGGTTTATTTTCACTTTGGGGATGTGGGGTGTATTTTTCGTGGGGGAATTAGGGATTATATATTTTCATATTACCAAAATTGCAGTTACAAAAACGTTTTTTTTTGTATTTGTGAACTTTGTGTATGTATCTGTGCTGTATTAGTATGTAGTCGTGGATTATTATTATTATAAATAAAATAAATATGTATTGTTTTTTAATTTACTCAGTTAATGTCAATGGTTACATTTTACTCAACATCCCATCTTTACCACCGCAAGCCACTGCTCATAACTGTGTCTATCAATAATCGGCTTAGTTCACCAACACCATATGTTCCAGCACACTAATATCAACACACACACTCATACCTGCGAATGCGACGTTTAGATCATTTTTGTTAAAATTTATCTTATTCAAATACTACTAAACTAAATTCGATTATGTGGTTTACTTTTCATCATAGCCTACTTCATTTCAAATTCACATTTCACCCCTAGAAGTCGTTGCTGAATTCGATTATGTGGATTTTTGAGAAATGGCACTTAATTTATCACACAAGATCATAAGTCTTTGAAGGGTGTGAAGTATTACGGAATGGTGTAGTTTTATAACTAACCGGGTGCTGTTTAGTAGTACTTATTAGTTGTCTACTAGGAGTCATTTAGCATTTGTTCGTTGAGCTTTAGAAAATTTGACAAAAAAAGATTTTACACTCTTTGGATGGAACTGAAATCGTTTTTCGAGAAAAAAATGTAACTGCGAATCCTATTTCATTTTCCTATCCCTTTAAGTACCTACAGTATTCAACAATATCTGTATCCCACTTGACTAACTTTTAATACAAAACAGTTAACGATGGGAATAACATAGCAAAATAGAATATTCTTATTTATTATTTTATTTTTTATGTTAAAAATGCAATTCGATTTAATAGAATATACAAAGCTCATCTTTAAAATTTTAATAGTCATCTATTTAACTTCTGAATTTGATACACAACCCAAAAAAACTGAATTGTTTCGGTTTCACGAAATTAATACTCAAGTAATAATAAAACCGAAATATTAAGAAATTTGATTCGTATTAATTTACTCTTATTGCTACTAGGTATTACAAAGAAAAAATCTTGCCCAAAAAAAAACAAGGCGCAGGAAAAGCTATAAAAATAAGAAAATGGTCGGAGAAGAGATACTAGCCATATAATCTTAAATCTACTTTTTGATGAACTAGCTGTAGAGAATAAAAAACTTTTAAATATTTTACAAGAATGTCCGTGAACAGTTTTATAGATTTAAAAGAAAAGCTTTACTTATATAATAAAACGAGAAAATTTTCGAGTTATTATTTATATTACATTAGTAAAACTTTTATCAATAATATATTAGCTGTCTTGATATTTGTTGTTCAAGGCCACTTCCTTGCTAGGATGCACTAAATAGAGATTGTAACTGAATATGCAATGAAACAATAAGTACTTATTAAAAATATATATGCCATTTAAACTTTTAATTCTGTTACCTCAAAAGCTGTATTTTTATATTTATGTCTTATATCATTTATTTTTATATTCTGCCTTTCTGTATCAAGTATCTACTTTCATTTGACATTCTATTTACAACGATAATACTTTTAAAATTTACGTAAAATTAACCCCATTAGATGATAACGACTTGTCATGTAATTTTCATGAAACATAATCTATAATAAGAACAAATCTAAAATTAATGACTATAGACCAAATCCCTCGTCCAGTGCAGTGACAAAACTTTGTTAATATCTTGTTGTTTTGCGTGGTCAGCTTAGTCGTGATGTGAAAATAAATTGGATACGAGGCGACAACTGCTCACACTCTTTAATACAAGTTTCTTCTTCATTTGCTCCAGTTATTAGTTTCACAAACTTATCAACTATCTTAAACTACTGGACACAAGAGGAGCATTCAGAGTACGAACTAAGTTTTCATTACGTGACTTGCTTTTTGAAATTACTTAAACAAATATATTTGTTTTTTAAATTTTAATACACCGATTGTGTAAAAATACTAGTACTAAAGAATATAAAAAAAAAACAATTTTTATGATAAAAAAGACTAAATTTAGAGAAGATGATCAGGTAAAAGTTTAATCATTTATAAAATTCTAAACCATTTCAAAAAATATAAAATTTTAAAAAACAGGTTGTTTGGAAGTTTGTTAGAAAAATATAGGTAGGTATGGAAAATCTGTATTTCTGTATAAACTTTCACTTGTATATTTATTTAATTCGGTGATAATACATAATCATAGAGTAGATAAACAGTTTTTTATTAAAAAAGCTTCTAATCATTAGTCAATTATGCCTGTATACTTATCAGATAAATTATTAGTTCCTTCCGAAATGTTTGCTTATCAGAGAAAACATACCTGAACAAAATTTCAGTAGCTAAATACCTATTTTTTGAAATCATGCGATTCCGTATCTAGTAATAATATTTAAGTAATAATTTCATATGGTAATACCATATGCTGCAATCCTCGTAGCTGTCATGTTACTTTTCAAAAGTCAGATTAAGGTTTAATCTACGTATTGGAAATGAATAATGCAGGACTGGATTAGAAAAAATAAAACTGTCCGATTGACGACATTTTTTGCATCTTAAAACAAAAAATAAAATAAAAATAATTATGATCATAAGTTATCTGGATAAATAAATATACAGGGTTTTTCAGAAAAAGTGCCGTAAATTTGAAGTAACCGTAGATAGTAGTTATAGTTCCCAGTACTAGTGATCTCAATTGTAGCGGTTTTTTGTTACAGCTCTATATATAAACATCAATTCTAAATTTAGATGAACTTTCATAAATAATTTTCGGAAATCCTTATACACGGAAAAAATATTTACTAACCGTTAGCCAACTTTTTTCTTACCACAAATAAAAAGTTGTATACTATATGGGACAGGTAAAATATTTACTTATAGCAAGTAAAACAAGATTTCTATGGTTAGTAAATAGTTAATTAGTTTTTAGACGACCTACAGTTTACTTGTGGTTAGTATACATTAGTTTTTTACTATAGGTACACTTTATGCTACTAATTGGTTTTGGTTTATTTGCCGCTAGATAAGTAATTTTTGTTTTAGTTATTAGTTATTATTATTATTATTATTATTATGTAGAAAGTATTAGATTTTTTAAACCTTATTGGTACCCTAATATGCTATAGGTACTAATGAAATTTATAAAAATTTGAGTACTCAGGTTTTTTAAAATATGAGAAGGGACAATATAAAAAGATTAAAAAATATCAGTCAAAAATACACGATTGATGTATCAAAAAATATATAATGTACTTACATAATAATAATAATAATAATAATAATAATAATAACAAATTAAAACAATAATAGCCGTCCTTACCCTGCACAAACTCTGTTTCTGGGGTTAAAATTCATTCGTAAGGGGGTGCATAGGTATAGTATTATTATTATACTTAAAATGGCACAGTTTTTAATACACTCATGAACAAATATTTAATACTTTACATTGATTTATACCTACACTTATTACCAAAATTTTGTACGCTACATGGTACTCCATGAAAACGGTGTATGACTTCGACCCAAGCTGCCATGTGAGCTGTGACCGTCCGGTAGGAAAGACAATGCAAAACATTATTCATTTATAGTAGGCAAACTGGTGCCTAAGTTAAGTTAACTGTTTACTAGGGGTTATTAAAAAACTTCATTTTATGAAACTTGTTTACTTGTGACAGAAATACTTGTTTAGAAACATACTTTTATTTATGGTAAATGATTTATTTTTTGAAATAGTTAAAAATAACTATGGGAATCGTATTTTTTTCAAGAAAATAATTTATTTGGCACTGTTTTTTCCGTGTAAGAATGTCTTTAGATCTGTTGTAAAAACAAAAAGCAGAAATATTCTTAGAAATTGAATTGACTCAGCCATTATACATGATGAATTGAATTCAAGAAATAAATAATATATTATTAAACAAATTGCTGTTAATGGGGTCTATTCTGTAAAAATTCCTTTATATTTAACGGCCTTTAAAAATATTTTCTTCTTTACTTCTGTCATTATTTAAACGGATCTTTAAAATAAATTAGAGTACTATCTTAAAAAAATCTGTTTAAATAGTGACAGAAGTAAATTAACGAATACAAATATACTTTTAAAGGCCGCCAATAAAGGCCGTTAAATATAAAGGAATTTTTACAGAATAGACCCCAATAACGGTTATCTACTTAATAGATTTTTTTGACTGCGGGAACTGAGTCCATTCGTCAAAACACATCGTTATTATTGTCGATTATAAGCAGGTAGGGTTATATTTAGCACAGAATACTTCGGCCTTTTGGGTCTATTGTGTTCCACTGTTTTCCCTCTTAGTCGGGTACTATATCTGAATAGTTTTGTGTCTTTGGTTAGTTTTACTAGTTCCCTACCAAGTGTTCCTGGGACGTTCTTTTTGATTCTAGACCGAAAAGGATAAGTCGCATCCGTCCGTATACGAAAACCCTAAACAAGTATTTATCTAACTCCTGATATACCTTGTTCCAGTTACAGTCGACCTGGAAGGTTGGCGGGGTGTCTGTGATCTCATCCCATACTTGAAATGTGATCATTTACCTTATGTGGTATTCTGGTATGTTTTATATTTCTCAGTAGATATTCACCCTGTATGCACTCATTCTGATTCTGCCCCCCCCCCCCCCCCCTTTTTTTTTGACTAGGTCTAGGAGTGAGAGGTTTAGAATGATTTCCATAGAGGCTGTCGGTGTACTTTTCAGAAGAATGCCAGCTTCTGTACTCCTGGAAAGGTATTAAGGGCGGTTTTCTGGTTTACTTTTGGCCACCAAACAACCACTTCATAGGTAATGATGAAGCTTGTTATTGCCGAATATAGCCATTGGACCATTTTCGGTTTTAATCCCCATGTTTTCCAAATGTCCTTCTCCCTACAATGAAAGACATTTTTTGGTAACTTTTGTAAGTGTTGGCTCCAAGTAAGTTTACTGTCTACGATTAGCTCCAGATATTTTACTTAATTTATTCTTGTTAACCTTCCTCCAAGCAGTGTTGGAGTTTTTATCATCTCCAACTTCGTTTTCCGTCTAATTGTTATGAGTTGTGCCTTGTCAGGGTTTGCCTAGAAGTTTTCCCTAACGCACCACATTTCTGTCAGCCTTAGAGCTCTTTGCATGAGCTCGAAGACTGTGGTTTGGTGTTTCTCTCGGATAAGAATGACTATGTCATCGGGGTATCCTTGGGCATACATCCATTGATTGTTTTGTATTCTCAGTAGTTTTGCCAATATGTTCAACAGTAGAGGAGAGAGGACTTTCCCCTGTGGTCATCCTCGGTGGATATACACCTCTATTGTTTCACTGAACATTTTTGCCTGGCTAGCAGTCCACATAACATGTATTTTATCCACTAGCAAATGGTCCATGTTTGCTATCAGCAGCTACCACTGATTTAAAGGAGATGTTATCAAAAACTCCTTGTCAATAAATGCTCCTAGGACTATTTCTTGGGTACTGATAAGATGGTGCAGAACAGATTCACAAGAATTACCGGATTGATAAGCATGGTGGTTTGTATTAAAATGGTTTGCTGGACATGCTATTCAATCATTTGTTCCAACCTTTTTAATAGAAATGTCGTCAGAGTTATTGGTCGCCAAGACCATGTGTTGAACGCCTTGGTTTTAGGTATGAAAACCACTGTTTTGTTTCCAGGTATTTGGTACATATTTTGGCGCTAAACTTGCCCTATAGGGCCTACAAATGGCCAAATCACATAGATTATGTCTTAATTTTATACCATTGATAAAAATGAGAAGGTCATGCACAGTTTTACAAAATAATTTTTTTATATTTCAAGTTTTTTTTTAATACAATGTTATTAATATATATATATATATATATATATATATATATATATATATATATATATATATATATATATATATATATATATATATATAAAAACAAAAAAATTTGATCTTTTCACATAATAAAAAATCACGGCCATTTTCGTTAAATTTCTTGTTTTATTAGAGCACATCTATACGGATATTTTTGAAGACTCGTTATATATTAGTAGTAGGTATGAATATTTAAAAAAATAGAAGAGAAAGAAATATGCAAAAAAATTGGGGCCCAGAAAATGACTAAGCGTAGGGCCCCACAAATCGTACATTCGCCACAGTTACCATCACGTTTATGTTAGTTTACCTAGCGAAAAAATATCCAAATTTTTAAAGAATAACAATAATAATAATATTATATACTGTAAATTATATAGGAAATGAGTATTCCTTGCAAGTTGAACACTATACTTTTTCTAAGGCTATAATATGCTATAACCCATCTTTAATTCGTTTTTATAATTTATAAAATTAAAATGACAGCTCGCTTATAGATAATAATTTAGTTTTTGACATTTCATGTCACACGTAATTTTGTTAAAATAATTAGGGAATGACTAGGTACTTTGTGTTATCAGATAAGGATATGATATGGCAATGATTACTTTGTGTTATCCAAATTATCATCAAATAAGGAAATTTACCTAATTTCTTAATCAACACTTGATAAAATATAGTTTTAGTGTTATAGGAGTAGAAAAAGGTTTATATCAGAACTAATAACAATTTAGCAAAATATATAAAAAAAAAATTCAGGCAAAACTTAGTATGACAAATTAACCTGTAAAGTTGCTCTAAGATATAGGTACATTAGTTGTTTAGGAGCGTATCAATATAAACATAAACGTAAAATCATATAAAACATAACTACGTTTTCAGGACATTTATTTAACGAAAACTAATCTTTTAGTATTTGTGGTTTAAGAAAATGATCTTCATGTTAAAATTAAAAAGAAATCCTAAATCCGGATCTGTATCTACCTGCCAGGTGGGTTCATCACTAAAGTAGAGGTATAATCTAAATTAAGTCGTATTAGTAAAGTTATTAGTGGAATCATTCGGGCTTGACATATCCTATCTATCGGTGTTTGTACTACTATTTAGAATTAGATCACGGAACGATTACATGTGATAAGAGATATGTTTTTAGTGGAAAATTAAATGAGCTCTATTTTTTTATTACTGTCATTATTGATTTGTACCCTAAAAATAATAGATAATAGATAAGTCGGTAGTTATAATTATCTTGTTTTACTACTAACCTGAAAAATCACCTTTATTTACTCAATTCCTCTAATGAGAAGTAATATATCTCTCACTAGATAAATAATGATACATTTTCTATATACCACCAGAAATAACACTCCAAAAGTAGAAGAAATAACGAATAATAAATCTTCCAGACAAATCCAAAGTTATAAAAAAAAATTACCAAAAATGTATGGATTGGCGTATAGAAAACAATATACAATCGTTTTCAGAAAATGTACTGTCACTATTGGCTATTTATTCAGTATTCTGACTATACAAAAATTATACAAATATAGCCAAGCCATTGTTACAATCAAATATACGATGAACAAAGTCAACCTCCGAAACCCCCATATGGGACGACTATAGTCGACGAAGGGAATAATAATGTTTTCTAGAAAATATTGAATAATAACGAAATTATAAATCTGGAGCGACACATTTTTTTATGAATAGCCCAAGTTTGCCGTTATAGTTGTTAAGATAATTATTGTCAATATAAATTACTGTTTTAGTAAAAGAGGTATACATGTTTAAATAAATAAACGTTACAGTTAATTGTAGTAAAATGTATAGTTATTTACAATGTTTTTAAAGAATAATAGAAAACATCCACTTAGAAAAAGTATAGTACACAACTCGACCTGCAAAGCATTTTCTATGCTCATGGACATACCTCACTATGCATGTAAAATGCTGTTTACAGCTCTTATTGTGTAATATACTATTTTAGTTTGCAAAACTGTTTATTTTAGAGACAACATTACTTGCTTCTAAATTTACATGAAATTCTAAATATTGTCAGAGTTTTGGTCTATTCAAACAAACAAAATAAAATTCCGAAGGAAAATTTGGGGATATTTTAATAAAAAATTGGTCGTTTCGGAGTGTTTTTTGTAGTCTAGAAAGTATTATGAATTCAAATGAGTCGAGAGAATGTAGGATGTGGGATATTTTACAAGGGGTTAGTGTAAGTATGTGAACATGTGAGTGTGGCAAACGGTTATGATGCATCGAGGGAAATGGTCTGCACCCCATTGGGTTTCACAGACCTCAAAACCGCTCAGTTAACTCTTACAACTACCGGAAGCGCTATACCATATTTTATAACTTTATGTTAAGACATTCACTGTATTTTTCTAGCTGGTTATTTGTCTTTCACTGCTTTATTTTCAAGTTATCGATCTGTAGTTTTTTGGGTTTAAAGTTATCAACGACAATTAAGTTGATTGACGAGTTAAACCTGAAATCAAACAAAGTAAAAAAGATAATCACAAAAATTAATTACCGTTATTCCTAGAAATTAAATTAACTAACGGTTTGTTTTTATATTTTTTGGATTCCAAATCAACAAAACGAAAAAATGACATTAAAACAGCAAGTTTTCGAAAACAGAAAAAAATTGTTCACATTAATAAGTCGATACGAAAACATGATGTTGACTGTTTTATTCTTTCGATTTGTTTATCTGGTTATTTTTCAAAATTTCGATTGGTCTATTGACAAATAGATTTGAAAATTCAGATTTATAGCACTTCTTAACTGAAATGCCATTACAAACTGTAAATGACACTGTAAATAACAAACTGTATATGACAAACTGTAAATGACAAACCTTAAATGACAAACTGTAAATAACAAACTGAAAATGACAAGCTGTAAATGACAAACTGTAAATGACAAACTGTAAATGACAAACTGTATATGACAAACTGTAAATGACAAACTGTAAATGACAAACTGTAAATGGCAAACTGTAAATGGCAAACTATAAATGACATACTGTTAATGACAAACTGTTGATGATAATCTGAAAATGACAAACTGAATATCTCAAACTGATACTGAAATTGGCAAACTAAAAATTACTTGATTATTTGAACTCATTTATTAGAAATGACAACATGCAAAATCAAAATCATGCAATCAATATCGATTACAGACTTCTATTAGCCCAAGAGCCCACTGCAAATTTTTACCGTCATCTGATAACGAAATGAAATATACCCCAAAAGCATGGACAAACATTGTACTTTACCAAATGGCACCTGTGCTAATCCCAATCCTGAGCAAAGTGGCTTAAAAAAAATTATTTTATATTAAAAAAATCACATAAGGCATGACAGCGCTAATTTTGTTTAATATCGTTAAAGGGGAACATTTTCTCTCTCTTAACATCGCACAAAAACATCTGTCCACGATTAATAGGTAAAAATCATTAAAAATATGAATCAATGTTTGCTGATTTAAAAATTTATTTGTATGCCTATTGTTGTGATTCATTTTACAGGTTGCCATAGAAACGACAAAAAAACTACTATGATTATGGTTTAAAATAATTGTCTAACAAGAGTTTATAATTATTATTGATTATCTCTGCAAATGGTTTATACAATGCCATCCTTCTTTCTCTTATACATAAACATGATTTAAAAGGTAGGTAAAAATATTAATAATTTAGGTTTAAAAGCTAGGTTCACAATGCATTAGGATTGCAATTTTCAGGGAAAACACAACTGTCGCTGTCATGTCTTATGTGATTTTTTGAATATAAAATAATTTTTTTGAACCACTTTGCTCAGGATAGGGACTGGCACAGGTGCAATTTGGTAAAGTAGAATGTTGTTACATGCCTTTGAAGCATATTTCATTTCGTCATCAGATGATGGTCGAAATTTGCAGTGGGCTCTCATACTATATCAGGTATAGGTTTTTTTAAAAATGAAACCGAATTACTTGGGCAAAGAGCATATAAATTCTGTAAACAAATAAATTAACGGATTAAAAAATAAAAATCGATATTTCAACTATTATTTGTTTATATTCGTACATCTCTCTCACTTTTAGTTACAACGTTCTTTCAATTTGTGGCACAAATAAGATTAATAAAACAATGAAGTGGCTCCTTTTTCGTTTTGAGTAGTTTATATACCCTGTATAGTTGATCCCGGTGTAGCGGAGTAAAGAGGGCGACAGACATAGGTATCAGTCAGCAGAAGCGGACATCATTCATGGGATTAGCCAGGCTAACCTTGTTAATTGCTCGACTAGACCCATGCCCGTGTGTACCCCAAACGTAAATCAGCACAAGCTAAAAGGGGATGAAGTAGGCTTAAGTCATCACGAGCCACCGTTCGCTGCTGAAATTTACACCCCGGATCCCCGATCTCACGGCCAAAAACTGAAGTGACTGAAAATATGCTGGCTTGTCTTAATACATCACCTGAAATGGATGAATACTAATTGTTTCCAGCTCTGGTTCGGGGCCATTCTACAAAATAACGACATTTCTTGTTGAAGACCAAGAGAATAGAAATTAAAAGCAATTTCCTGTTATTTTAGAAAACTATACGTTTCTATTTTTTCCAGATTTTAATTTTGAATTTTTATAGTGACACTAAATCTTGATTATTTTTTTTTTAGCATAGAACTTTTATTTCAAATGTATCGTTTTTTCAAAACTAAGATCAGCAGCATTAATAATATTATATCAATAGTTTTAAAGTCAACAATAACAGATCATTATAATACGACAATTCTGCGGATAGTACTAAATCAGGACAAAAAAAACAAAGTATACGTAAGTATACTAATTTATTAACACAAAAAGAAACTACATAACACGTATCAAATCATATGTTGGCACTCGATATATACTATTAATAATCCGGAAGCTGCCACAAATGAATTTATAAATGCACAGATAAAAAAATGATAAAATATGTCCTTGGATAACTAATGCTTTTTTAAATTCTATTAATCAAAAAAATAAAATGCATAGTGACTTACAAAAACATCCCAATAACCTCACATTAAAACATAAATATAATAAATACAGAAACAAACCTACATTTTTAATTAAAAAAGCTAAATTTACATATTGATGCTAATGAAATCAATGAAAGTTTTATCGAAATTGGTAAAAATTAGCAAATCAAATAAAAGGCGATGAAAACTTTAAAATTATTAGAAAGTCTATTACTAATTAATTTGTGTTTTGCACTAATAGAACAGGATGAGGTAATTAAATATTATATTTTTTTTAAAAAAAGGGGAAATTCATAGGGATTGATGACATAAAGGCTGAAACAATTAAATTAATTTTTACTAATTACATTTTAAAACTATTTATAAATATATAGAACACTCGATATAATACCCATCAGCTTTTAAACAATCAATTATTTAAGTTGTTACTCCATTACATAAAAAAGGAGATGTAACCAACACCATCAATTACCAACCTATAGCGTTAATTACCTACTTCTTAAAAGTGCTTGAAATAGTAGTTTGTGCAACAAGAGTGGATATGATGGCCATATCACGAAGACGACATTTAAGCATGACGCCATAGGCGATATGGACAATCCACTCGAGTTGTACAGTATATTTTTTCTACGACCCACTAACGTAAATCTACAAATATTAAAAATTATTTTAGGTTTTTAAGATAAAATAATTAATTTAAAAATAATTTATGACTTCTAGTAATTTATAAGATAAACTAAACAAGAAAAAAAGAAAAAACTTCATTTCATTTTTCTCTATCTGAGATTTGAACTCGAGTCTTCCGTATGAAAGGCAAGAACTCTGAATACAGGACCATCTACGCATTCATTTTTTTTTTATTTAATGCTCGTAATTAAATTGACTTCATGTAGTTTTATTTAAATTAACAAATTATTATATTATATAAAAATATAAATTCTATTTATTAATTCTACACAAGAATCGTTCATTTTAATGTATGTTTAATCTCAAAAACTAAAAAATATACTGACAATTAGTTTGACAGAATTATCACTTATTTAAAATTTTAAAAATAATAGCAGTCGGTAGATCAAAATATGAACTGTGATGGGTGGATTTAATTTTTTTGCAGTGTTCTTACTACCTAATGGATATGAAATATATTCGTTCAGTTGAAGGCAATAGCATACTTTTTCGTTTTGTAATCTGTACGTAGATAAGCTAATATCCATGTGGGTGTAGAAAAAATCTATTAGTAAAATTCATAAATTATTTTAAAATTAGTTATTTTGTCTTAATAACCTAAAATAATTTTTTAAATTTGTAGATTTTCGTTAGTGTGTCGTAGAAAAAATATACTGTAATACTCGTACCTAAACCAATATGAAATACTCTCAAAAGAACAGTTTGGTTTTAGAGAGAAAGCATCTATTAAGACGCCGTTATTGCTTTATCTTCATAATGAAAGGCAAGCCTTGTTTGTGTATATTTCTAAATCTATCAAAAGCGTTTGACATGGTTAGTCATCATCTTCTGCTGCGATGCTTGGAAGATATTGGTATTGGAAATCTTAATCCTTTTAAAAGTTACCTTACCAATAAACAAAAATTCTGATAATCTATGATGTATTCAATAGTGCAAGACCCAGGCAGCACACTTTGGTATAAATTACGTATTTTTTTAGGTACTACCATACGTATGAATACGGTTGATGTACTACCAAATATATTCGTGAAAATGTCCGCCTTATAAACGTCGATTACTAAGAATTTATCCACTTATAATTAAACGTTTTTACTTAGATTTATAGTTGTAGTATATTTATACGAATTCACTTTGGTATAAAATACGTTTTTTATATACTACAATATACGAATGGATACTGTTGATATGCTACCCAATATATACGTGAAAATGTCCGCCCTATAAACGTATATTTTTTTATTTTTTATACGTCTAACATTACTACTTTATCTACCTTTAATTATCCTGTTTTACTATACGTCTATATTAGATATATTTGTATGATTTTTATTAATGTGTAAAATGCGTCTACCTGATATTGTTTTAAATGTATTTCAAACACAAATTAAATAAAGTGATCAAAACAAAATTTCTAAAAGAGGCCATGGAAAAATGTTAATATTTCTTAAATGATAGTTTGGATTTTATTTAGCAGAAATAGGCATTACTCGTGTTTCTATTTTGGTTGTAATTTGCCTAAATATTTAGAAAGTTTTTTTGATCACTTGTTATATGTACAGAACAATATTTAATTAAAAAAAAAATAAACAAAATACTAAAAAATAAATAAATACAAAAAAATAAACACTAAAATACTAAATAACAAACTAAACGAAACTTTTCTTTAACTAACAAAAAATATATATGAAAATAAAAATCTTAGCTTAACACTTTGGATGTGTTGTGTCCTAGACGGGCCTTAGCTAACTTAAGCTAATCTTGCATGGCACACCTAATCGTTCGGTCGGTTAAGTCGCTTGGTTCACCACCATTCCTATAACCAAAATATAACTCAATTTCAGGTGAAATATTTTCTAAAAGCTCCGAAGTTAAATTTTTATTATTTTCTTGGAAATTATTATAAATAATAGAATCAGATGATATATTAATGTCCGAAGCCTTATTAATGTTATCTTTATTGGGAATAAAACAAAAATTGATTTGACTTTAAAGCGCTATTTTTCTACGTAGATGACGCAGAGACAGGGTTATTTTAGACATTTTATTGAATAAAAAACAACTGACCAAAAAAAAAGGAAAATAAGTATGCTTGGAATAACTAGGTAACCTAAAAAATACGTATAAAAATAAAAGAAACAAAAGTAAGGTTATGTTTTGAAGTTTCTATAAGCATTTAACACACTGTACGTACCTATAAAAGAGTAATTGTTGTAAAATGAAACAATTATTAAAGGAGTAGCTAAATTAAAACATTAATAGAAACTTACCTATGCTTTTAATCAATATCGTAAAAGCCCAGGACGCCAAAGCAACAAAACGTGTACACAAATGAAAATGGACGAACCGATGAACCTGCTCCCACAAACCATTCCCTACACTGAACATGAACAATAATACTACACATACGCATGAGTAGAAATGAGAAAAGACCGTACCACTAGTACGTCATTCTCCATCCGCCATCTAAAAATAGTTCCATTTGTATGGGGAATTTGTTATAAATATTACAGGTAATATAATTAAAAAATATATGGATGTAATGCAAATAAATATCTATAAGCTTTTAATTTAAATAAACCTAAATATATACATATTATTTACTTCTGTCTACTAGTTCATCGTAAACTGGTATTATGTGTTTAAGGTGACTTATATTTAAACGTAGAATAATATAGGTATATTAACTCGTATCGACAAACAAAAGCGTTTAATTTATCTGTTAAAAAACGTTAAGTATAAAAATGATAGATGGTAAACGTTTAAAAAATCAACCAAGACGAAATTTAAACGGGAATTATAAACGAAGAAAACATATTGTAATATAATGTAAATTTATAGGAATTTAATTTAAATAAACCTAAACGTATATTTAGGCCCACTGTATATAATTAGTTCATCGCAAACTAAAAATAGTCGTATATTGTTAACTATATTTAAACGTAGAAAAATTTACAATTATATACCATAGGATGTATATAAAAAACGTATAATATATCGTTTAAAACACGGTATGTATAATAATCGTAAACTGTAAACGTATACGGAATCGACTAATACCAAAATTAAACGAGTATTACGTATAAAATACGTTAGTTATACTAATGTGTGCTGCCTGGGGAGTTGTTGAATATGGAGTACCGCAAGGATCTGTACTTGGTCTTATTTTTTTCAACATATATATTAATGACTTCTTTAAAAACTAGTGGAAACCATATACCACAGATTGGCTCACAGGAGTGTTCTTGGCTTTGTCTTGTATAATATTTAAATTATATGAAATTGGGTACCTAATAAACCTATTTTCGAAAACATACAATATACAGCATTTTTAAAAAAAAAGTTTATTTTGAATAACTGACCCTGTAATACGTTTCAGCATTTGATGACATGAGAAGCAGTAGAAATAGTTGGTAAATCGTCTAATAATGTGTTTTTTCTTTTCCAGATTTTGTAAAAAAGAAAAAGCGTGATCCCTCAAGCTGTCCAATTTGTGGTCTAACCATATCTACAGGCGATTTGGAAACACATTTTATGCACGAGTTAGAACGTCTCTACAAATTGAGTGGTTCGGGAATAGCTGCCTCTAGAAAAAGAAGTAGACCAGAACCAGGAAGGCCTCCTGCTCTACCTGGAGACAGTGGCCCAGAAGGAAGATGGGAGGTAAATAAATATATCTACAATTAAATATGTTCTTAAAAATTCCTAAAGTATAGACATAATTAAAGGAATTGAAACTTTCCCTTTTCATTGATGTGTGATACAAAAATTTAAATGAAAAGGTAGAAAATAAAAAAGGTTCTTTAAAACTCACAAAGATACGTATTTTTTTATAATGTGGCCGGTTTCGAAGTGTATCACGATATTGTAATTTGTAGTTTATACCCAGTGGATAAGAGATTATGATGAGTTTTTCCTATATTATTTCTATAACATTTTTTGAGATTTAAAGAACCTTTTTTCTTTTCTACCTTTTCATCCAACGAACTCACACATGGCTACTCCAAGTTTTAAAAATTTATATATTTAAAATAAAGATGATCCAGTTAAGGGGGATATGGGCCTAGTGAGGCTTAAGTGCCGGGGGTAACCCACCCTACACGTTACAGATACAGAGAAGGGGGATATTTTGTATATATATATATATATATATATATATATATATATTGATTGATATAGAAACCCCCTGTATATCATTTTTTTTTAATAAATTTACCCAGACTCTTAAAAGGGGGTGGTTCGGCTCTAAAAATTTACAATATAAAATTAAAAACCAAATTATAATAAACTTAAAAAAAAATTTGAATGTTTCTTCTTAGGGGCCCTGCTTTTTCTATTTCTTTTGCTTCTTCTGCTTCTCCTGTTTCTCCTAATTCTCCTGCTCCTCCTCTGTACTCCGACCTCCAACGTCTGCTATCTGCTACACTTTCCTCTTAAATTGAAATAAAACTTCTCACTACCTTTCTTTTATGTTTAACTCCATGTCTCCTCTGCTCACTGTCTACTTTTTTGGACTGCTGGTTTCCTCTGTCTGCCTCGATTCCTCTCACTGCTATATCTGTTCTCTAAACGTTGCAATAAAATCTCTTTTTACCTTTTCATATATTCTCGTTTATTTTCTCTTTTCCAAAACAAATTCAAAATATCATATCTCCCAAAAAAGCTTTTTGACAATCTCTAATTTCACTGACAATTCTCTCAAAATCAACAAAAACCCCGACATTTTGATTTTAACTGAAATTTTAATTTCAAGACACTTCACCACCCCAGTATCGTTTAATTTAGATAATAAATTTGATGACGTCAGGAATTTCTATATCAATATATACCTATATCTCCAAAACCAAAAATGCTTTTATCTCCACAATAAAGTTCTGATATCTCCGATAATTCCATATGTACAAAATGTGAAGACAATTACTTTTTTCTTTCACACATATTCGAAAAGTTAAAGTAAATGGAATATTTAATTTTCTTTCAGACCTTTCAAAGAATAAAGACCAATAGGCATGGGAGACTCCGAATCAAAATTCGAAAAAGAAAAGCTGACGATATGTGTCCAATATGTACAGGCCATCCTCAGAGAACTCAAGAAGAAATTAATCTACACGTGGAAAGGTGTGTCAGAAAGGTAAGCAAATTTATTTTTAGATTAATAATAATAGTAATAATAATAATAAAGATATATTTGAAAATAATGCAAATACCAAAATTTCATATTTTCATTTTTTGCAGAACATGCATGATGAAGACGAAACAGTAGACGTTGAAGGTGACTCAGAACTAGAAGAATGGCACGAATCTCAAAGAAGAAGAACTAACTCTTTAGTTGCTGGGTTGACGATACCGACAAGTACAGGAAGAATAGAAGTAGACAATGAAGGTGATGATGTTATTGTTGATGGGGATGAACCGGAAGACAGTACATTCGGTCCCTCACAGTATACCGAAAATGATGTTGTGATAAAAGAAAACAGGGACAAAGATGGAGTGCAATCACAGGTAAAGAATTTGACTAAATAGTTTTTTCGTCCTTTTCGCCTATTATTAAAAATAAATTGGGCACCAAACAAATAAAATTAATTAATAAATGTTGACTCGTAAAGTGTTAACAGTATCAGAATAAGCTACTACTTAAATATTTAGCGGACGCCTATGATGACCCTTTAAATTGGCGTGCAGCGTTTCTTAGATTTATTCGCTCACTCTCACTGTCCTCTCTTGTTATTTGCTTCTATAATTTTAAAATATTAGTAAAAAATATGACCAAATATTTTAGATATTGAATAAAATAAGCAATATAGGCATACATTTTTACTTAATATTTAAGACCATTCCTAATTTTTATATTTTTATTGTTTTCAGGTTGCCACAGTGAATTCTAGTGGCGACGTGGAAGTTAAAGTAGAAAGTGTCGGTCAACAATGCGATAGCAACGTGAGCACCTCAGAATCTGAGCCCAGCAGTAGGGCGCACATGATAGAAGAGCTTAGAAATAGAATAAGACAACTCGAGGCTGAAGGGGGAGGTGGTGAGCCGGCAAGTAGCACAGATACCGAAGACTATAAATGTTTAATTTGCCTGGTAAGATTTGTGGCCTCTTAAGTGATTGGAATATTTTATTGTAAGGGAATTCGTTTTTGCAGGAACACTACAAGAAACCTGTTATATCGACCGTTTGTTGGCATGTACACTGTGAGGAATGTTGGCTTCATACATTGGTAAGAAATTTATATCTTGTAGAATACCCTGTTTTCATAAAAAAACTTCTTTTATTTGTCGACAAGTAAATTTTATAAAACTCTTTCATCATTACGCGAATATTACCATTGTAGACACTATCATGTTATTAAATTCTTATCTTAACGTAATTGCAGAGGGAAAATTAAATTTATTTTATTACAGTAATACAGGGTACCGTAGCATTAACATTAGCTTAATAATAATTAATTTGGTAATATATCACATCAAATTTCAAAAAGTAAGTTTATTCTTTAAAAATGTGAGAGGCGTGAATTGTAAAAAATATAATTTGAAAATTTTAAAAATGAGATTAAATTTTAATTTTCAGGGTAGCAAAAAAGTATGCCCGCAGTGCAGCATGATAACTTCACCGACCGATCTTAGACGAATATTTATGTAAAAAAATCTGGATTAACTTATTAGATTACTAATTATTGTCGTATCGAACGGAATTTTTAAACAGTCACCGATATAGAATTTTAACATTTAAAATATTTTACAGGGTGTTTTTAAATATTACATAAAGTTTTCTATACTCTTCATAGGTGATCTGTTTAGCGAATTCTGTAGAAAAAATTCGAATAGAAATCTTTGAAACATATCTCATATTAATAAAAAAAATTCCTCCTTCCAAATAAGAAAAATTCATAAACATTATTGAAAATAGAATTAAAATTCGTGTTTAAATTTGAACAATGAATAATTTGTATCAAAAATAAGGACTCTTTTTAATACGGTTTTATTTTGAATTATGAAGTTATGCGAAAGACGAAACTTTGTGTAAAAAAGCATTTTATTGTCAAAAATATTAACATTTTATCAACTATTATACAAAATTTAACAATATACTTATAAATAAAATAAAACTTTTAAATGTTCTAATTGATCATTCTGGCGTCTCTCCATTTCATTTCAGGGGCTGGAGTTCTATTGACAGGCTCTTTGACTGATGTTAAATTCTTTGTGTTATTATATATACGATGTTCAAACCATCGGAAATTGGGGAAATTGCGTGTACATGCAGCTGCCACATATGTGTGAGCTCAAAATAAATTGATTTAACCAAAATTACCGATATACCAACTTGCTTCTTGCTTCGTTTGGCCGCTAGAGATCAACAAAGTTATATCAAAATATCTGTATTCAGCCATTTTAAAGATAAAAATTTGTACGAATACTAGGAACAAGTTTCAATTGCAATTTCCGGACACCATGTATACATAATGCTACAATATTGACATAGACATATACGTATGCAGATGTTGCTTCTTCAGTTATTTCTTGGATTTCTGTTTGTAGTGCATCTTCTGATCGTATGTCTCCTAAGGTGAGTTTAAAAAAATTCTGAAATCTTGTCGAAAATTCTACTGCAGTGGTAATAGTAGGCGCTACTCGGCAATGTTTCCCAACGGGGGCGGTACTGCCTACCGGTTTGCGATGAAGAGAGTTAAGGGTCCATTTTCGATCCAAGGCTAATTTAGGGGGCGCTGAGGAACAACTGTCGCCTCCTGGAAAATACTCAAAATTAACTCAATGGAAAGTTTTTCAACATGTAGGCGGTAGGCCAAAAAAGGTTGAGAACCCCGTTAGAGCTTTCAAGTAGCTATAACAGACACATTTTCTAATCTTCTTGGATTTTTTGCGAAGTTCAACTTCAATTGCACTAATGCGATCTAATATTTGGTCCAATTGTCGAATGCATACCTATTATTGTTATACTCGTAGTAAAGTACTGGATGGAATAAACTCAGACTTGCATGATTTCAGTTTTAGAGTCTTCGTATTATTTTGCTCAGCCTGGTCCAAGATTGGATCAAATATGGCAGTCTTGGTCCGTTTTCCTGGCTGCAGCAATGGCGCACAGAACCCCACAAAACCATCTTCCCCCGAAATGTTCATGTGTGCGCTGTTGGGCTGGAGAGTAATTTTTTCACATTGACATGTTTTTGTTTGATGGGCAGTTGATTTATGTTATTGGCAAGGGGGATCAGTTGTTGATAGAACAGATACGTAACTATGAGGTATGTTTCAAAAGTATTTCTATGATTTAAACGTTGAAATGTTGACGCACCGTACTTATAATTAATGAATGCACCTTTACTGATTAATAACCATAGCTTAGCTACTCAAAACAGCGTATATTCATAGTTTTAAGAATCTTGGGCTACTGAATTTACATTTTTTGTAAGACTCATTATATTAAAATAAAATTGTGGAAGCAAACTAAAATTTAGAGAAAAATTGTTGTACAGAATTAAAATTTAATTGCACATGATTTATAGTTTCATATGATTTTTTATCATTTAACATTTGTTTAAGATTTTGAAAATCATAATAATGTGCTTTAACTTTTTACAAATCTGTATATTAAATAAGATCTTGTATTTTAATTTTTATTATTTTAAAAAATATCTTTTACATTAAATATAACCAAAGATGATAAAGATAATACAACAAACAATATATGCAATAATTTATACTCTAACTATACGCGGTGGATCTTTAAAAGTACCACCACCCTGTTATAAGTTGAGATATCGGATGATTTTTTGTTGGAAAACTTTATTATAATTGATTCAATTATTCTGTAACATCATGTCTTAGGTATTTCGGATTTTTTCGAAATCTATTTATTTTTTATTACAAATTTTAATTTTTCATTCTGGGATATGAATAAGGTGGGTGGAACTTTTAAGTGAACCACCCTGTAATATCAATTTTGAATGTTACACATATTTAAAAATTTTAAATCGCCTTATGAGTTTTATGAACATTTTAGATGTTTCACGCATACCTTTTTAAAGGTATTAATTAATAAAGGAAGGATATTACAAAGCATACATTTAAATTTGTGGGACTCTTAATTTGTATAATTAAAAAAAAAACTTTAGGATTTTTATATCGGATAATTTCACTAAACCATTCTAAAATTTGTATTATTTTGAATAGACATAGATTATAAAATATTCACTAAAAATTTGAAATTAGAAAATATCCTCATAAAATCCTAATATTTGAATAAACATATCACAGTTAATAAAAATTTTGTTGTGGGAATTTGAAAAAATACAGGGTGGCCCATAAGAATTTAGGATCGATAGTATGGATTAACACGTTGCTTTAATCATGTATCGTAGTGGATAACTTTGGAACGGATTGACATAATAACAAAACTTTGACAAAAATGCAATTTTTTTTAACCTATACTATTCGATACTATTTTTTTTCCGTATACTTATGGGACACCCTGCATAAAAGGTACTGCTCGTCATTTGCGGAAAGAACCCTAATCTGGCATTAAACAATGTCTATTTTGATACGTGTGATGAGTGAGTAACGAATGGTTTTTAAATACGATCGTCTATTACAAATTATTATAACACTAAAATAGAGAAATAAATACCAGTGCTGTTCTTATGCAGTTTCCATTATGTAACTAACTACTTTAATTCACATTAGGGAAACGTGTGTCACTTGTTTTACTTTTTCCTGTCATTAATTCACAGAACAATAGGTAAGTTTAGTGCATTTAATTTAACAGTTCGATTTGATTATGTATTTTATACAAAATTATTAATTTTCTATTGTATCCCATAATTGAATACCAAGATTTTGATTCTGATACGCCGCCAGAAATCACAGAAACAGCTAAAAAGGCTACAAATGTATTGTTACCGAAAATATAAAAAAATACAGATTCGGAAATTAAAACCTATTAGGGAGAAGCTATTTAGAAAAGTTACTTGTAAAAATTTAGACAAATCTTTGTTTTTATAGGTATATGCTCGTAGATAAAATGTTGTATGACACACGTGTGTCAAGTGTTTTTGCGCTCTAGTTGCGACATCATTCTACAGCTCAAAAGCACACTTGTATCATAAATAACTATTTTGAATTAGCCATTTATAGCGCATCTGACGACATCACTTATAGACGGTCTTATTATTTAATAAGAGTTCCACAAAATTTTAAATTATCTCTAAAATACTTAGTGGTCTCATTATCCCCATTCCTATAATTAAAAAAAATATATCTTATTTATATTTAATTAAAAACAGTAGCAAAAAACGATTCACTATGTGGTACTATCTTAAAATACGTGTTATTATATTCTCTTGAAATCTGCATTTACTTAATACTTAATTACCCAAAAAAATTGTTTAATGTTAATATATTGAATATCTAAACTCATTTATTATGTAATATAAATATTTATTTATGTTGTTTATACGTATTAAGAACATTGTATCATAAATCCTGTGTACATTTTCTGTAGATATATCTTCAAATAATATTAAATGTAATTAAACGGTATTTTGTTTTATTTTAATATAAACCAATACGAGAGTAATAGTTAATCGATTTGTCACTACACACAGTGTACCAATTGTCTGAAATCCCTACACCGTGAATAGCAAAACTGGACGACCGAAAATGCTGGCAAAGAGATTTTTCTATTGTTATCGACGTCTAGAAACAAATATTTTATTGCTACAGTGGCGGCTTGTGGCCAAAATTTTGGGGGTTCACAGTGACAGAATATAGATATCAAAACAGATGTATAAAAAAAAACTTTCAGTGTTTTAGAAAGTTTATGATATACCTTTCTAATACACTAACAGTTTTTTACCTACATCTGTACTGAGAGCTATATTCTGCTACTGTGAACCCCCAAAATGTTGGTCACGAGCCGCCCCTGTTCAGAATAAAACCTCGAGAGTTGCTTCTCTCTCTCATACGCACGCGTGCATAACCTTAATAAAAACTTGACAAGGAGCCCCACGATACTGAGAGTTAGTTAGAAGTTTCTCGCAAAAATTCCAGTTATAATACAGGATGCTTCAAAACAGAAACTTCAAGTGAATAAGGTAAGATAAGAACGATCTTCAAAAATATGTTTTTTTATGACAATGTATGTAGTGAATTTTATATGTAAAATGAATTTTTAACAGCACATGTACGGTTGTAAAACCAAAATATTTCAATTATCATAGTCTATTGCGTGGTGAAATAATCGTAACGTCTCAGTCAATAAAAATTGCATAAACTTCATAAATTGTAACATCTTAGCTCAAAATCTTTGCATTGAGTTGGGTACATCTGCTAAAATGTTAGGTTATGTTAGAATAAACAGTGATTATGATTTCATATGTGGGTGTGAATGTTATTTCTAGATACTAAATAACGTTCTTGCACCTTATTTAAAAATAGGAGGATTATTGGAGCTCTCTTTTTTTATCGCCTACATTGCTTTTCATTTTGTTAATTCATTATTATTTTTTAAGTAACTTTTAAAGTAATAAAGTCATTTAATTTGAAGATTTTTTTATTGTCCCCCTTGATTTTTTCCTGCGTACTCCCACGTTTATATCGCTAGACTCCAAACTCAAATTTCATCAAAATAATGGTAAGTACAAAACAATATTTTCACGTGGTATTTTATTACATTTTCTGCGGATATTTTATAATCATTGTATATGTATAAAATATTATTTTTTTTGTTTT